>OZ026833.1:31602484-32155111 GCA_964023205.1 Lutraria lutraria
CTACTCCCAAAGAGTGTTGCTTTTGAGAGGTTGCACAGTTATCACAGACAAATAGAGACATGAACCATTTAATTGCCTGAACCAAGTCAAGTTTGGTAATTATGAGGCTAAACACACACATTTAAATAAAATCAATAACCATAACTCACTTCTCTGATAGTCTGTAGATCCATTGGTTCTTTAATTATCTTGAATAATCAGGTACATTTTTAGCACTAACAGGATACAAGAATGGATGTGTCTGCAAAATAAAGGAATCAGTATTAACACATACAAATGAAAAGCAAGATGATCATCTACCACAAAGTTAATGAGAGAGAGAGTGTGTTACAGAACTCATAGTAAAAATGGAAACAATGTATTAAATCTATGATTCTTACAGTGACTGTAATTCAAATGAAATGAAAATGATTAGAACTAGCATGAAAATTACTAAGTTACTTACATTTGGCATATCTCTCATTTCATTGAGAAGTTGTTCAAATATAGACGACATGGTGACAACAGGGTCTGCTCGACGTCTGTTTGCCGACTGACGAGGTTTCTGTGAAAAAAAATGCCATCAGTTTAAAATCTTATCACAATGGGTTTAATGTTGTACCATCAGGATCATTTGGCAACTCTTCAAGCTTTAACAGTGGAGGAAGATCCCACACCAACGACCCTCTGAAAGCTAACTGGACAGCTTCCCCACATGTGAATTTTTTCTGATCCCTGACAGGATTCAAACTCAAAGCAATGATGGTCTATTGATTATTAATCAGAGACCGGAACAACTGAACCATAGAAGCCCTCCTCCATCTGATGATAGCAATTACCTAAGCATAATGTATTATGTAATGCAAGTTTCACAAATGAAAATGAACCCAACAACTTAAAGCTTGGTAAGCAGATTTGCCTTCTAACCCAAATTTGAAAATTTGAGCTACTTTTGTTCTTGACCCTGGCATAGTATGATGGTATATTTTTAAATGTAAGAGTTGTTCAAGTCAAAGAATGCTTGAAAACTTATCAAACAGCTAAACATACTTGAATGTTTGTACTAAAAGGGGCTACCAGGTTGATCTGACTTGGTGAATTTTATCAATCAAAGTATACAAAACAACCTTATTTTTTACCTTAAGATAATCACAGTGTATTGTAGTACCAGCCTTCTTTCTTTTCTTTCCCTCCATTGCCTGTTTAGGAAATTTCAATACCAGGGATTTTCTTTTGATTTGTTCAGCACTGAAACAGAAATCATTCAAGACAAGAAGATAAAATAATTTGAACTGCATAATTGTAACCCTAACATTGTTTAATATATCTACTTGAGTAGTCACAACAAAGTACAATGTGTTTTTTTAACAAAATGCCCCATTGACCCTTGATCTACCAATCAATAGGCCAAACATATGCCCTGTTCTGTGGATGGGGCATAAAAATGAGTAATAATGTAATTATCATTTCATAATTGACAGTATAATCAAACTGCACAGAAAGTTGATAATAAGTTGCGACAAGATAATTAATACACAACAATAGAAATTAACTCTAGACTTACTGTTCAATAAACTTTTACTAAGTTTAAGTTTAGTTCCGACCACATCAACGAGTCCATGATCGTCCAATGTTTCACCTTGTTTTTCTTCTTCCTCTTCTGTCATGGCAACAGATACAGCTGAAGGAGTACCACCCATAGATTTGTTGTAATTTGGACACTCTTTGTTAGTTCTCATGTGACCTGTTTGTCCGCATGCTCCACATTTCATCTGTAGAAATACAGTAATAGTCAATAGAAATAATATCAGCATTTTCATACGCACATTTGAAAAATGGGTCATATTATGGTAACACCCACTGCGGCGGGGCATGCATGTCGGCTGGCAGGCGGCATCCACAATGGTGTCTACTCTCTAATTCAAACAGTTTGATTCTGATTCTCACCAAACTTCATGGAAATGTTTATGGCCATGACATCAAATAATAATTGCATAAAAACCTTTTGATTTCTGTAACAGAGCTTCCTTCTTCTTCTTCTTTTTTGATGACATCTCTGGATTTAATTTCTCTTTCTCCTCATTACGTTTTATTCTCCTTATCTGTTCCTGCAATCTACACAAGAAAATAAAATTAATTATCGTCACATTCAGTTTGTTTATTAGAGTTTTACACCCCTTTTCAACAGTCAAGAGTCATACGAGGCGGACAGTTCATATAACCATTGTTCCTGGGAAGAACCAGTACAAGACTTGCATCCTCTGTAAGCAACTGCCAACTTTCTCACATAAAGAGATATGGTCGGTAGCTGGGCTTGAACCCTTGACCATCAATCAGTGAGAGGTTACAGTGGTTTTTAGTCAGCCACCTTAACCACTTGACCATGGAAGGTGGGTCTAGTCACATTCAGACCTGAAACATTATGGTTATATGTATATTTTACACATTCATTTTTTTATTGTATTTTTAAATTTTAAAGTTGTCTGTATATAATAGCTTAAATGTAAAATTATCCAGTCATAAAGTGCAATAAAAAATCCTAACTATGTTGTAAGATATCATATAGATGGGTACATAAGTACAAACAGAGACCCAAGAAGTAAAACAATCACAATGGGACACAAGTAAAAGAAAGGGGAGATTAATTTAATACAATAAACACATAGAAAATATACTCATACCTTCGTCTTTCTCTTCTCATTTCTTCCTTCGCAGCATCATCCATTGTAGCAAACTGTTTACTGTAAATATATTTATATAAAACAAAATGTTGCATATTTAAGTACAAATTATTTGCTATGAATTGCGTTGTACTGAAAATGATCAGTGCTGAAATGCATCAAGCACTAACATTGTCCAATAATTGATAATAAGAACTTAATACCAAATGAACAATGATAATACAGCCTCGCATTGATTATTGCTAAGCCTCAATTTAAAGCATTAATTTCAATAAAAAATGATTAACTTTGAATTTGATTGGTAGCCTTGAACTTTAACATAGACATCTGAATTAAACATGTGACTAAATATTTCTTCCAAGGAGTCTAATAAATGCTCCAGTCTGTCAGTATTAACAACCAAGAATGATAGTAGAGAGACAAACCATATACAAAAATATGTATAAGAGATGACTGTGAGATTAATAATAACAATGATCATGAATGAAACTATGTTAAAACATACTTACATAAAGTTTGGATCTTTAGTTTTCTGTATACGAACATAGGCATCAATAACTGCTGGTTTTAAAACCCACTCTACACGAGTAAATTCACGTCCGTTATCATCCCTGAACACACGAGTTATCTTCAACTTCTTTCCGGTCTGTAAATTGAATTCACACAAAGATACAATTGCATTACTTTTAACAGAAATGGTGACTGGAAAACAAGAATATGGCCACATGAGACTGTCATTCATTAGACATATTTCACTGTAACTTATTTATTTACTAGATTAGAGAAGTCTGTAGTGAACTCTTTTAAACAATCGCCTGTGAGGTAATTCTCTAGCAAATAATACTGCCTATTTCATCAGTTGTTATTGCTCAGCTAGTTATTAGTCCACTTTTTATGGACCTTCAAACAAATTTCTTGCCATATTCATGTATGGTTACTTGCTTTATTAATCTATTAATACCTGAATATTGACCCTACCACACAAGTTGTACCGTACAAATCAAAACTGAACTAGAACTATCACTAAAGGTGATGAATACCCCCAGATGCGGCCTTGACACAGTTGTTGTAACATTTTACAGAGGGAAATATAATGCATTTTCATTTTTTTAATACCTGCAAATTGTTGCTTAGATATATCCTGACCAGTTTCTAAATATACATTATATAAAAGATAACAAAGGGCCATAACTCATTAAAATTTACTTGGACAAAACCTATTGTGGACATGCACAACTTGGCAAACTACTTATCACTTCTAAGAAGTTTCACTGAATTCCTGCATGTAGTTGCTGAGAAATGGTACGGACAAAATTTACCTAATTGTATAAAACAAAGGGCCATAACTCAGTGAAAATTAATCCAAACAAAACCTGGTTATTGCATGCACAACTTGGGTTACTTTTTTTTTAACTTCTGTGAAGTTTCATTGAATTCCTATGAGTAGTTACTAAGATATTGTATATAAACTGTATAAAAAACAACAAAGGGCCATAACTCAGTGAAAATTTAACCAACCAAGACAAGCTTAATGCATGCACAACTAGGCTAACTACTTATCACTTCTGAGAAGTTTTATTGAATTCCTGGCAGTAGTCAATGAGAAATAGTCAGGACAAAATTTGCTTATTGTATATACTGTATAAAAACAACAAAGGGTTATAACTCAGTGAAAATTAATCCGAACGAAAAATGCTTTAAGCATGCACAACTAGGCTTACTACTGATCACTTCTGTGAAGTTTCATTGAGATCCTGTGAGTTGTTGCTGAGAAATTCTCCGGACAAATTGTGTCTACAGACGCACGGACTGACCGACCGACCGTCAAGAGTGAATCCAATATAGCCCCCATATATTTCATATCTGGGGGTACAAATATAGCTGCTTATCATACTTACAACATTTGCCATTGGATCTTCTTCTTGCTTTCCACCATCTTTCTTGGTTTTATCATCTTTACCTTCCATCATCATTCTCTGTAGATCTCTTCTTTCAGCTTCTTCCCTCTCCATCTTAATCTAAATACAATAGTTCAGCATTACAATAAGATTTCATAAAGATTATAGAAAATCCTTATGGATATTACTGATATCAAACTCAAATTCGATATATGAGGGTCATCCGTAAAGTTTGTGGACAACCTAACGTTTTGGGGTTATAATGATTTGTAATTTGATATAAAATAATACAATTAGCTGGTATTTATACCATAGCAGCATAAAGTTCTGAGTTTGAGGGAGTTAAAATATTGCCCTATTATACAAACACAACCAGTTTAAACCTGGCAGGTTTCAACCTGACCCTTGACTTTGGTCTTAAGCTTACCATGGGAATGATTCCTTCATCATCAGAGAATTTGTTTGAATCACATTCAAGAAATCAGTAACAAATGCATTGTCTTATTTTTTGTTAGTGGAATATTAAATAAATTATCCCCCATGATGTATATGGCCAATAATAGAAATCATTTACCTGTGAACTTGTCTTTTTGTTGGATAACATACTCTCTAGATTTTTACCAATTTCCTCAAACTCTGAATCTTCAGAACTGGAATCATCGTCAGTAGACAGATGCTCCGTTGAAGATAAAATTCTGGAAAATAAAACCATCGCAGTTATTAACAGAGCTGCTCTATTTTAATTCAGGGACATGTATTTTCATGCAAGCTCATATTAAATATATATTGAGTAAGTTTTAAACATGAATTCTACAAAAACGCTTGAATAGAGGAAAATACACTGACAGTACTGATATAGTTTTATGGTTCTGACTTAGTTTCACAACTATAGTCAGGCAAGACAACATTGCCAGTTTACACAGGCACCACAAAAAATAATGATTTATCCAAACAATTGTATTGTTACAAAGACTGAGACTTACTTGTTTTGTAGATCAAACAGTCTCTGACATTCCTCTTTATATCTTTCTTGATGCTCCGCCACTGAGAATCTGTTTCCGCGAGCAAACTTGTTCCAGCCTCCTCCCTCATGTCCCGCCTCTTGCTGGGCGGCTGCCTTTGCTTGCTCTGTAGACATTGTTCGAACAACATCTATCACTTCCCAACGAGATAACTTCTTAATCTAAATAATGTTACAACAAATCATTAATTTGATCCAAATTCAAAACATGCAAAAAAAAGATAAACAAAAAAAATATCGAAAAAAGAGGTAAAGTTTTGACACAATAAACTAGACTCACTTACAAAGTATCCTGTATCTATGTCTTATCTAAACAAGAATTAGCTTCAAATTAATTTTTTTTTTTATCCCATGGTCTTTGGGTAAATATGATGAATTAATTCAACTCCAATTTTCATCAAACGAAACTGTTTTTCAAGCCTATGTATTTGAATACTAACGTACATGTTCATACTAAAAAGTAGACACAGCAAAATAAACATTTTACCTACCTCATGTTCAGGCACTCCAAACTTTCTCAGTAGATTTTTAGCATCTTTTAAGTAAAGCTTTCTAAGATCAGCATCAGTACCTGTTACTGTCTTCTTCTGTGGTGTGTTTTCTTTACCTTCATCTCTTGGTTGAGGTTTATTAGGTACCTTAAATATTTTCATACACTCATTTATATTTCTAGTGGGTTAGCTTTACATAGTTGTGCATGTGTAAGAGTTGAATATAATATAAACTACGGTAAGATGTGACTTTTAAGTGCTAGAATTTTTGTACTGTGGTGAGAATATTTCATACATAAATAACACAGTTTAACACTGTTTTTGAACTTACTACTTCATGAAAGTGAACATATTGGAAAGAAACATACAGAAATTAGATTTACTGAACTGTTTTCAAATAACCAAATATAGTCAACTTATCAACTTATTGAACTATTTAAGGCTCTAATAAAACATTTTCACTATTCATATAGGAAATTATCAACATTATATTGTTTCATCAGGTTTTAGAGTGATGAACTTACATTTAAATGTGGATATAAACAACTTGTCACTGATCATAGGACATCTTTTTTGAAGCAAAATAATACAATAAGAAGTCAACTGCTTTCTTTCTAATTGTCACAGGCATATGGCACATTTTAACATTTGGGGACATATGTTAGAGTTCTATGATAATGCATCTTTACTTTATCCCTTCATCAACATTTCAAACAATTGTCATTAAAAGCCTATGGCTTATGATACATAGTTCTGAACAAGCCCATACAAAACTAGATTTGTAGACTGACCTTGATGTATGAGAACCCTTCTCCAAGACCTGTAGGATCAGCTACTCCGTTTAGATCCAGTAAACATTTCCCTTTCATGGCTGATATGTATGCCCTGGTAGTGTTCCATGGAGCAGTTTTCACCTGTAATATGACATACATTTAATTCTACAGTATGTGTCTAAATCATATACCAAGTACACTAATATCACAGTAGCTAGGTATATTTTGCCACCGTACCATTGAATTTTGTACTAATTATCTTTTAAATCAGCAATTTCTGCAATACCAAAATATTTCATATTCAAGTTTTATATTATCTTCAAACATACTGAGATCAAACACGTGTTTATTTGGTGACTGTAAAACATCAATCTGAGCTTTAAAGAATGAAAGATCATAGAAAGGAGTCCAGTCTCAAAATCTTACTTAAGACTCTTATTAATGAAAAGCATGCTTGCAATATAAGACTGGTTCCCAAACAGTATAAGAGCAGTAAACAAACAATACAAAAACAATATAAAAACAATATACAAACAATACCTCATCTTCTATCTTCATTTGTGTTTCTTCTTCATTATCCTCCTCAGGAGCAAACAATGATTTCTCACCATACCCAGCATCCTACAATGAATCAATAATACATAGAACCGATATTATAATATAAACTGCATAATAAATGAATATATTCATTAATTATTATTATTATTATTATTTACATTAACATTTGTTCCAACTTTTGAAAAAATATATCAATGTATTTCATTTCCAGTTGTGATTTTTAACAAAAAAGTAATCAAGGCCTTTTTTCCAAAAATTGGGAAGGGGCCTTAGTCTTTCCTTTTAGGAAATTCAAGCGTGATATTTGGCCAAATTTTGAGAAAGTAACTGTAAGGCAACCAAGTTAGAATAGCATTGTATTTTGGGGAATTTCTTGCGTCAAATTTGGAGAAAAAAACAGCCTTTTTGCAATTGGGAAGTCACCAAATTTTGGCCTCTGGTATAGAAGGAAAAAAGGCCCTGGTAATGAGGGCTAGTCACGTCAAATGAATAATGAAGTGATTCTATGCATGATTATTATAAGGAAGTAATTTGAAAGATCATTACTCCAGTTATATGAAAATCAGGCTTGCTCTAATTTGAAAGGTTAATGTTTCTTTGTACTTTACCTTAAGTCTTTGTTCTGCTGCTAACATACTGTAATAACCACAACATTGTTCAGGGGACACCATGTTTCTCATTTCTTCCTCAGTTTTCAACCGGAAGTCTGGCTTTAACACCCACCAGTTAGAGTCCATACCTGGTATAATAATCAAACATATGATTTATTACAAGAATAAAAATTAAAATGAGTGTATAAAAATAAACGCTACTACAGTAGCTAATGATATAATCTCAACAATAAGGTAAATAAACCAGCCTCAGAATGAAGCCTTTCTATTGGTTAATATTAGGCTTGAACTTAAAGAGTAGATTTATCACAGCCGATAAACTTTTTAAACTTGATATTGGAATTTACAATACTTTATCAATAAACTAAATACTGTCAAAATATGAAAATGGAATTATGTGCATGTCCAAGACAATGTTTTATACATTCCAGGTCTGGTAAGTCACATACTTTAATATATTTTTTCTCTGAATTAAATATTGTTGTTTCATTCAAACCAAATAAGTATAAGTTTTTTGTAACACAACAGTGGAAATGTTAAAATTTTAACAATGATAAACAGTAGTAAGAGAAAAATTGAAATGTAGATACGGAAAATAATTCAACATAATATTCCTAGTAGGGGTGCGGCGATATGGCATAACCTGTAGTGCCATATATTGCAATAGAGAAAAACACAGTAAAACAAAAGCTAATGTATAAGGTAGTTCGTTTATTTAGTGTAACCAGTAGATGGTTTATCAGTATCAATAGACAAACTATCAGTTTTACACACTGTACAATCAAAGAATTTGTTATTCGGAGGGATGAATCGGTCTTTGATGGTTCAAAACAACGCTAAAATTGTTTCTGCACTCATTTGATTCAATGGATTATGAGCTCAATTATTTAAGAAAATATCGCCGTACATGAATGTTGTATCCCTGTACGTATCGGCACGATGCTGTGATGCAATATGCTGGTATATCGTTGCACCACTAATTCCTAGAATCCTAATGTATGATAAGTAAATGTATCAATATTTTAAGACAAGGGTATCAACCCAATACATATAACATTTTAAACAAGTAAAACAGATAAAAACACGAAATAATGGCAAAAAACACAATTATTAACAAAAGGACAATACATGTCCATTGAATCTCAGGCTTACCATGTCTACGGTCATAACTGTCTGTGTGGAAAATTGACAGAAAACTATGTTCTTGACATTTTAAAGTAAAATATATTCTTGACATTTCATAGTAAAATATGTTTTTGACATTTTTATAGTAAACTATATTCTTGACATTTTTATAGTAAACTATGTTCTTGACATTTTTATAGTAAACTATATTCTTGACATTTCATTTTGAATTCACTCATATTGTTCATTGGAGTAAAATGATAACTAGTTCATCTGTATTCCTATAGATTATTGACAAATAACCAGTTATTACAACCAGACTGAAGAATCCAGGATACATTTTTTGTTCACTAAAGAAGAGGAATAAAACATTCTGAAATACCAGTTCTTTTGAAGTCTGCACAAAGTTTCAGCCTCTTTCTAATACTACTCTCAGAATGAGAGGGGAATGCTTTTTTAATGTCATCCATCTTTATTCTTCTTGGTGTATCTTTGCTTTTCCAGAATAATCGATATATAAACACCTAAAAACAAACGATTTGAAAATTTATTTTCACAAATAAATGAGTTTAAACTCATAAAAGGGCTGTAAAAGATTGGAAAAGGAACAATCAAAATGGCTGAGCATGAAATAAGAGAACTTGTGTTATAAGTAGAAAGTACATCCTCATTTTATGATTTTATCCTTGATCTAGAACAAGTTTTAGAAACATATAATGAACTTCATAGAAATGTCTTGGTTTCTTCCTTACATTCAGATTAATAGATATACAATGAAAACAGTATTAGAAAACTGTGCTTATCAACACAGAACTTGTTATAATTCAACTAATTTGCATTCTATTAACTCAATGACACTTGTTAGTGGAAAAAAGCATTTTATTAAGACTTAAAATATCTGAAGTTTAAATATTGTTCAGCTGTTTCTTCAGAATTCTTTAAGTGATATTAATTTCATGAGCTGTCCAGCTAGCTATCAGAAGGTCGGTGGTTATATCAAAGTGCATGCCTGGGGCTCTTCATTCATCAGTAAGACTGGAAAAGTCACAAAATGACTCTGACTGATGGTTCAAAGTTAACCCTCTCCCGCCTCAAAAAGTTATTCGAAGGCACAGCAATAGAATAGACAGAGACACTCCATTTACCAGCATATAGACAAGACAAATGGTGAGCCAACTAAAAAGTACTACAACTTTAAAGAATAATATGCTGATACTCTTGAAAATTTAGATACACTACAGCAAACTTACCTGGAGGAAATCTCTGATGAAGTTATTGGCTCTTTTAGAATTTGGTCCTGGCACTTCATACAATGGACACTGTTGACCAACACAAAATATGGTTTCTATATCTCTTATATACAAACTGGAAAAAAATTGACCAAAGTAACAACAAGAAAGTTTCTACAGAATTCTTACATGCCATGAAAAAGAAAGAAAATTTAAGGCAACCAAACATATCCAACAACACAAATAAGTATAATAATGTTCAATAAGTAATAATTCAAATAACAATAAAGACAGAATAAGAAATTGAAATTGAATAATTTCAACACACATTCATTATTTTTACTATGTACATACAAAGTACATTGTTGATGCATATTGTACACTATTTGATATAATTTTGATTAATTAAATTGAGAGATATTATAACACCTTCTTGTTTCTTATCTAGTTCAAGTGTATTGATTGGCCATAAGAAGTATACAATCACTACATATTTCACTCTATCTGGCATCATTGACTTAATAAAGTTGTAAGGATAATATAACACCTACTTGTTACGATTTCTGATAATCAGAAAGTCTGTGCTTGGCATCCGGTGCTCAAATATTGAGGCTCTAAACATGTTGTTTTCTAATGCTTGTAGACACTGTCCGGGAGCCAGACTACCCAGGAATGGTGAGGAGTGAGCGTAAGCAATCTCACCATATTTATACTGTGGTGCTACACTATCCTTTCCTGGTTTCTGTATAATAGGAAGTACAGTGAAGCATAATTCTAGTGAACTCAAATATGGTGAAGAATTGGATATTGTAAATATATTATTTTTTTCCAAACCCTAACTGTCTTTATTTTAATGTAGTAGATATAGTAAAATGAAGTACAATGAAATTATGATTATGGTCCTCCAGAATTGAAGAACTTAAACAATTTCACAACCATTATTTCGGCAAAACAAGAGCACCACAAGCTTTGCCAATGCTCATCTGTTCAGCGCCTTAGTGAGATCCATCTATGAAGTTGCCAACTCGTTTAGTTTCTGAGTTATGAGCCACATTAAAGTTTTGTATGGTGCAGACACTGACGCAGATGATGCAGTGATCACAATAGCTTGACTCTTTCTTTAAACAATGGGGCCATGATGGCCCTATAAATGCTCACCAGGAAAAAAGGTCATTTGGAGACGAACATTGTTAAAATATTTCTACACAAGTCCAAGTAAAATCAAGTGACCCTAAGGTCAGGGCCAATTTTTACCCTAGGGCCATAATATGAACACATTTGGAAGAGGTCTGCTAGACAATACTACATACAAAATATCTTAACTCTAGGCCTTGTGGTTTCAGAAAAGATTTTTTAAATTTTCCTACATAAGCCTAGTATATAAATCAAGTGATCCCTGGGGCGGGGCCAATTTTGACCCTAAAGCAATAATTTGAACAAACTTGGTAGAGGTCCACTAGACAATGCTACATACCAAATATCTTAGCTCTAGGCCTTGTGGTTTAGGAGAAGAAGATTTTTCAAATTTTCCTATATAAAATAGAATAAACCCCAGGGCAGGGCCAATTTTGACCCCGGGGCCATAATTTGAACAAACTTGGTAGAGGTCCACTAGATAATGCCACATACAAAATATCTAAGCTCTAGGCCTTGCGGTTTCGGAGAAGATTTTTAAAATTTTCCTATATAAGTCAATATAAATCAAGTGACCCCCGGGACCGGGCCAATTTTGACCCTAAAGCAATAATTTGAACAAACTTGGTAGAGGTCCACTAGACAATGCTACATACCAAATATCTTAGCTCTAGGCCTTGTGGTTTAGGAGAAGAAGATTTTTCAAAATTTCCCATATAAAATAGAATAAACCCCAGGGCAGGGCCAATTTTGACCCCGGGGCCATAATTTGAACAAACTTGGTAGAGGTCCACTAGACAATGCCACATACAAAATATCTAAGCTCTAGGCCTTGCGGTTTCGGAGAAGAAGATTTTTTTAATTTTCCTATATAAGTCTAAATAAATCAAGTGACCCCCGGGGCGTGGCCAATTTTGACCCTAGGGCAATAATTTGAACAAACTTGGTAGAGGTCCACTAGACTATGCTACACACCAAATATCAAAGCTCTAGGCACTGTAGTTTTTGACAAGAAGATTTTTTAAATTTCCTATATAAGTCTATGTAAAATCAAGTGACCCCCGGGGCAGGGCCAATTTTGACCCTAGGGCAATAATTTGAACAAACTTGGTAGATGACCACTAGACAATGCCATATGTCAAATATCTTAGCTCTAGGCCTTGTGGTTTCGGAGAAGAAGATTTTTCAAATTTTCCTATATAAAATAGAATAAACCCTAGGGCAGGGCCAATTTTGACCCCGGGGCCATAATTTGAACAAACTTGGTAGAGGTCCACTAGACAATGCCACATACAAAATATCTAAGCTCTAGGCCTTGCGGTTTCGGAGAAGAAGATTTTTTTAATTTTCCTATATAAGTCTATATAAATCAAGTGACCCCCGGGGCGGGGCCAATTTTGACCCTAGGGCAATAATTTGAACAAACTTGGTAGAGGTCCACTAGACTATGCTACACACCAAATATCAAAGCTCTAGGCATTGTAGTTTTTGACAAGAAGATTTTTTAAATTTCCTATATAAGTCTATGTAAAATCAAGTTACACCCGGTGCGGAGCCAATTTTGACCCCAGGGGAATAATTTGAACAAACTTTGTAGAGTTCCATTAAACAATGCTACATACCAAATATCTCAGCTCTAGGCCCTGTGGTTTCGGACAAGAAGATTTTTTAAGTTTTTTCTATTTGTTGCCATAGCAACCAGAGTTTTTAATGAAATTTAATTTTTTGAACAATTTTGAAAGGGGACCACCCAAGGATCATTTCAGCAAAGTTTGGTTGCAATCGGAATAGCGGTGTAGGAGGAGATGTTGTTTTAAGTAAATATTGACGCCGCTTCACAACGAACGACGCACGATGGACGCCGGGCGATCACAAAAGCTCACCCTGAGCACATTCGTGCTCTGGTGAGCTAAAAAAAACAGACAAGCTAAAATGAAACAAACAATTAAGAATAACATACTCTTTTGTAGTAATTTTTCACTTTGGTTGCCATGCCAATCTGCATCATGAGAGGTGGGTACTCCTCAGAGTATTCACAAAGTATCAATTCACCATCCATACCGGTCAGATCTTGTGGTGTCCTCATGAAGAAAATCTCACCACCACCGAATGCTTGCCTCTCCTGATCACGTAACTGTAATTATAACTTCCTTTATTTAATAAGGGCAAATATAAGCTCTAAATATTAAAAACTTAGACAATGAAATACAGTGTGCACTCAAGGGTGTCAATAGAGCAAAATTAAAAATCCAGAAAATCATACGCGACCAACCATTTTTGCCAAACAAGAGGACTTGATCCAGATTTTTTCCATATTCAACTCAGTTTGTATTTAAGAAAATCTTTAGAGCAGATTATAATTTTTTTTATTGACTTATATTAAATCCAGAATTCTGGAATATCTGGAATATTGTCATCCCAGTGTACTAATCTAAATACTCCACAGTTAATTTGGTCTCTGAATAAACCATACTTCTTAATGGCCTTCAATAATGTTTTACAAATTGAGGGTTCATCGCAACACTGTCGTAACTCCTATTGAAATAAGAACAAGTTACGATAGTGTTGCGCTGAGCCCTTCAAATGCTCATCAGCTTACCCTAGCTTTTCTCTTGATGATTTTGAACAGAGAATCTACAGAGTGTGGCCCTGGAGCTGCTACATTACCATGTGAGTATTTCTTGAGTGGATTTCTGTGGAATGTCCGTAGTTTAACCTCACTCATGTAGGTTGGGAAAAACGGCTGCTGAAGCTCGACAGCTGGAGTGGAATGCTGTAAATAAAAGATAAATCAATATCCTATCAAACAAATAAATTAGCACCATCAAAGTTTTCCATGAAAATAAAATATTGTATATAAAATTAATAACATTTTTATATCTGTTTTCTTGCTCTTATGATTGTTTTATTACATTTATTAATATAATTGATATCCCTATCCAATATATTTGTGTAAATCATCCTCAGATGCATAAACTTTAATTCTGAAATTTTCATAAATCATCATTAAGTAAGAACTAAAATGATATGTCTGCTAATTGAAGACTATATTTACCTGTATCAAATTAACTCCCATATTAGATCGAAGTGCAGTGTCCAGTAACTTTGGATTATAGAATTCATCATTTGACATGTTAAACGAGTCTACGTTATTATTGTTCTGTTGTGCACTCTGTAATACAATTAAACAAGGGCTGTAACTCATTTAGTTAATAAGAATACAACATCAACAAAGCAATACACTGATGTATTTGTGTGTACAAACATATATGTACCCAATCATATAAAATATCAATCATGAAACTATAGTACCAACTACTGTAAACCAGGAAATTATTTCGCGCATTTTAAGTTAACGAGTTTCGCGGTCGGGTTGTTTCCACGAAAGTAAAATGCCGCTAAACACTGTCCTGTCATAAAACTGCGAAAATTAGTCGCTAAGAAAGCTGCAACGGTTTGTTTAATCAGTGTGGTAATGGTAAAATTTGTGAATAACATACTTTAAATAAGGTTGGTAGTTACAGGTTATATTGTTTTTGACACTCCCTATTATAGCATAGGCTGCCGCTGAATATACCCAGAGATGACTATTGTTATAGTCACTAATTGATCTGAAAACAAACCATTTCCTCATCTTTGTTTGACTTAAGTGTCATAAAAAAACTACCTATCTTACCAAACTAACCACTAATACCCGTATTCAAGTAACTCCAATTGACAGCAACTAGCCTTAAACTTCTCAAACTATATTTTCAGTCAAACACCATGACAACTGACTTTGCAAATTAACGATAGGTATAGTGTAATGCTGTGTCATGCTATACATTTCATTCAAAACGTGTTTTGTTTCACGGGATTCGCGGTCTCTTCAAATCCGTGAAAGTTTAATGCTGCGAATATGCCTGGGTTCATAAAAACGCGAAAGTTTCTTGATGTGAAAGTTTTCTGGTTTACAGTAATAGCTTGACAAGAAAATAGAAATAATTATAACTTAAGTTAATCTGCATATGTACATAAGTACCCACAGCAGAATGCTGAACTAACTAAATAAAACAAATAAAGAGGTAAAATATAAAACAGTATATTAAATAGCTTGTATTTGTGACAAGTATTCCAACATTTGCTATCATAGGTTGATCTTCACAGCAAGCCAAAACCATTAAGTTATTTGAAAATTAAAAGGCATTTTCGGCTATCATATATACTCGGCGTCACTAGAAACTTACCACCCATACATTTGTCTGTAATTCCTTAACAAAAATACATATCGATTTGATTTTTTTATATTGCACTCGGTGAAGTGTTGTTAAAATGATAAGCATAGTTTGGTAACCCAGTCATATAAACTATTGTATAAAGCAGTTTACACAGGATGTTAAAATTTGAAATATATAGGGGTGTGTAGGGTGGTAAGATTCTAGTGACGCTGAGTATAATAAATGCTTTTCAAAAAGACATAATGTTAATGTCTGTAAATAAAAGCAGACAAATACAACATTGATGAACAAAACACACAAAAAACTCACATCTTCTTCTTCCTCTTCTTCTTTAATAATTCCAGCTTTACCTAACAATATCCTTGACTTCTTTACTTCAGACTAAACAATTAAACAAACATTAATTATTATAATGATAAACTTAATGCATTACGGATAATCTCTAATAAAAAAGATGCAACATTTTCTTTCAAGTCACAAACCAGAAAAGTTTAAATCATAGTTAATAACACAATATGATATGCAGAAAACTGACAACTGTAGAGGAAAGATTTAAATAGTGTTTAATATGTACATGCAACTAAGATTTGAACAATGAAGTCCACTACTAAAATTCAAATCTCAGCTAAGCACAACAGGGTCAGAGGTTGGAGTTAAAGGAATAAGAGCAATCTTCCAATACATATCTGAGCATTGTGTTTTCAGTTACTTAATATGATAAAATCAAAACCTTTTTCAAACATTATTTGTATACAAGTTAAGTAACAAAACTTTTTTTACTCACAAACAGCATACACAGGTATTGGTTTGAAATACACTGATAAAGAAACAAATTTTGAACTCAGGGACCAATCTCATATTTAAAACCTTGGACTATAATCTACCGAAACAGAGCTCATATCCCCGCATCCCCATTGTATACCTTTTCCTTTTTAGCAGGTGTTTCTGGAGCACTAGGATCTTTATCTTCAGGTATCTCTAGTATAATGTTATCATCATTTGGATCTATAGTTAGAGTTTTAGGTGTTGGCATGTGTTCCATGTTCTGGAAATGAAAGAATGTCAGAATTTTAATAGAGGAACATCAGATCAATTCAAGACAGGAAACATAACCACATTGTTTGCTTTTTGACAAGTATTTATGATATGCAATATACATACATATATATTAGTTCTACATTTTATTAAAATCAAACATACTTTCCAATTAATTAATCTCTAGACAATAGAAAATATCTTAAATCTGAAGTCTAGTCCCTTTAACAAAAAATAAAGGTAAAAATGATATTTTTGTGAAAATTAATAAGAAACAATACCTCAGCATCCCAAATAATCTCATCCTCCCAGTTACCATAGATAAGATCTTGATTCTCAATAGGGAATATAGAGAACCATTTATTGTCCTTTGTTTGTTCTGTAAGACTTCCTCCGGGTAACTCTAAATATATCAAGAGTTTACATGTTCTTTGATAGATATTTGAACCATTACATACTAAAAGACCGATGTTAGTAACAATGGTAAAAGCAAATTCCTTCTTTTTCTTCAAACGGATGCACAATTTGGTAACACTTACTTATAAAAAGTATAGTGTAGCAAACTTGACTGGATTATTTCAAGTTTGTCTTATAACACAGATAAATTTACTTTAAAAACACTAAAAAATGTGGCTGGTAGGACAAGTGAACTAACTCTATATAAACGTATGTGATATAATGATTACTTACCAGGTTTTTGTCCAAACTGACCAGACATAGATCTCATCAAAGGGAGACCACCAGGACCCAATCTGTTTTGTATACCGGGACGATCTAGAAAAGGATAAAAATGCTTTTTTATACAACAATTCTACACAAAAAATGTTCAAAATCCAATACAACCAAAGTTACAATTTATCACATGAATTTCTTAATCTGAAGAATTCAGTTTCCCATACTGAAGCACACTGTATCAATTGTATCTGTCATAAATAAACCATGTGTCTATATCAATAATGTTGAATAATAATAGCTTCAAAATGATTTTTTATACATTTGTATGAAATCCATTGCTTAAGTATCAATAATGGAAGTATTGTCGAATTATAATTGACTTAGCAGCATTAAAAGACATTTAAGACAAGTTATGAGATTTACACTCTGAGACTGATCTCAAATTTTATGACCTCAATGCCTGTTCATTACTTACTCTGTTGTAGATATAAAGCAGCTGTTCTGTGGCTCGGACTTGGTATCCAACCTGCCGTCAATGCTCGAGTTTTCTGTAATTGCATCACTTTCTGACGAGCTTCCTCCCCACTCCAAATAATATCGTCTTCCCATTGTAACTGGGTCACCATGAGGAAAGATTCATCAGGACATTCAGGCGGTGGCTCAATATTCAGAGCTGGTTCCATTACCTCAGTCTCACTGGTGTCTGGTTCCTGTTTCTACAAATTGAAGTTAACCAATAAAGAAATATTTCTAACTTGATAAAATTTGAGAACAAAATACAGATTTTTACCATTATATGTTTTCTGATGCAAAGTTTGATTATGACATATTCGTAACTGGAAATGTGTCCGGAGGACACGAATGCCCGCGCTGAGTGCTAAGTCAAAAAGGGGCCTAATTCTTGTGAAGATGTTTGGATTTTTAATGGAAATCAAACCAGACATGTATTTTATTATTATACACATTCATGTCAAATATGAAACCAATCTATGAAGTATTTCTAGAGTTATCGCTCTAAAAACAAAACTTTAAACGGACGGATGGTCAGGAGTATCACTTTATACCCTTCTGCCATTTCAAATGGTGAGGCATAAAAAGAAATTAACTGAATCAACTTGGCCTTCAAGCAATGACCTTTGTTCACTGGGAATTAAATCAGGAAAAACTTACTATTTCAGACTGTATCTGTTCTGCAGGTTCTCTCTTCAATTTAAAGCCATAATCAAATCCCTCTCCAGTGTCATTGACCCCTAATAAATCATACCAATACTGAGCAGGCCCATATCTCCAAGGGGCCACATTGAGGTCTCCATCTTTATCGGAACCTTCTGCCCTTTTCTCCGACTTAGAGACAGCTCCACTAGCCTTCATTTGCAACAACTCCTGAAAAAGTTTCCAAACATCGACAATAAATATAAAATTAGAAGTCTGTTCCTAAATTTGAAATTTTATTGTGAGTTAACAGTGGAAGCTGTTAGTGTAATACTCATATTTTTTTCACTGAGGTTTAACGTCGCACCAACAGCAAGAGTCAGCTGGCTACATTTCAGATTTAATGGTGAATGAAGATCCCTGGCTTACACCCTGGTACAAGCATCAACCTTCCATAAGCTAGCTGGACAGCTTGCTCACTTGTGAAATTTGGTCCAGGATGGGGAATTGAACTAAAAGTGGTGAAGGGCTAGTGATTACTAGTCTGAGATCATAACCATTCGACCACAGAGGCCCCTCATAAAAAATTGTACTCACATGAAAATTTAAATAACAACTATATCATAAATAAAGCCCCCCCCCCCCTCCCAAGACACAGATCTTAAAGATTTTAACAGTAAATCCATACAAAGATAGTATATAGTGTCAAATTTATTTTTCATATTAACAAGATATAATGAAAATACATGGTTAGCATGCTGATTTAGAGCCATGACTTATAACTAGAAGCCCAAGGGCAACATGTCGAGCCCCTGTTTAGCCAGCTTGTGATCTTGACCTTTGAACTACAAGTATGGGTGGTATTCATGACACATCATTTCATTGAAGTAAACTTTTATACCAATTTATTTAAAAATCCTTGAATGCAAACAGAAGTTACAGCCCAGACAAGGAAAATATATTTGACCGAATGTGTAATCTTGACCTTTGACCTATAAAAATCTGGGTGTTGCCCAAGACACATGGTCGCATTGTATTATGGCAAGTCATTTTTAAATAATTCAATGCATAAGGGAGACACAGCCCTGACAAGGTGTATAATGATTATTGTTTATGTTTGACCTCTAAGTGTGACCTTGACCTTTGAGCTAGAGACCTTGTTCTTACACACTGCACACCGCCTCATGGTGTTGTACAATTATGCCAAGTAATCTTAAAAAGTTTCAATGCATAAGGGAGATACAGCCCGGACAAGGTGTATAATGCTCATTTTTTACGTTTGACCTCTAAGTGTGACCTTGACCTTTGAGCTAGAGACCTGGATCTTGCACACTGCACACCATGTCATGGTGTTTAACAATTATACCTAGTTATCTTAAAAAATTTCTATGCATAAGGGAGATACAGCCCGGACAAGGTCTATAATGCTCATTTTTTATGTTTGACCTCTAAGTGTGACCTTGACCTTTGAGCTAGAGACCTGGATTTTACGCACTGCACACCGCCCCATGGTGTTTAACAATTATGCCAAGTTATCTTAAAAAGTTTCTATGCATAAGGGAGATACAGCCCAGACAAGGTCTGTAATGCTCATTTTTGATGTTTGACCTCTAAGTGTGACCTTGAACTTTGAGCTAGAGACCTGGATTTTGCGCACTGCACACCATCTCATGGTGTTTAACAATAATGCCAAGTTATCTTAAAAAGTTTCTATGAATAAGGGAGATACAGCCCGGACAAGGATCCGGACGGACACACTAACTAACTAACTAACTAACTAACTAACTCACTCACTCACTCACTCACTCACTCACTCACTCACTCACTCACTCACTCACTCACTAACTAACTAACTAACTAACTAACTAACTAACGTACAGACACGCAACCGCCATTGTGGCGACTAAGTCGAGCTCACCGCAGGCGGGCTCGACAAAAACCAAATAAGGTTCAACTTCTCATCATGGGTCATGAAGTCTACTGATTTCAATTTTGACAATTGTGTTGATTTTCCTCCACATGTGGAGAAGTTGCTGGTTCCTTACAGAAGGGTAAGTTAGTACTGGTTAGAATACTGTCTAGTAGAACATGTATAGGTGTATCGGCCAACATATATAACTAAAATACAAAGGCGCTAAACAAAAATAGATAAACTATTAATTTCAAATTCCATGGCTCGAAATACTACTAATAAAATCAGGCTTTTATAAACATCGCTCATGTTTTTATTTATAATTACATACAAGTACAGTACCTCATCAGTGGGAGCTAATTCATCAGGACGAGGTGGTCTCCCCATGTTTATTTTAACCTTTGATCCAAACATTTTAGCATAGAATTCATCATCATCTTCATCCTCTTCCACACTGCTGATTCCACTGTCAGACTTGTCCTGTGGTGAACCAGGAGCACCTTCAACCTCGATGTCCTTTGGCTCACCTTCTGATGGGGCCTCAACTTTATGATTAAGTGAAAAACAATTGATAAAATATTGTGCTCATTAATAATGAAATGGTGTGTTACTACAACCAACTAAAAACTGAAAACCTTTTTTTCTGTGCTGTTTATTAAATGTGTATTGACACTTTTCAATTTCTATCTTTTGTGAGAATTTTGAACATCTTCAAAATGATATCTATAAGAACTCCTTCATGTAGGACAAGGCAGCACACGCTCTGAAGAATGGACTTTATGCATGTTAATATATCAAATTTTAGGAAGAATTCAGTCTTATTATAATGGTAAACAAAAGAAAGTATTATCATGTATACCAGTACAATACAGTTTCACACAATTTTGATATTACTACACAAAAATATTCTACAGTTATTGACCAGTGAGCCATCAAATATGATGTGAATATCACATTCTATTTATTGGCTCATTAGTCAACAACTGTTTTATTATATGAAAAGTTGATTTGAAACCATTGAGGATAATATTCTGATTCATTTCTAAATTAAATGCATTACTTGATAAACAGAAATGTGTATCATATCAATTATAAAGAAAGATGAATATATCACAAATAACGACTAACAATTCTGGTAGAATTCCGGGGGTCGGGAGAAAATTTGTTCGAAGGATTGGGACAAAAATTGAAAATGCCAGGGAATTTGTAAAAAAAATTGGACAAAAACTGCCCGGGGGTAGGGGAAAATGCCTGGGGGTCAGGAAAATGGGATGGGGACAAAAACTGATCAGGTTGTTTCCATCCCCTGACAATGAGGGACGATAGAACAAAATATGCAATGTGTAAATCTTTTGTGTGATGAATATTGACCTGGTTCTATTTTTAGAATTGGAAATTCCAAATATCCATTAAATATCAAGTTTCACCATTGAATATGACATTAATGTTAGATGATGGATCAGGCTTTCAGCCAATCAAAATGTGTTTGTTTATAGATCATATAATAAATCAAAATGCTGACAGAAAACATTTTAATTAATGTTTTTCTTTACCTTTTATTTCAATATTTTGTGCACTTTCAGTCGCTGGCTCAGTTTTGTCTTTATCAATCTGTGGAGTTTTGTCAGATTTTTGTTTCTGATCTTTTTCAGCACTAGCTTCTTCCTTCACTTCCTCCTTCTTACCTAGATCTATAAACAAATTACAGTTTATAAACTACTTGTACTAGAATTTACCAGGATTTGTTTACATCTAATCAATCAATCGGAACTCCTTGGCCACCATTTTGTTGCTGTTAACGGGCTACTTTCTATTAAATTTTTTCTCTCTTTCAATGAGAACTTGATGCCCATTTATCAATTTGCGAGTGATAAACGTGTTTGAAAGTCTGTAATTAAGAAAACTAAGAAAACGAGAACTTATTGTTGAAAAAGTAGTGACTGGAAACCGTATAACCAAAATTTGTAACCCTACACTTATGTACGAGGTGTATTTCTCAGTTAAGAAAATGCCCTAGTAGCATGATTGCTAATTAATATGTTGAGTCTCTGAATGGATCAATGTGTTGTTTTTATCTCACAGCTAAGATAGTAAGGTGTACAGACCACATTGGACTACAGTTGAATAATAATCACCTTAAATGAAACATTAATAGCCTGACTTCAGCCTTATAATCTTAGACCCTGCATACTCAGTTACTACCAATATAAATGCGGTATAATTGTTAAAACAATCAGATATAATGAACTCATATTCCATCAAATCATCTGTATGAATCACATACTTTCTTTGTCTTTTTCATCTTTCTTTACATCTTTTTCTTCTCCATTTTCTTCCTTCTTTTTCTTCTTTCGTTTCCAGACATGAGGATGATGTACAGGTCTAAACAATCGTGAAAATCTCAACACCTAGAAAAATGGATTTTCTCAATTAATAACTATCATGCATGAAATTAAGTCATGATATAAAAATCAGTTCTTTAATAACTACTTAAACAAGAATTGGTTTCTGAATCTGATAGGTTATAAAAATATTTAACTTATTTAACTACAGGCCACGAGGTTATAAAACTTGAGATCAGACTCTGAGCTCAAATCTCATATTTTTACTTTTAATGTTTCTAAGTTAATTATGGTCATACAATAATGATATAATTCATACATTAGCCTGATGACATAATTGATCGGTACATGTATTTAAACATTAATCAGCTCTATCTTTTCATTCATAATACTTTGAGAACAAATCTGAGCTTTGAGCTCGGAGACCGTTTTCTAGTTTTATAACCTCGGGGCCAGTAGTCAGTCTTACAATGATTCAAAAAACAAATTCAAATCAATGGTGACAGAAGGTAAACTAACATTGTATTGATATTCTCTATGTTATATCAAGATGGTATAGAATGATCAAAACATTGCAGCTATTGAAAATCTTATTTTCAAGATGACTAAGCTTAACAAACTGTAAAACAAACCCAAGGCAAACAAAAGAAAAGAGGTAAAAACAGTCTCTGAAGTGGTAATATAAATCAATGCAACAAATGTTTTTTTTTTTTTGAAGTCAACACAAGAAATTAACTTGATATCAGGAAAAGGCTACTTTTTTTGTGAAACTCAAAACTGCATATTAACAGTTAAGAATACTACTCTGACAGTGAGCTTTATATGCATGAGCACAAAATTACAATCCGGCAATGTGATAAAAAAATATACCTGATTTTTGCGGAATTCTGGGAAAAACTCGGTTACATCAAGTTTCTTCAGCTCAGGAGGTAACATTGCTGCTAGTGGAGTGTTTAGATCAGCTTCGGTCAACCCCATTCCAGAATCACCTGTATGATGGTAAACAATAATAATAAGATTATCACCTAGCCTTTACCCAGAATATAAGAATATAATATGTTTCTTCTGGTTAAAGATACCATGAGTGCAGGT
Source organism: Lutraria lutraria (assembly GCA_964023205.1). Taxonomy (NCBI): domain Eukaryota; kingdom Metazoa; phylum Mollusca; class Bivalvia; order Venerida; family Mactridae; genus Lutraria; species Lutraria lutraria. Next base: position 31,626,410 of record OZ026833.1, read on the forward strand.
TTTCAACACTGAAAAACCTGAAATCTGAGCAGGCAAGGGGGACCTAAACATTTTTAAAGACCACAACAGCACTATGTTTTAGTAGACCCCTGGGGAATTCGAAAAATTGAAATTCGGTATGAACTGAAAATTTCTCATTCTTGCCATACTGTCAAAAGAGAAAATAAATTATTTAATACTTCATATTACTCTTTACATTATTTATTTCACTTATCAATCATCATTTACAGACAAGAACCAAATTTATACGAAACTTACCAGCTTAGAGTCAACTTTGGTAACAATAAAACAAGTGTTTAAAACACATCATAATAATGCAATGAACCAAAATAATGTTAAACTGCCTTGGAAAACATGGCAATAGAAATCAATGAAATATTGTTGTATTCAATAAAATTTAGCTATTAGGCCTATTCTAGCACAAATCTTTTTTGGTTCCTTTTAACAAAAATGCCTAACTACCTATCAACGGTCAAAAGTTTGAGTTGCTTTGACTTTGATCCAACAGAGAAAACACACAACATAATGCAACTTATACATACCAAGTGAATGTTTCAGTTCTTGCTTCAATTGTGAGGGAAGCCATGATGGTGGAGGCATTAATTGAGAATCTTTGTTGTCATAATCATCATCTTCATCACTATCTGTAAACACATCCGTCAATTTTATTATAACTCATGTTCTCCTAGGCTGATTTACATAGAGAATTCGACAATTACATGCAGAGAATTCGGCTAGTACTGGTATTGAATCTAGGCACTCTGGACAGACTAAAGGTTTACCATCACTTATTTGAAATACAGTTGAAACGAGCAAAATTACTAGAAAAATGTCAAATTATATCAGTTATACAATCATACTTGACTTAATGGCTACCTTGTGAACAACTACTCCTCAGTACATATTCATTAAAATAACAGACAAGCAGACCACTGAACAAAGACCACCTGTGTCTGAAGACCAACATTTTTACAAAAACATCAGAAAATGTTACTATATTAACACTTAGTGAAAGTATTTTTTAAAATACACCATACCATGTCTTAACATTGGCATTGAGGACATGGCATCTTTAATCTTTGCCTTGTCTTCTTCATCATCAACCATTTCATTGATGTCAGAAAAATCAACAGCATCTGAAGCTTTCCTGTCATAATCTAAAACAAGATCAGAATATACTGTCAAACCACATCAAGACTATTTTCTATTAAAATAAATTACTGAACATGACTGTATGATATTGGGTCTTAAAACGAAAGTCTCATAATTTCATCATGGTAGCACTATCAAATAGATTCCTCTTAAACAAAATCCTAATGACATTAAAACATTTTTAATCCATGTGAATGCATATATTCACACCTGATAGACGTTGATAAATTTTCAAAACATTTGGATTTTTTTTCTAAAAGCAAGACTGGATCATACTGACAATATAAGAGGGGCTGATAGGCCATACCTGCATATTCTGAAGACAAATCAGATGAATTCAGTGACTGATCTGTGTCATCAGTTATCTCCCTTACCAATGATCCAATACCCAGACTATTAAGTGATCCAAGGTGCTTCTTTGATTCCTTAAAGAAAAGAAAACAAAATGAGATGAATAGGTTCATTTGTGTTAGCTCACTATTCATTCAACAACGTTCCATATTTCAAACACTGGTGTTTGTAAACATGACCTTTAATTTTGTGCTGACTCCTTTTTTTGTCAACAACCTCACAAGAATCCTGCAAAGTTTTAGAATTTGAAAAACCTATGTGAATATTATTACAACGGATGAAGAGCAATATTATAGCACTCATTTGACCCTTAAAATGGCGTTTTGACTCATGAAACTAGCAAAAAAAAAAACTTCTGACCATTGAGAATAAGTATTGAGGAGTCAAATTTACTACTATAATAATACAAAATCATGTGGACTCTTAAAATTAGTAATGGCATAAGTTCCTTTTAAATTAGCATTGGCGTATTATAAGGTAATTTTTAATCCTCAACTTTTGATGTCTAGTGACCGTCATGTTACAATTTAGGAAAGTGAAGAAATCAACTTACACAGCTAATTACAAAAATGAATCAAACAACTTTTACCTCATCAAGAAAATCTTCCTCCAGTTCTCCCTTTTCATCAATGTTACCAAACAGGAAACCAGTGAGAGAATTTACAGCTGAGTCCTGGTAACCAGACTCTCCATCACCGTGTTCATCATGGTTCCCAGCTTCAGAGAAGCCATGATCATCCATGTCCATCATAATCAAAGGAACTTAGTATCCATCCATCCTTAGAAACAGAGCATGTTTTGCCACAGTTACTACTAACAAGCTAACTGACACAATCCATTACTGAAAAATAACACTGTTAAATTTAATTTAATGAACAATATACATAAATTGATTCATTAAAAGATACATAAATTTGATAACATCCTCTGATTTAAAATATCAGAAACACAACTATTATCTTTCCACACGATACTAAGTTCTTCAGTTCTTTATAATTCCTTTTTTGTTTGAGAACTTTCATAGCTGTAAAAGTATTTTTTTAACATAAATTTTCAGTCAATCTGCATGAACTGACACTAACACACATGTACCATAGAATAATGTCAGAGCCTACCGGTAGCTTTTGTAAGAGAGTGTGGGAATACAATAATGTAGTTAGTACAAATTCACCAGCCGAAAGATAAGCTGAGTTGGATCTTGTTCTCACTTTAAGGGTTTACTCAATCAGACAATATCTGAGGATTGTGTGACACCTATCTAGTTGGTTTGAGTGTTTGCTATCATATATTAAAAGAACACAACATATGGCAATGAGACAATGTCAATCAAAGTCAAACAAAACAACAAAGAAAAAAGTTGTTCTACAGACAATTTTTCACAAGGAATTACTTGTAAAAATGATTTAAATCTAGATACAAGTATATAAAACATTCTTGGTAAAAATATATACAGTGACTTGCAGTTTGAGAAATGATCTGGGGTGGTTGACAAGTCATATATTATGGGCAGTGTTGCAACGAAAGTCAAAGCTACTGCATGGGCACAACAAACAGATTTCAGCAATTAACAACAAAATGACTGGTATGAATTGTTTCACCATTTCAAGCCAGTTTAAAAAAATATATTAATAGGAGGACGTAATAAACAAATACTTCGCTTGCAAGCTTTTTCAAATACCTTAACCTTCTTAAGATTATACAATCATGTATACCCTCAAGCTTTATATAAACAGTATAGAATACTAAATACCCCGGTAGTATTGCTAAATAAATATTTATAAGTTCTACATGCAAAAACCAAAACAAACAGTTGATGTCAACATGGGTAAGAGCACATCCATAACATTTAAATATATTCCTTGTACACTTATCACCGCTAATGCCCATTTAATAACAATGACTGGCATGTGTGTAGCCTCCACTTCCGTTTCTGCCAAGCATTTGTTTACTTTGCATACCGCGACTTCAAACATTTTCATCGATGATTTATGTCATTTCTACAGTCAAGTCAATTTATCTTTCATACAATCATTTGAATTCAATTCAAATATTAAAATACTGCTATATAATTATTTTATTGCACTTTAATGCATTTTATCTCTTAATACACTGTTTTGATATTTCAGCAAATGATAGATGGTCCGCACATTGGAATTTGGATGGAGTTTAATACAGTAGCAGGAATTTCCAGCGCAATTACGTATCTCGCATTTGATTGGCCGAATAGCGGTATTATGGATACCAAGAAAAAATCAATATGGCCGTCAGTAAGTCAAGAAATGCGATCAGTTGATGTATTATTTTATTGTTATTCAGAGTATTTTAATGTTTTCATGACAAGAAGAATTGTTTAATGACGATGGAATGGTTGTATGATTGCAGACTTGCACTATCGTGCATTTTATGACAGTTAAAGAGTAAGACTAGCGGTAATATGGATTACCAGTATAAGTATAAGTTGAACTGTTAAAGATCACATTTGACTGATTTAATTTAGTTTTATTTACAGATTTTCTTTATATACAATCGGGACAATCAATGCAAGGCATTGACTAGAAGTCTCAGAAAGTGTCATGTGCACTGTTCCTATAGTCTATTGATGTACATATTCGAATCTAATATTTGTTAATCGTGAAGGTTATAACTTCATAATTATAATCATATCCGAACCGTAGGGTACCTGAACACTGCTAAAGGCTAAATTATTGCAGCCCTAATATGCATATCTGTGGAGATTACGTAACATGCACACTATTGCACTTAAGTAAAGCTAAAATAAGTAAATATGTATACCAGAGCAAATGACGCCAGTATGTACAACCATCAACTATACATGGATTCAGTAAAAAAAATAGATTTCACAACAAGAGAAAATCATTTCACAAGGTCGCTTTGTTTGAAGTAATCATTGTGTTGGAGCGACATAAGAACGATATTCTTGATTAAACTATTTCGATCAGAAATATACGATTGATTTAAAATCAAATGAAATTATTTTTAAAATTAATAAACTAATTCCAAATATGTACCACTTTACATGGAAACATTTGATAATTTATAAATCTATCATTTAAGTTCGATTAATACATTGTCAAGAGAACAACAATCAAGTGAAGAGTAGTTGGCTACGTTCGATTTGCAAGGAGAGTAGTAATTTCGTACCCTGGAGTTGTTTCGCACACTTTCATGTATTTATTAGATTTGACGATAGGGCAGATCTCTTTATCTGAATGCAATGTATATTTTTGTAAAATAAAAACATCATAAAACTTCAAATTAAGGTTTATATGAAAACTAGTTTGTTTATCGATTGATGACACACGATCAAGGACTTATATACATGCATGTATGTATATAAGTCCTTGATGTATATAAGTCCTTGACACGATTGATGTGTTATTGTATTGTTATTCAGAGTATTTTAATGTTTTCATGGCAAGAATTATTGCAGACTTACACGTTATACATATATGATCGATCAGTGACAATGTATTACATAAATACATGTATATGGAATCCCTGGATCGATACACTTTTGTTTTTTTAAATACATGATTATTGGGTGTTTAGGGACGACTTAAACATTCCCATTCACCATCAATCGGATTGCTGTATAAAACAGTTCAAGCTATTTGGACCATATATATACCGGGTTGCTATATTACAATATATCCCTGATATATAGAGAATAATTAACATTACATATTAGGTTCAAGTACTTATAAATATGCCTGTACCAATTTCGTGTGCCCAATTGCCGGAGTTTTTAAAAAAAATATAATCAGGTCGTTGTATCTAGAATACACATATATACAACTACCTTGTATAATCAAGTTCGTAAACACCCGATTACAGCTGTTGGACATTGCCGAGTTTTTTTTCATTGTGCGATCGTCTAACGATATCGTTTGAGCTATTTTTAGCATTTGCGAATCCATGTATGTATATAAGTCCTTGATAGGTATAAATAAATTTATCATAATATTATATTAAAATTGCCAGCCGGTTTCGTCATTTGACTCATCAGGGCAATAATCCAAAAAAACATTTTGATATGAATTATATAATACATAGTTCCCACATCTACAATAGTTACCTCCCTTGACGACCATCTTGCTTGGCAAATTCAGCAAGCACTAATAGAAGATATTTATATTTTTGTTTTGATAATTCTAAATATAGGATATTTATATGTGACAACTACATTTTCTTAAAGCTGATGTGATTGTGGCCTTACGAACATCATGATTAAGTTATCTTTTATGAATTAAGTTGATTAATAACCAATTTTCTGATTTTTTCTACTAAGCGCAAAAGAAATTATACATAATGTCAGGGTTGCTTGTAATATAGCATACCTGGTAATGTTAATTATCTTTTATTATTAATTTACTTGACACGGCAAAATCTTTAACATTATATATATATATAAAGCTAGGGATACCATGTAATATAGCATCCCTGATAAAGCCAAGCTATTGTTTGCGGTCACACCCAGTGAATATTATAGCACATTTTTAAAAAAAAACGTCATTGTATATTTAGAACAAATGACCCCCCCCCCCCCCCCGAATAATGGTTCTTCAAATTTGTCTCTCCCGAGGATAGCGGTTCGACTGTATTGGTATAGTACAACATAATCAAAATCACGCTTCCAGAGTCGGTATGGATAACTATTTTGAACAGTCAAGTGTTAAAATTCTGGAAGAACTTCGCTGGCGTCTGGTTAGAACCACAGCCATGTACACGTATACGGGTTTAATTTTTAGTTTGTACATTGATTCTGAATCAAACTCTAGGAAAAAAATAAAACTGTTAAGACAGTTATTTTGTAAATAAAACTACCTGGTTTTATAAACAATGACTGAATATCAATTGACCGTCCTGTTGTCGCATCTGATAGTTAATTGTGGTGATATGTATATATATATATATATGTACGTATAGCCGTATGTATTTTTAATCTAATAATATGAATCCCGGCTTAACCCATTGTTCCATTGTAAAGCACACTAGAAAATGGCATTCTTTTTCTTGATTATCTGAAATTTAAGTTTAAAAAAACATCTCTTACACTGCGGTTCATTAAATTTACATCATGTGAGAGAAAACGAACGACAACTCTGCTATGATATTGTTTAAACACGTGGCGCAAGCAAGTATGAATCATTAAATGAATACCATGAAACGATTTTAATCTCTTTCACGAGTAACATTGATAAATAACTTGGTCGTTTTAGATCAGGTCGTTTTCTTATTGGGCCGTTTAGAACCTCAATGCCTCAATTGAGTCAAGCAGTCGAAAACAAGTCAAACGGTGTTTAGGTACGGAATTACTTCGTCAAATAAGTCCTATAACAGTGATATGTTCGTGAATCGCTATTTTACGTTCACGGATTCACAAGTGAATGACAAGTTAGATATTGCTATACCAGAAGTTGTAGACCCGGAGTATGGTATGTACACGTGGCCATGCGCGCCTGTCCTCGCTCAATATTTGTGGTATCATCGAGACTCGATTTTCGACAAGACAATCATTGAGTTAGGTTCCGGAACATCTCTGCCTGGAATCGTTGCAGCAAAATGCGGCGCGATTGTTCATCTCAGCGACAGCGCCGCTTTACCGAAATGTTTAGAAACCTCGATTAACTCTTGCAAGGCGAATGATCTTAGTGATATTAAAGTTCATGGAATAACTTGGGGAAGATTAGATAAATCCTTACTCGGACTAGGTATTCACGGTTTAGATATGATAATCGCCTCTGACTGTTTCTATAACACTAAAGACTTTGAAGATGTAATAGTGACGGTGTCATTTCTTATGGAGAAGTACAAAGCGAAAGAATTTGTGTTCACATACCAGGAAAGAAGTTCATCTAGATCCATTGAACATTTGTTAGATAGATGGAAACTTACGGGCGATGAGATTCCTTTATGTTCGTTCGATGCCGATAAGCCATCAATCGGAGGGTCAGGCTTACCTGGCAATCATACAATTCATCTCTTCCAAGTCAAACGAATGAGTTCGTGATTCATACATGTATTAATACAAATGAATCAGTATTCTCTTCTTACTTTTGAACTTGTATCACACATACACATGTATTAATTAAAACGTTTCGGCAGTTTACTCATGTACGATTTACACCTAAACTATGTTTGCAACGGTTTTCCATTTTAATATGATCAACTATCACCTGAAAAGATGTTATATTTGATAAACGTACACTTGTTATGCGATTCATTTTGTAGGCATTGATCGATGTAGTGCATTGTATTTGAATAAAATAATACATGTAAATATCGTTCAGATGTTTTGTCTTTTATCTAATTATTATAGTTAATGTATGTGTTACAGATGAATATTTTTTATTCATTCTATGTTTGAGAGAGTTAACGCTAACGTTTAAAACCGATTTTAATTTACATACGGACGGAAGGCACCCGTAACAACATGATTATCAAGACTCTCAATTCTAAAGCAAATTTAAACATTATAATCACTGTACAAAAACAAACAGATTTGTAAAAATCTATTTATGCAATACTACAGATTCAAAGAAATATAACAACATAATTATGCAAATAATAATCTGTAAAACCACCCACGTGAGTGTATTATATATTAATACGTTCCAAAAACGTTTGAAACCTTGTACCGGAAGTTGTATATTTTGTGAATGTTTTATCATTATAAATGAATACAAAGGCAAGGTTCTTTGTTTATGAAAATGTAAAAAAAACATCTTGTATTTCGTTGTTGTATGTGCCCGTAGCTACCATATGTGTCTGGAGTTATGCTAGTATGCGTCAGATTTTTAAAAAGAAATCCTTTCAGTTCTTTCTAAGGAGACCCTTTATATTTTACAGAGCCGGGAAATCGCGATTCAATTTATTCTTCAGCGGCTTTTTTATTAGCAAAATTCATGTTTGAAAAATATTGATAATGCGAGTTATTATTACTAGTTGTTCGTCCAGAAAATCAATCTGGGGCGTACCTACCTATACGTACCATACGCACACTCTCGTGGAATTGAAAAACATATTTACGGCTAAAATGTTATTAAAATTGAAAGTTAAGGGCTGTTCATGAGGTCTTGAGACAGCTGTATTATACTTGTAGACGAGATAGTTTTTATGTCTAGAAACTGGTCGAATTCGTTTAATGGTAGATACAAACTACATGTGAATGGACTTCGGCATTACATGTGCGTAAACTCAATTTACCCCTGTAGGTACGCCCCTGTCAATGGATGACATGGAAGTGTAATTATGTATCATATTTGAAACTTGATGGGAGCTGGCCTGAATATATAATACAAGTATTTTATTACACGTGAATAACGAGCGATCCTTATCAAATTTTGAGTAGCATATATAACTGAAGTATTTAAAATTTCAAGGTGCGCAGCCTTTTACTGGGCCGACGACGTATTATAACTTATGTGTTTCCTCAGGGCCATAACAAGCAAGTACACAATCGAAACGTTTGGCTTGACGAATTCTTCCACCTCTCCCATTAAAAACGTCCCACGAAACAAAAAAATGATCAATCCACTGGATTTTTTTTTCACCCAAAAAGTTACTTATATATTCGTATACATTTTCTGTATTTCATTGAAAACTCATAACAATGTAATATTGATCAGGTTTAACTTAATATCACTCTCTTTATAGTCTATATTCTGTACTCACATCGATGTCTTAATTCGAGTATTCAAACATTTTGCATAAATGAAAATTTACCATCCTGACCGATATCCGCGGTCCGAGAAATGACCATACGTTGAATTGTAACATACAGGTTTATTATAATGACTGTTAAAACCTATTTCCCACGTTTCTGTGTTTTCCTTATACTTTCCCTTCTTCAACTGAACCGCCCCCAATTTCCAACTTATTGCTATGTTCTCATAAGAAAAAAAAATTCAAAATTTAAAGTTATATCATGAACTTTTTACTTCAACATAGCGTTAAACCCATTCAACAAATAGGGTTGATAATGATTATGAAATTTATCATCGTCATATTAAGCAAATTTAATACGATTGGCTTTGGGATAAAATAATCGATTAGAATTAATCATTGATACGTACATGAAATTATGACAAACACATAGCGGTCTTTCAGAGGTTTATAACTTTAAACAAGAAACACGGAAGTGGTGAAATTTGAAAAATAGACATGCTGAAATGGACTTACTAGTATGATTTGATTTTCAATAAAGCAACAAAACTTTAATACAATGTCTCAGCACGGAAGTACTAACTTTTGTTAATTCAATGTCTTAGGTAAACACAGTTGTCGCCTATCAATATAAATTTAATTACTGCTTTATTGCTATCAACAGTATATGAACATTTTATAGACGAGGTAAATGCAACAAATCTGGTGTTATTATCGGCGGCCTGTTTGTGAAGACTTAACAAGCAGCCGGGAGACCAGGAGTTTATTGATCAGTGTATTAGGATGGCTGTGCACGTTTGTACTGTCTGTTTATTTATACTGATAAGTCTATGGTCAACTTGGATTACAGTAGTAAAAGGTGGTAAGTACTCACATGTAGTTGTATTCAGTAATTGTAGATTTTTTAAAAAGATAATTAAAGTATCTTTGAAATTTTGGTTGGACTGAAAATATTCATTGAAAACAGCTCACATGGAACGAAATGTTCTGTGTTATGTGACGGTCCCATTTCTGTATACATTTTGTATATCGTAAAGGATACTTACCCATATCTTTAAATATAATTGCATGTGGTTCCATTCGAGATTTAGAATAAAAGTAGTATTTGAAATTGGTTTAGTCAGTTTTTTTCTGGCACACATTTATCACATATTTTACCCATTTGCCGTAAATATATCACATCGCATCGTTTCAACCTTAAAAGTTAATAATCACAGTGACAATTTTGAAAACTATAATATCATTGGTAATAGAACAGTAACAGGTTACTGTAGATCGCCATATTTTTATGATGTATGTATCCGCTGACCAGTACGTTACAGTTAAAACCATAGGCACTCGATACCGAGATTTTTATTCGTTTACAGACGTTTTTTCCGATTTCACCCATCAAACAACGCAAATCTGTCGAAAGAAAAATCTTCAATTTTTTCCTTTATATTGGGTGTATAAAAACACCAAGGTAGTGCAGCCACCATCTTTTCGATTGACGGTAGTGACGAAAATAAGCGTGGGTCCCGGCTTTCCTTCTAATCTGCACGTGCTTTCTGGGAACCTTGCTTTCGTTGTAGTGTGCCCCAACTTTAAACGTTATGACAGTTTTTACAAGGAAAGCCGGGACCAACGCTTATTTGTTCACTTCCGTCAAACGAAAAAATGGCGAGTTCACTACCTTGGAGTATTTTATACACTCAATAAGGGAAAAAATGAAGATTTTTCTTTCGACAGATTTGCATTGTTTGATGAGTGAAAAATAACGTCTGTATACAAACGTATAAAAATCACGGAATCGAGTGCCTTTGGTTAAAACAATACAAGAATCGGATGATGTATACACCAGCTTATTGGTTGTTCTAATTAATTGGACAAATTCCAGACTCTTTGATTTAGTACATGACATGCCATTATATATGTATCGACGTTTAACACAGCAATTCCTGCAAAAGAATAATGGAATTTCGGGGGGGGGGGCATAAGAATTTGTTGTCATAGAATTTGAAGCTCACTGTGGTATTTGAAAAGTTGGTTGAACAGTGTATCATTACAGTTGTATATGTTATTTTTTTACAGTTGACATATTGAATCAGACCCGGCATTAAGTGGCTCATATATATATGCTTTAATATTTGTATAAGTTATACAACATAATAGACAGAATTCTGTAATGCCCTGTTATATCATTATGTGCGATATTAAAAATTGCAATGATTGATTTACTAGCCGTGCATTTCAGAAAACCGTCATACTCGTATTTACGTTGTATCGTGTTACTAATTATCACGACAATATCAACATTTGAGATATTGTTGTATTTACACACGAAAATGACTACATGTATTTTTACATTCATTGGTAGTTAAGGTTTTACCATTTGAACATTCATAGATAAAATGCAGTTTGGTAGTTAGCTTTTTGTATCTGATCAATTTGTAACGCTGAACATATTGTTTGTTAAGGTGAGTTGATGATAACATCTCATTGCGTAGATAAGGCCGTATGACACTTAACATATTTTATAACAGATCTAGACAACCACACAGTTATTACAAATGTACATGGTTATAATTCAGATATATTGACATAGTTACGGCATCTAAATAGATTTGTAATAAGTCGACAGAAGTATAGTGCTGTTTTACCAATCAGTACTTGCATGTTCCATAGGAAGAAAAACAACAATTAACAACCAGAAGTGAGATAAAGAAATGGATGATCAATGGTCTTTAGTATGATTAACTCCGTCTCTTAATCACTGAGATGAGTATGCATAGTTTGTGTCCCAGTTCCGCGATCCAAGGATTCAAGTTCTAAGAAAACAAAGTCGCCATTTATATAATTATGGAAACACATAACATAAAAAAGTGTTTCATTGCCATATAACTTATATGAGTAAGACACTGACCAGTACTTCTATTTGCATATGAATGTCGGGTTATGATGATAGTCCATAGAGTCTACCAAACAACACGTACCTTCCTTTCTTATAGACTGTAGCACTGTTTTTCCAAACACTCCAACTTTCAAAAACTGTCAGTACCGATGTCATTGTAAGAATGATATACAATGTGTTGAGACAACGGGTGACTGTAATAGCGGCTGTCAGTTTGGTTGGATGGGACCAGGATGTCAATATCGTAAGAATTTCTTTTTGTATACATTGTAGTATAATTTAAAATATGATTAGGGTATTTTATTAAAATGTTGGTGATTACAGAAACAATTTTATTACTGAACTTATAATTATGAAACTGATACTCAGATAATAACATATATTGACTAAATTAACATAACCCGTTCACATAAACGGGAATGAACATTTACTTCTACGTTTAATATTATAACATAATACCTTAAAAGTGAATTCCCGGACCCGAGAATCTACTTAATGCTTCCCATATTTCAAACTGTTGATTAATTCTCATGAAAGCGCATAGTTATAATGTGTTTAACATTATAAAGACTTATTTTCACTCTATGATACACGTATACATTTATGATACATAATTATGAAGTACAAATTTCCCTTATCTATGTGCATTTAACAGAGATAAGACAGTACAGGACGGTTAACGCAGCTATATGAATGCATGTTATGCTTGTTGTGGTATTTAAGCTTAGAGCTGGTTTTTACCCAATGCTTTCTGACAACCTAGTAAAAATGTTTTGTATTCCATCATTTTGTATTTGACTTCCAGGAAACATCGCAAAATACAACAGTGGAAAAAAGAATGAGGGTGGAACAGACATAAGCGCAGAATTTTCCTTCCGTGCTGTTGATGGTGATATAAACACATGTGCTAGAACTAAATTGAATCCACCTAGTAACGGGTTTCATTACTGGAGGATAGAATGGCCTGAGGTTTATCGTATCGTTGGTCTAGTCGTGAAGGTTCGTTCTGAAGACGTTGGTAAGTATAATGTTTGAAAAGCTACTAGATTTGTATTTGGGTATCGTATGTGCTTATTATCACAAATAATATGGTAACAGGTATGTTCGATTACTCAAGTTAATTTAAAATCAAATATTGAAAACCGGAAAAAAATTACATACATGTAGATGTTTTTTATATAAAAATGCTCTTGGTGTTTATATGCACGCTAAGTAAGGTTTTAATGTATACATATATGCATGACCTTTACGTCATATTTTATAAAGATTTATAATATAGATATAAATATATTTTACCATACATTTGTATAACTTTACCCTATAAATAACACATGAACACTGTAAATATGACTTTTTGAAACATAGAATGATGATGATAGAACATGTAAAACGTACAGATGTTAAAGGATCCTCTAAGCCCTTAATATCTTTTTTTTTGAAATTTGTATGGTTTTATGACTTTGATATCAGTAATTACAAGTAAATGTGTTAACCGATAAAAAATAACGCGAGTCATTAACAAACATAATTATGTCAGGTCCAGGTCGCCTTCAAACAATTCCTCATTATCCAACAATATTATTTTGCATCTAAGTGAAATGAACGACTAACGGAAACAGGCGAATTGATATTCCAATTATGTTTCAGAGAGGTAAATGTTAAAAATTCAAATCATCACATTGTATACAAACATGTGGATAACTAAATGTACACGAATGATGTTCATCCATTTCAGGTCGTGCAGTGACATTCAACAATCCAACCAATCAATCATCTACCTATGAAACCTCCTACTCAGCATTATCAGTAGATGGTCAGGCTCATGTTACAGGACTTACAGCCCAACAAACGTGTTCAACAACTGCAGTCGGTGGAAACTATCCGTATTGGATGGTTGACTTTCTTGCTGACTTTGTCGTGCAAAGTGTTTACTTTTATGGGCGACTTGAACAATACGGTACGTATGCAACCCTATGTGTTAAAAATACATGCCTTATTACATGAACATAAATCATGTAGTACGTCAACTAAATATTACATGACTTTATCCCACTTTCACGGAACAACTGTCTAATCGGTTGGCATGTAGATATCTTTGTGCGTACACAATGCATAGATTGAAACATTTTCATTTGATATCTAGGGTGTATATTTTTTCAGGCAGCCAATACAGTGGATTTCAGGTATCACTCTTAAATGACAGATCAGAAGGGATTCAAATATTTCAAGCACCAGAAAATGATGTAGAATCACAGTATCAACCTAAGATTGTACATCTTACGAACAGTATTACGGCGCGATTGCTAAAAATTATTAGACCACGCGATAGTACTCTTCTAACAATCTGTGAAGTCGTTACATTTGCGGGTACGCTTCCTTTTGTTGGAACATTGAATTTTGATTAACACTGCTATATTATTTTCTCAATATTAAAAATATTCAAACGACAATGAAATTGATTTTTTCATTTAGATCTGCTAGTCAAATATGTGTTTGGGCCAGTGAGAGCGCTTGAATACCTAAGTAATCATTCATTTCGTGGAATTCTTTGAGTCAAATACTGTTGGGTAGGTCAGTTTCATTTTAAGTGCAGGTTTTGTAACATTCTGGTCTGATACGAACATAAAGAATAGGTTTCTTTTTCTACTTCCGTTTCGGTTTACCCTTTTTACTTCTTAAGATTTTCAAAGAGCAAAGCTGTATATGATTCTTAATAAATTTATGTTCAATGATGTTACAATAATACACAGTTTAATGGCGGACTTACTGTTATTATTTTCAATAGTTTGTTATCTGTAGAATGTCCCCCAAATAAATGCGGCTTGGATTGTTCTCTTGATTGTTATTGTATTGCTGAGACTACAGGCAGATATAGGATAGATGGTAATTGTCCATATGGTTGTTCTGGAAGATGGACTGGTATAGGCTCCAAATGTAATATTGGTAAGTATAGATGTGATTAGCTCAGACTTACAATAATAATCATACCACAAATGAAGGATAATGTATTTCAATGTTTCTCATGGAACTTTTAAATGGTCACATTAACAATGATATGAAGAAATGACAATGGTGTTGTGATAGTATATCTGATTTATCTGTATGATTGTCTGTGATATGAATGATAATAAACACATTGTAGGCGAGTGGATGGTCAGGGCAGTGCATGCTATCGAACATCTATATCTTGATAATAGATACCAATGTTAGCATGTTTAAAGAGAGTATTATGAGGATTATGTACATTTCTTGCAATAAATCTGGTAATGTTTACTACTTTGATTCATTCGATATCTTTTGCATGCATATTTTATTCATTAGGCCCTTATAATGTGGTGTAAACAGAGTTATACTTTACAATAAGACCCCCTCTCTCCCTCTCTAAATAGAATGCAATATGACCACTTGGGGTGACCAATGTCAGAATACATGCGGAAATTGTGGTTCTTCGAAAATGTGCGATGTTGTAAATGGACATTGTGGACATGGGTGCAGCGGACCTTGGTATCCACAAGAATGTTCTCTTGGTAATAAGCATATTTATTTCTAATTCTAGTAAGTTGCTGTTCAAATATCCTAAATCAGCTGTCTGCTAATGTTCGTTGCATGACATCACAGTACAATGTCGTGCTGATTTTATACTTTAAATTTTCATTTTTCAACATGATCTTCAACTAATCATGTTATTTCTTCATCATCAACTAATAATTTTATACAACATCAACATTTTCCTTTACACCAGAATGCAGTGATAATACTTATGGAATCAATTGTTCTCACAACTGTGGAAACTGCAAGAACAATGCACAATGTAACATCAGTTCTGGACAGTGTACGGAAGGATGCGATGCTGGTTGGGAACCACCACTGTGTCAGGAAGGTATGTTGCTATCTAAGAAAATCAATGATTTCCAAAGGCTGCGTATTACCATGTCATGCAGGTCTTATCCATGTGTTTATGCTTAAGACTGAAATGTCCGCACGAATACAGGAGTATCCGTGGTAAAGTTCTTTGACTGGTTATCTCTAGTCCATAATTGCTATGAATTCAAATCCTTTCTGGACGTGAAAAAATGCATTTGTGGTACATGTATTCAAAGTAAAACATAAAGCAAACGAAAATACACATTTAAATAATCATAGACATCCATAATTGTACACCGTCCAAAAATGACTGTTACCAATAAATTGGATTAAAAAGATTATATGCAAAATCATTCCGAATCGGATTACATACAGCAACTCATGCGTCAGAGTAGTATAGAATAGCTAGATTATCGTTATCATTATAATATAAGTATATGTCGTTTTACCTTTTCTTTTTGTTGTAGCCTGTGCGGCCGGATTTTATGGCGATACGTGTGAAAAGGAATGTGGAAACTGTTACGGTGCCGCTGCATGCATTCCAACAACTGGTTATTGTATTGATGGCTGCGATCCTGGTTACCAGACTATTTTATGCAATGAGAGTTGGTATCCTGTTTTGAAACTCTGATTACATGCGTGGTCATCTTGAGCACAATTTGTTTTTTTATTCGATACTCATTGTTGAAATGAATATAATGTTGTATGCATTTACAATTATACGACTTCTGAGTCTTTTTAACCTAAAATACTTAGTAGTTTATGCTAAACGTTCAGTAAAGGAATATTATAGTCGATTTGATCATTATGTTGAAATAATGGTAATAATTTATCTAACAATAATTGTTAACTTTAATGTAAACTTTGTTTCAAATACAGTTCGTTTACTTTCTTTACGTAATAATCAACATGCCATCTAAAAAGCACAAACGATTATGCAAAACCTTTCATTTGAAATAATCTAGATGGGAATTTCCATTTTGTTGTTTTAATCAATAGTTTGTAATTCTGGATGGTATGGATTAAATTGCTCAGACAAATGTGGCCAGTGTTCTTGTAATGTAACAACTGGCATATGCAGTGATGGCTGTCTGCCTGGGTGGAAAACAGTCTATTGCAATGAACGTATGTAACATTGTTTCAATTTACTGAATCTACATACCTATGTATAACCCAAGAGCTCATGATAATAAATTATTATAGGATGTCCAATTTCTTCTCTTTTAATTAAAACACGGCTTGACATGTGATACGCAATCTTTGGCACATACTCGTAAGCCGTCTATTTGTCTTTGACAATAATCACACTCAGCAACATTACACCCGCCGATGTTCATTATTTGCTTAAATGAAGGAAAATAATTCGTGTAGTAAGCATAACTTTCCAAAATGACTTAAGCTGTTCCTGTTAAGATGAGATAGACTCCCAAAATGAAAGTAATCGAACAAATAAGTAAGTTTGCACTGATTCTTTATATTTGGTGAAATGATACGAAAGAAAAAAGAACACAGCAATGTAAATGGTATATAACAAAGAAACCTAGAGATATTTTCCTCTTCGATAAATAAAAATAATATCATTCTGGCAAAACAATTGCTATTTACTGCGACATTTATTATTCATTTTTGTTTTTATGCATAAAAAGCTTGTGATGAAGGTACGTATGGCGAGGGTTGCTCTAGTGTTTGCGGCAACTGTTCTGAGGGTCACAACTGTAACCACACAACAGGCTACTGTGAGAATGGTTGCGCAGCTGGGTTCAAAGGAGATCTTTGTAATACAAGTGGGTATAACCATACATTTGTTTAAAAAGTTACGTAGTGTTAAACAAACTTGGTGCGCAAATCGTCATTTCGGAAGATGAAACCCTTGTATATGTATATACATGTAATTGATAAACGTGTTTTCGTTCCGTGCAACGTGCTAGACCCTATGGATACAACACTGCACATAATATACAAAATATGCTGATGTTTCGTTATTTCAATCATTTTACATGCTATTTTACCAAGCTTGATATACGATAAAGTAGTCCCATAGTTTGTTTAGTAGCAGTTACTGTTGTTTAGATACAACGCAAACAATTGTAAATTTAATTAATCAAGGATGTTCCTATGGTGAATACGGACCAAAATGTGACAAATGTGGTTATTGCAACAAAACAACTGATTGTGATGTGGAGACAGGACATTGTTCTGAAGGGTGTTTACCTGGGTGGAAAGATATCTTTTGTAATGCACGTATGTTTAAGATTTAAGTATTTTTTACCATCATGAGATTTTCACAGTATCGTATTCCTCTCATTACTGGCATAGAGTGAACAATGAAATATAGAAATCATGTTTCCTCCCCTGAACCCAAGATAGATACGCCTTGTTGAAACTTCAAAATGTGTTTTCTTGAAGGTAAGCTCAAGATTTATCTCCGACACTCTCAAAACCATTTGCTTATTTCTATACCATGTATTTATGTTCACAATTGCGTAATCAAAAACAGGTTCACGTGATCAGTTGATGTCTATTGTGTTGAGTAAATTGTTCATGAACCGTCCTGTAAATATACTGGTTATCACTTCAGGTTATTATGTAGCATTTTTGTGCATCCTTTGCTAAAAATATACTTGAATCACCATAATATAATTTACATCAAATTTGCCATTTTGATATGTAATACGTTAGATCGTCCATTGTATGAGCTGGCGAAATGAGATTATGTAATGATTTGAAACCGTATTAAAGTGGTACATAATCACTTGAAAGCGAGGACATCAATGCATTTATTACCGATGCCACTTTTATTTGCAACACCAGTAAACATTTTTAATTCTTAACTCGCTAGTAGTGTCTTATTATCTATATATATATATATTTGTTACTGATCTGTCATTGTATTTCACCGTTATTATTCAATGTGGTTCTAGAGTTTTCTGTCGTGTTTCATGCACATGCATTTAAAAGCTTGCGATGAAGATAAGTACGGCTATGGCTGTACTGGTATTTGTGTTAACTGCTCTGAATGACAAAGTTGAAACTACAAAACATGATCCCGTGAGAATGGTAGTGATATGTTTTGTAATTTGGTAGTGTGTTGTTGTATTTATTTGTACAATTATTAGTATTGCTACTGTTAGCAATTTGTCTTTTAGATTGTATTAATCTCATTTGTAGAAATATGTTTCATAATACTTGTTCCCTTTTTACAGCCTGTGACATTGGTACACATGGTCAGAATTGTTCAACAAATGTGGTAACTGTGCATTAATATATCAGTGTAATACTGTAACCGGTGAATGTTCAGAAGGGTGTGCTGAAGGATTTGGTGGTAAATTTTGTCATATTGGTAAGTACTTGTATTAGTAGAGCTACACATAGGTATCTGGATATCGAGACCGCTATTTGAGTCCTTTGCGGGGCACTCATATTCTGTGACAAATTGACTGAAAACGTGAGCTCTTAGATCGTACACGTGGCTCGGAGTTGTAAGTTATTTGCGGAGATCAAGGTTTGTACCGATATAAAAAAACGGGAATCCAGGTCAGGTTTTTACCCGCTGGTGTCCAACTGATATACTGGTGTAAACTTACAGATTGAAAGTTAGTTAAAACAGGAATTTTGCTATTATTTATTGAGGACTTTGTGTACTGCCATCTAAATTGTATGAAATATGGTATTGGAAAACATAGAAAAATCACGTTGTGATACCATCCTGCTTGCCTTATGTAACATCCAACTCAAATAGAATAAAAACAATTGTCACAGATGTGGAGTGGAAGTGTAAAATGTGGGAATTACGCCAAAGAACATTCCAACAAAGAGAGACAAATCATCATCAGTATGATATGATATAACACTACTCGACAAAATTACTTGTCAATGACTGCTATTTATCATGTTCTACCATTAGCTCAAACTTTCCTTTGATTAATATTTCAACACATGTTTAAGTTATGGAAAAACCTGCAACCTCTTCAACTGGCATGATTCTCGGTGTGTTGGCTGGAGTCCTTGTTGTTTGCGGTACTGGAATTGTTGCGTTATTTCTGTTTCGTCGCAGAAGAAATATGCAATCAAAATCGTAAGAAAATATTGTCGCTTTTATAGTCTTGGCATTTTCAATTAATACATTGCTCGAAGCAATTTTCATTACATCTAATTAAAATTCTTAAAATGTTAGCGTTAGTAATAAACTCTTAACGTTTTTTACATCACAGCTCCAATGTTGCTTGTTTGTTGATTGTATCGTCTTTCGTTATTGTATTAGTGCTTTATTATTTGTGTATTATTTTTGTCATTAATTGTTTCTCTGTGAAAGTGTGCGGCTGGACCCATGTTCGAACCTTATGCAGCTTTGCTTCCGACAGTTCCAAGTTGATACCCCTCGTTCAGATATTTTTCTCAGATAGTTTTAATGTTTCTATATATTTGATGGGCTTTGGCTTTCTGTGTCTACGGGAAGGTAGTAAACTGGGAAGGCGTTTTTTGTATGTGATGTTATCTGGAAGTACATGTATTTACTTATTTATAAATTGGAGCGTCTTTACGTGTGCAAGAGGATAGGGTTATAAGTTTATGTTTTACTAAATGTTGTTATATGTTCTTACAGCCGAAATTCTGAACATCAGAATTGCAGCACGTTTATTAACAGCACAGGTGAGGATGAAATTTATCCCCGATATAAACAAACAAACAAGCAAGCTAGCTATCAAGCCAACGAGTGAAACAGCAAGCAAATCGTTTGCTATTGTAAATTGTAGTTGTGATATTCGTTTTAGAAAAGATACACTTGTTCCTAGTGAAGAGATTTGTGCAAAACATATTTCAGTGTCTTACCCTAGTAAAACGATATATGTGCATGTATATATAAATTTATGTTATATATGACTGTAAATAACAAAAATACATGTCCATGACAAAATATTTCATATATTTGACTAAAGCTGCTGGGTATAAAAAGGATCAATAGTAAACAAATATTTATCTTCTTGATTAACAAGAAAACGGCTTATTTTTTGGTTTAAGTGTTATATCAGCTGAAATTTACTTTAGGAATAACCTTTTCAACTTATCGTTTCAGTTATCTTTGATGATGATGTTAATATTGCTGAAAGTAGTGGGAATGTTTATGTTAATTATGGCCTTAAAACGAATGATATTGAAGTGAGTAATTTGATGAAGATGTGTGTCTCCGCGAAGCAAAATCCGGAGACACTATATTCCGACTTTTCGGTAAGAATTTCTTACATAATTATAGTAAACATGTTAATAGAGGTTATTAGTTGACTAGTAGTAGAAACGTTTAGTTTGAAAGTCGACTTTAGAAAATAGTTGTCTTTCTTCCTGACAAATATTGCGTATTCTGTTAAAGAGATGCTATCATGATCTTCATTTAGCAGATAAACTGCAGTAAAACAAGGAAACAATGATCACTATAGATATTTTTGATGCAAAGTTAAACATTATTCATAGACTTTATGGTATATCATATACATGTATAAGTATGTATAATGTATTGACTGTTGTGTAATAGGAGGAGGAAAATAATGTACCCTATGCGGGGCTCGAACCCGCGACCTCCTGCTTGCATGTCAGATGCTCTGCCAACTGAGCTAATCGAGCTGGTGAATATCCCAGCCAATTTATGATTACAAATACTATATACCACACTGCTACAGTTGACTTTACAGTATCGGAACTATAAAAACAGTATATAAAAACTCATTATTAGTACAGGACTGGTGTACAATATATAATGGCACGCGCAATAAATACATGTACTATATGATATTAATAAGTATAAATTGCACAATAAGTGTATTTAATGATAAGTACATGTACATTTAATACTAAAGGTATGTTATATTTTTATTATGACAGAAACTACCTTACGGATTGCAGCTCGATGCTTCCGAGGCACGTGATCCGAGACTCAATTCTAAGAATAGATATAAGGATATGTATCCATGTATGTAAATATGTTGAAATAATACACACATGATAACTTACATTTTGCATAATTAGTGTTTTGTCATAGTACTGAGAATTTGAATTATGATTATTATCGAATGACATGTTGATAAACGATTCAATTTGTTCGAAACTGTGCGGATAGTTGACTGTAAATATCATTAATATTTTGTAATAGCGCACAAGAAAAAAGTCAAGTGAGAATTACGGTATGATGTAGGTAAGTTTTTGTAGATAAATAAACATCAGGCATATTTTTTTCAGACAATGTAAATCGTGTTCATTTGCCAGAGATCCCAGGAAAGCAATGTTCTACGTACATTAACGCTAGTTACATAAAGGTTAGTGCAAGCCTGATTCGAAAACTTACTTTTCTTCATGACAGGGTAATTTCAAACAAACTTCTGTTAAAAAAGATCATGCTAGTGTGTTTAGATATTTACCTTATTTTTGCCGGGTAACAATGAAAACAACTTATTAAGATAAACGAGTAATTTTGAGAATAAAAATAGTCAACGGCAGACAAAAAATATGTATTCCTAACTTGGTTATGTGATTAAACGGCTGATTGTTACATGACGCACAGGAAATGTAGATACATACACGTTACGAACAGTTTCATTTTATATCAATTTTTTCAATAAATTTCAAGGATACAACATTCAAAGGAAATATATTGCTTCACAAGGTAGGATGTTGCGTCCTTAGCAAAAAACAAGGCATCACTAATTGTTTTCAAACATCAAAAGTAGTTTCCATAGAATTATTGTCAATCTATGTTCTAGTTGTGACCAATTATTGTAGTCCTTAACGTATCGGGACTGGCTGAATACGCCAAAAAACCGTAAAATAATATTTCAAGTTATTTACAATGATTAAACATCAAAAACATACTTTAATACCAGGCAACAAAAAATCTAACCGATCGCGCAAAAATAGTATTTTATGGCGAATTACGTAATAAACACCGGATTCAGGGTACGGAATTTCTTTAAAGTCAAGTATCTAACGAACGGGGGACGTTATCAAAAGTCTGAGGCACGGTGTCCTGCATTATACAATTATGAACAATTATTTTAAGGCTATTTGTTGTAATATATTCCTATGTACAGAGTAGTTATCGTTGTTAAAAAAAGTGTAAATTACTTGCTATATTGGTTTATAGAAGACCAATCAAGTGACATATTTGTTTCAAATCACTTGCAAAGAACTTCACACAGTAGGGTTTATTTAAGTATATAATTATGGTTTATTTTTTGATTCTATTAATTGGTGAAATTGATAGGACCAGGCAACCAATCCCGATACCTTAACATCCCTTTATCGTATGTGTGTTAAAGCAGGGAAACTTTTCTCAACAAACAAGACTCCGTCTGAGTTCCGTAAAATACAGATATGAATAGGGAAATAGAGTATAAGTTTATTGCATAATAACCATGCGCTTGACTCTCTGTTTAGAGTGGACGTTCATTATCACTCCCGTACATCTCTGTCAACGTCTGAAAGTAATTCAAAACTATGTAATATAGACACATTTAGTTTGTGTCAGGTATTCAAATGCATGCTATTGTTTCCTCTTCAAGTGCATTTGTTGTCATATTTTTTTACGATTACGTTTAACTTCAACGTTTTGGTTCTATTCAAGCGATTGAAATAGTGCGCTTGATGAATAAAATACATTTTGTAACTTTCAAGTAGCTTATAAGGTCTTTTAGCTCCAATGAATTGTAAGAAGGAAATCGTTTCACTAAGTTGTAAAATTGGTATCATCTGTAGTTTTATTTTTTGTTTTACAAGAATCTAGTAAAAACTTAGAACTTGACAAAGATGTATGTGAGGGATGACGAACGACAACTCTGGATAGACATTGTTAAATAAAAACGTATCGAGTTACCGTACTTACCTTTACATACACTTGGAGTGGAATAGTAAGACGGACAACTTAATCTGTACCCTCAAATTGTGTTTTTTTTAATACGTACATGTAAGTAGTACTGATCAAGTAAGATTGGACAATCATTGAAATACTGACAAAGTGAGATGTACAGTAAGAGCTTCTAGATCGGATTTATCATTTCCTTATTTCAAGACTCGTGTCGTGAGGAGTTAATTACTGAGAAGTTTATTTTTTGTCTAGGTGCATTGGTGACAACCATTGCTGACTTTTGGAGAATGGTGTGGTCAGAAAATGTCACTACAATTGTTATGTTGACCAACTGCATTGAGCTTGGAAAAGTATTTAAAACTACCAACTTTTACGTGTGTCTTTTTTAAACGGATGATTGTATATAAACAACAAAAACTTTGTAAACAACGTTTAAAGGATATCTTAACTTAGAAAATGCGTATTTGATTTTTATCAAATTCCTTAAAATTATTTATGTCTTTCAAAGAAATCGGTAGGATTATATATTTCATGCCCCTTTAGTGAGGTCTAATAGTCGTGCACTTGTATACATTTAATGACACCCTGTATGTTATTTTTGTAATGCATGTTCATATCATTATATTTGGTATTAACAAGAATATTATTTGCATAGGTAAAATGCGCAAATTACTGGCCCAATGAGGGAACAGATATATTTGGTGACATCGCAGTTAGCATTCAGAAAGTCGACCCTTATTCAGACTTTATTATAAGAACATTTAGTTGTACTAAGGTAAGAGTTATTATTATAAATAAAACTGCTCCACGATTGCCTACATATGCTTATTCATAGTAGTACAAATCATACATTGTCATTATTATATTTGTTGTATGTAACGTATGCACAATTCTACCATGTATAAAATTAATCAAAACATTAACGTATGTTTACAAAGAATGAGCAAATCACAAATTACAATCGATTTTATGAAATAACAAACACTTGGGATATAAAATGCGCCAGTACGTAATTTCGAAAATATTTATTTTCAAACTCTGTACCGTGCTCTTTGTTTTTCTCCATTAATCAGTAAGGTATGTAGAATATCAATGGCGTCATTTTAGGTAAATTCTGATGAGAATCGCACAGTGATACAATTTCATTACACAGCTTGGTCTGATAAAGATGTTCCCGACACAGCATTGTCGCTTGTACAGTTCTGGCGTACTTTAAAAAATTGCCAAACCACCGAATCGTACCCCTGGGTTGTCCATTGCAGGTACA
Organism: Lutraria lutraria; assembly: GCA_964023205.1. NCBI lineage: Eukaryota > Metazoa > Mollusca > Bivalvia > Venerida > Mactridae > Lutraria > Lutraria lutraria. Next base: position 31,651,469 of record OZ026833.1, read on the forward strand.
TACAAGTAAAGTTTTTTTGAAATTGTACTGGAATGACTAATGCATTTCATGACAATATCCGTGGCAAATACACCGGATGAAACAAAATTATCTTTCCCCGAAACATTCAACTGTTCTTTGACTAGTGATGTTATGTAACGTAAAGGAACTGAATTTGGTTTTGACTTATGCATGGCATTAAGCTTAACGCTGTGTGGGCAAATCGGAACAATTTATGTCAATAATCAATACAATACACAGGGTCCACTTCAATTAATATCAATGAAAGCAAATATTTTTCTTTCCAACCATGTCGATTCGTTTTGAGAAAATCCCTATAGTAAGAGTTGTATTGCTTTCGCTAGAATTTCAAGCTTCATCGAACTATTCCTGGAATTTCAGTACGGGTGTTGGGCGTACAGGAACCTTCATAGCATTAGATTTCCTGTATGAAATGGGAACAGCCAATCACAGTGTGAACATACTGCAGACAGTGAACAAACTGAGACAGCAAAGACTAAACATGATTCAAACAAAGGTATGTATTTTTTATCACTGCTATTGACTTAATGCGCTAACGTAAACTAATATTTTAAGTTAATACTTTCATACCAATCAACAAAAAATCAAACCGAACGCGCAAAAAAGTATTTTATTGCGATAAACATTCTCTAACGTCCCGTGCATTGTGTTTGCGCGTTATGATACCATTTAATTCGTTAATGACAATAATTCGTTATTACATCAAACCTGGGCGTGGTTTCAGTTATTAAACCGTACACTATTTTGATTGGCTATCAAAATTGAATTGGGTGTATTAATTAATCGAAAATAATTGATTAAATGAGACGATAATGATCAGAAAAATTTATTGTTAAGCCCGCTTATAAACAATAGGTGTCATTTTCCAACTGAGATGGATTTCAAAGCGGTTTTCGATATTTTGTTGCGGGAATGTTTATCTAGGGAACAAATAATTCTTGTACTTGTTTTCATTTTTAATCTATGGTGTGTCCCGTAATAAACACCGGGATTCAGTATACTGAATGTCGTTTAAGTCATATATCTAATAAACGAAGGACAGTTTCAAAAATCTGAGACATGGTTCTCAGCATCATTAATTTGTAGTTACTTAAAGGCTAATTGTTGTGATATATTCCTAAATACTGAGTAGTTATCGTTATTAAAAAATGTAAACTGCATGCTCTATTGGTTTATAGAAGACCAACCAAATAGTTATGATATTTTTTTTCAAATCACTGGATTTATTTTGTTATATACGAGTAAATATTGTTTATTTTTTAAATCTATAAAATGGTAAAATTTGATATGACCAGTCAGTCGATACATTTAACCATTTGCAGGCCTGTTAAATCGGTATTGAAGAAAGTTGTCCTTTTCAAATGTGATATAGTTTAATTAATCCAAACATATCTTATGATCAAAAGTTCCCACTTTTGTTCACCTACTCTGTTTGTTAAACAGTACCCCATTCATTGCTTGTATTCATAGGAGCAATACGTGTATGTACACGAGGCAGTGGCCGAGGTGTTGAATCCTATTGGTTGTGTAAGCCAGAATGACGAGTTTTCTGATTTGTTTCAAAGTCTGTTTTACGACAATGGCGCACCAAAACAAAAACTCCGGAATGAATTCGAGGTAATAAGTTAATAGAGGTGCTATTTGTAGAATATAATGCTTGCTTTCTAAATTAAATTCTGCATTACTTAGTCAAGTCTTGTCTTACATCTTGTTTCATTACGTTCTGTTCTATGAATTCCTTGGCCAACATTTCATGAAAACGTACCTGTTACTTTATGACATTTTATAAGCTTTCATCAATTATATTCTTAGGATTTTTCACCTTAAAATTTCCACCGGTCCTTTGGACTTTGAGATGACGAATATCAACTGTACTTCGTTCTTGCACTCATTTGCAATCGAAACGTCACATAGAAGCCCAAAAGTAAATAAAAAATGACCCATTTACATACTTCAAACCTGTGGTAGTGGCTACCTCTGAAAAAAGGCCATAATATGAATAAAGGCCACTCTTTCAAAAAACTGTCATTGATTATTTGAAACACCTATCTGTAAAGGTCACATTCTCATGGATGGCCTTTGTTAACGGGACCAACTGTAGTATGATTTGAACAAACGTATGCAAGTGGGCTTGCTGTTGATGAAAATATATACGCAACGGGTGTGACGTGACAAATGATGATTTCTAAAAATACGACGTCATTTAGAGTTTCTTCTCACAGGATATTAATAAATACAACACAAAACTTGAGGATGAACGAAGTGATGAGGATGAAGTGTATTGTAACGTTTTCCGGTCACACTGTGCAGATGCAAAACTTGAAGAAAATATTGGGAAATCTCGCGATATGACAATCATTCCAGGTATTATTTTTTGTTTTGTTTTATTCTTGACGATATATTGTATATTCTTATAATTATTCAGTAAGTCTGTTTTCCTTAGGTATTTCCTGACATAATTTGAGTACAAGGAACGGAAATAAAGATAAAAAGTACGTGGTGTCCCGGTTGAACTAAACAAAAAACAAATGCATTTCTCTGTTAAGTAAAAGAACCAATAAAAACTCTAAAGATACATATCAAAAGAGAACCTGGATGAATTTATAAATGTATACACAATGTAATTGAGAGTTCCCGCTATTCAGGGAAATGGTCGTTTTTTTATTTCTTTATTGAAATTTTAATGTCGGTGGTTCTACCCAGGTATATGCCTGGTGGGCAAATTCCTCCACGATCAGAGCTGGAAAAGTCGTCAAATGACTTTTGATGTTGGTGTGACAATTACAACAGAAAAAGTTTACAGTATTTATTTTGCTTACGTTGTAGTTAACATGCAAAGGCAAACTTCATTTGAGATTATCTAAAGACAAGATTTTTTTCTCTTGTTGTGCGCATTAACATAGTACTGCAACTTCAAATAAAGATTGTTCTTTTTATACAGCGGATATACATCGACCAAGGCTAAGTATGATTGTAACAGGAAGAAATGACTTCATCAATGCCGTATTTATCCCGGTAAGTTATTGCAGTGTGTAGAACCACGAAGAATGAAGTAATAACTTATTTCCCCGCGAGTATGTAAATTTGATATACAAAACACTGGATGATTTCTAAAAAAAAAAACATCTAAAAGATAGAGATGACAAAGACGAAAATACAATGGCAAAAACAGATGAGAAAATTATTATGTTCAAATTTCAGCATTCAGGGATATCACATCCACAAACGTTCATGTTTACAACTTTTCTAAAGCACGGAAATAAAATCATTATTAATTTTATAAGGGTTTTCTCAATTACTGAAATCATAACATGACATCACTTAGCGAATGTAGCTGTGTTCAGGCTTGCCAATGGTATAATTTTCAGACATTAACCTTGAACAGCTGTTCATAGATCCCCGAAACAATTTATAGGATAAAACAAGTTTTATTAACAAACAAGGGAATTCAAAAGTTTATGTTTAAAAACTGCTACAATGTGTCATAAACACAGACAAATGAAGCATTTAATAATAACAAAATTGATTGAAACATGTGTCAGTCAGTGGTACGTGCTGACAAATGAAGTTATTTTTTACAAATTCTATCAAATGTAATGGATTTCCATATTTGATATTTTTCTTTAAATATATCTGGTATTTAGTATTTTAAGAACCAATACAAGATACATGAAGTATGCCATATATTTGATGAAGTTCTTCAAAATATACTTTAGACATTCCGATTTCGTAACAAGTTGATACTAACTCAGTTGCCTCAAGAGAACACCATCGTAGACTTCTTGCGTATGGTCTGGGAATATGATGTTCCGATAGTTGTATTGTTAGAGGAGATATTGGAAGAGGTAAATTCTTATTATTTGGTGTTAGTTGTATAACATTGCTCACATAATATTATGTTGAATTAGATATCGTGTCAAGCTGAGACGACAAAGCAGTGAAACACATTTCCACTACAGTAGAGTGTTGGATACGCATTGTAACTTCATTATGCATACATTTCATTGTATCAATTAAATAAAGAGTGAGTGTTTGAGGAAAATAAATACTTAACAGTATCCGATTCTTTAATTTCTTTTAGTTCACTAAGGATATATTTACTATAATGTTGATGTGGTCTGATCTTTGGATAACGCTCATTTCATTTGATTACCATTATTCATTTGTAATAATAAAATTTGTATTTTAGAAATCATCATATATGCCAACAACTGCTACATCAAAACAGATCGACGTTTTCACTGTAGAGTTGAGAAATGAGAGAGTGGAAAATTGTTATGTAAAGAGGACCATCGTGATATCTGTACATGAACGGGTACGTATCTGATGCATTTTATGGGGGCAAATTGATATATACAATGTAGCGCTAAATTTGGTTATAAAATTGTTCATTTTATAACGTAATTCATGATCGTCTTTACATAATATTATTTTGAATAAGAATTATTTTAATTTTAATGAAAATGTAAAGATTCTCATTTATTCTGTTTACTTGTTGTTCAGTTGTTTTCAATCGAAGTTCCTTTTGAAACACAAAATCACTGAAAACATTATCATTAACCTTATTGAGCATTGAACATGAATGACCCAAACGTTACAATTGTTTGTTACAATTATATTTGTTCGTTGACATAAGTTAGCACTAACTGGTACACCCGTCATCCTATGAGAATCAGAATTTAGCTTCCTTTATTCATGTTCGTGCTTTAGTTCGTAAATGTGTTCAATGCCATGATGTATTATCAATGTTGTTCGGGCATTGGGCAATAATGTGACAACATTTTAGAAATCTTCGTTTCTGTATTTTCAAGACGGAACAGAAAGAAGTTCAACAATTTCAAGTCAAATCATGGCCGAAGGACAAATCGACACCCATTGACACTGAGTCAATGCTGAGACTCATATCCGACATAGGAAACAACAGTAATGCTATAGGATCTTCTCCTATTGTTGTACAGTGCTTGTAAGTATATACGGCAATGTTTTGGCATCATGCATCAGCATGCTTTATTGTTTATGTTCAATAAAACCAAGTTGTCATTAAAATAAGATATATCTTGAAAGTTATTGGTGTAACAAGTTGGTTTGCCTTTATTTTGTCAAGCAAAATATTGTTTTTAAATTTGAGATTCTATAATTCAATATTTGCCATTTGGTATATTAGGAATGGTGCAACGAAAAGTGGTTTATTTTCTGTTCTGTGGTGCATCCTTGAAAGAGCCAAATCTGATAACGAGATAGCTTTAGCTGAAACAGTGAGGATGGGACGTGTGAGAAGAAAACAGATCATTGCTGATTTTGTACGTTTTGATGTAGAAACTATTTCCCAAATTTACACGATTTATGCTTTGTTAAACAAGATTTCAGATTTACTTTTGAACCCATATTTCATACCAATTACAATAATAATGAAACACCAAATCAAAGAAAATCAACTATTGAAATGATGTGCTTTTTCTAAAACTTTTCATTTACCATGTAGAAATTACGCCATATATATATCGCTAGTCATATCAGTGCGATGTATTTCTATTCCATAGAAGATTACCTAACCAGTACTCAGGGATTGTGTGCCATGGCGTATCAATAGAACTATCGCAGTATTTCTCTTATTATAGTCAATTCTGCCATCAGCTGAGCTCGCCTGTTTGACACTGTCCATCAACACATTATACTTATTCAGGTTTAACAGTGCATATCAGCACATGGTGTTAAGTATGGTTTGAAAATAAAGTGTACATCGGTATAATATTATAATACTAATTCAGATTTGACTGTGTACTGCGTGATATTTATAATGAGATTTGACAGTGCACTTCAGCACAATATACGAATCTAGGTTTGACAGTGCCCATCAGCACGACTCTGATTTCAATTACATTTATATTTCAAAAGAGTAGAGTCTTTACCCGTAGACAATATTTATCTAAATAAAAATCAATTGTCTAAATTGTATATCGTGTCTCTCGTTTTCAGGAACAGTACAAATACTGCTATAAGGTCATGAGAGACTATCTTGACAGCTTCAATACGTATGCCAATACCATATGATAGTGTTTCAAACTCATAAAGCACGGACTTGCTGTGCTATCAGACACGCTTTCAATTTATGAACCAGAATGACTTGAACTATTAATTTTGTATTTTTATACCACATACTTTGGAATGTTATCATTTATGTTGTTTTATTTGTTTGAAATGAAAATTATTTTCTTCATTGAACTCACATGCATACTTTTATGTAAACACTTTTTTGTTTTAAATTATATAGCAGTTGTTCATGTGACACATACGGAGGCTCCTAAAGGAGCAATTATTGTAATAAGTATTCATTATGTTCCCATGCTGAAAACGAACAGTTGATGGTTTAATCTTTCTATACCATTCTATACTGCATGCAATGACGACACAACACAGCGCATATAACCTATATAGGTCCTTAAAAATATTGCTTTAAATAAATATAATAGACTACTGACTGTCTTAGATGGGATGTGCATATTATTAGTGTTAACATTAGATGCTATATTTGCATTATAATCACTAAGTACAAACTTATATAAGTGCTAATAAGATATTGTATGTTGCTTTTGTATCTGTCTAAATGTGTTGATACCTCTTTTAGAAATGCACTGTGGTACAAAAAGTACAATTTGGGTATTCAAGGGAAATCGCTTAACTTCATTAAAGAAATGTAATCGAACGATAAGTCATGTTCTTTTTCTAAATAGTAACATTACGTTATTTGAGTACGACAAGGCGAAATTTATCCCCTATATTATTATGTTTGTTTGTAGAGGACCTAGGACCGAGCTATGAATCAGACTTAAAATTTGATGACAATGTTTTAATAATTTTAATATTTGCGGATGATATGGCATATTCAAGTATATTCCCGTTGAACCACAAAACCGTATACATGTAATTCTTTTAACACATATGTGTTAAATATGAATACTTTTAAAACAAATGCAACGTTTTTATTTTGAGAACGTGGTTGTAGATAATTTCAATTACCCGGGCACAGTTTTTAATTGCATAGGTACTTTTAATTTGAATCAGTAACATATATGTGGTAAAGCATTAAAAGCTTAAAAATACTCATTATTGTAAAAAGTTTGATCTTAAACCCACAAGTGTTTGGCACGTTTTTATAATGCCCCAAAATAATACACAAATCAAGCAGTTTGGGCATTATAAAAACGTGCCAAACACCTCTGCTTAAACCGTACATATTGTGCCAGTTATTTGATGCATTCATTGGTTCAATCTTAAGGATAAACAGACCCGTATACAAACGTTTACTGACTATGAACAAAAGTGAGGTACCTGATCATTGCAATAAATTAGACATTCAAACATAATTGATTGAATATTGATGATTGACCAAAGAACATTTTCAAATGTGTGACCAGCCTGTCAGGTTCAATTACTCGTATATTCGACTTTATATTAAAATAAAAGGAGGAAATATTACTGACTACTACTCTCCCTTTTATATGTTTATATAGTATTTTTAATTTCATGTTTACAAATTCCAAAATAGCACAATTCAGAAAAAGCTGAATGATTTATGAATGATTAATTCAACATACTCAATGAAAAGAAAGAGTTTTAATAGTTAGAAATGAAGTTATGCACATGGAATTTGGGGTTATTCAAAATCAAAAGAAATTGAAAGAATTCATCTCAAAATTTGCAAACACATAGTCAAAGTCAATAAAAGTACTAATGTTGCTGTGTATGGAGAATTAGTCCGTAATCCTTTGTATTTAACAAGATTTGTTTATAATTAAGTTTCGGACAAAAACGAAGATAATGTGATTAAAACTACGAGTATGTATAAACGAAGTCCTACAGATTGTAATTATAAGTATGGTTTTAAAAACTGGTGCACAATGATAATTGTTTATCAAATAACTGTAGTCCTGGATATGCTTTTAATTTGAATGATGATATTGAAGAAACGTAATTTCCAATCGTTCTCAAAGAAAGGATAATTGATACCTTTAAACGTAGCAGTATTTTAACAACCTTTTATCATAGTAAAACAAGTTCTTGTTATGAAAATAAGCATTCACGTAGTCGATAAACACACAGTCAAATAACTGGAAAAGAAAATACGGTAACGAAGTTACAAAATCTACACACACGTTCTCAGCCTTAGAAAAATATATCAATGTGCCGCTTTGGAAAAATTCTTTAGAACAAGAAGATTTAACATGATATGGAGACGTAAATGAGTTTCCATAGTTGAATACTTAGCGCACCAGTGACCCGTAATGGTAATCAACAATAAAACTCAGAAGATATTTACGTAAAACACGAACATGTCACGAAGAGCATCAGTCATGTACATGGACAACAAGAAAAGAAAGATAAGTAGAATATATAAATGCAAATTAGGTTATGTAAGAAACAACACATTAACAAACACACACAGTACTCGTTAGTATGATATGACTGTCATAAATTAATCAATGTATATGATACTCATCTTACATTTGTCCAAAAATAGTTGTGAACGCATTCAGTAAACCAAATTGATCTACGCCTCGGGCATTTTGATGTGCGTGCATCATAAATCTTCTCAAAAACGGTATATTCTATATATCTTCTCACGCTCGTAAGCGGGCAATCTGGTACCGTATTTCAAACATAGTCAGGAAATCTGTCTGGTCAAACTTTCAAAACTTTTTATTTACTCAATTCATGTTTTTTATATGTCAAGAATAGCAATATAGAACATAATATTAACAAACTGAAAGTTAACACAGTCATACAAAAATGATAACGATATGGATAGCTCGATGTGTAAGCTTCGATCTTTTAACAATTTAAGAATTGGAAATTATCACCATGTTTCGATATTGATTAGTAGAAAGTCAATGAATCTCAAAAGTAACATAAAGAAATAAGCTTTGAAATGTCATCATGTTCTATCCAGGTAAAGTTTAAAATGTATCTCGTATGAAAAGAGAACCACCGCCCACTCGGCCCTAGTGAAGCGAACATGGTGACGACCCAGCACAGACGCACAACACGACAACGAAGAGTCTGTACCGATCTATGAAATGGTCTACACTCTAGTCTACCAATACAAGCTGCACATAAACGTTTACTCACTGATCAACAGGGCCTGTGAGGTGTCTCCTGTTCCGTAAATTACTCAAAATCATGTAGTACCTGTCTTATCATGATATTGTGAGCTCACGATGGGACTGTTTTTGGAAGGCTGTCCGATATATTGCCATCAAGGTGGTGAAACAGCGATTCTGTATTTTCAAATTTTTATGACACAATATCAAGCGATAACAACATACCGGCCTGAACATAACCCTTCACTCGGATTCTTTCTCATTTTGATATTATGGGTATTTTGTGTTTTTAGAAGGGCACATATAAATGAAGACAAACCATTTCATCTTTCAAATTAAAACAAAATATGTATGGGTCAGGAAAAGTGATGGGAATTATTATTACATTTGCAATCGACATTCGATGCTGTTAAACACAACGTTGTATTATTGTTCTTAAAGGAAAGGGGGTAAAGTGTATATGCTGTCAGATGGCTTCAATTTAATTACCAATTGGTTGAACTATTTAGCTTAAGCGCGTCAGATTTAGTCGGAAGTTTGGTCATCGCATCTAAATTACCCTATCAGTCGGGCATACTTCCTGTTCGGGAAACAAAGTGATTCCCCCTTAGTGCTTCCCAATCAGGAAGTAAACGTCAAAAAAGTTATTTGGTCTTTTTTGACGTACCCGAGGAGAAATGGCAAGTGCATAAACGTTTATAACCAATAAAAAAACTAAAGCACAATAACCATATTTCTTCCCTAAAACATAAACAAAACATTAAATCACAAATCACAACGGGTTTTAGTTCATGAAAGCCGGTGAATAGCGCTGTATATGTTCATAAAATGTTTATCTTTATCAGATCGCGACAGTACGTACTTACGCCCTAAAACCGTAGTAGTAAGAGATTTGATAATAACCTCAAATGACCTTTTCCCATAGTAAACGGCTACCTGTCATATTTTATCATTGACAGATTAGATAAAATAAAATATTTTTTTTTCAATGCCACGATCTTATTCGATAATGCTGCATAAGTTTATTATTAAACTAAAATTATTCTTTAAACCATTTGGATTAACTAATGCGCACACTGGCACTTTTAACCATTTATTTGTTAAAAAATATTTTCGTTTGTTATATCAAAAGTTTAAAAAGGCAATTTTAAACGGTATTTATGTTTGGTCAAGTGACTAATATCTCTTCCACCTCTTCTAATAGATCGAACAGCTTCTACAATTAGAAGACGACCAATGCAACAGTTCCGAAGATGTATGTCCTCTTCGGCAGCTCTTTCGTTTGGTCGATCGAAACGGCCTTAAGACAATGACCAGTAAAATATGTGAACACACATTTTGAAACGCACAACGAAAAATGAGGGAAACGAATTTAAATTCGGGTGTAGATGCAACCTCGTTAAAGCCCCATAAGCTTTTTGCTATAGAAAAATATATGCAAAAAACAAACAATAATTGCTGATATTATCCAAAGATAATTATTACCGACGAAACGAGCCCTATATCTTTTTAAAACACTCATTTCACTGTGATTTTTGCCTTTGTAAACTTGAAATATGTAGAGCGCGTGACGTCACTAGATACGAAGTGTGCATAACTTCATGCGGGAAACACAGCTGTTCTATAAATAGTATTTATTTCAATGATATTGAAAAAAAAATATAATGGTTTCGGAAACATGTTTTCTTGCTATTAAGTTTGCACGTGAGGAAAACACACCGGATTCCTCTGTTATAGGACTAACAGAAACTATTACGACCGATATATTTATATGCTAATGGGACTTTAAGAATTTAAAAAAGAAACTTAGAAGTGATGAGATATGAACGATATACATGAACAATTTGATATCATGCTGAAATGGACTTGCATGTATGGTATGATTTACCATAACGCAACGAAACTTAAAACAATGTCCTATGTAAACACTTTTGTCGTTTATCAACAAATATTTATAGCTTTATTGCTATAAACCGCATATGAACATTTTATAGACGAGTTAAATGAAATAAACCTAGTGATATTATCGGCTTGTTTGTGAAGGCTTTACAAGCAGTCGGGGAACTATAGGAGTTTGTCAGTGTATTAGGATGGCTGTACGCGTGTGTACTGTCTGTTTATTTATACTGACATGTCTATGGTCAACTTGGATTACTGTAGTAAGAGGTGGTAAGTACTTTTATAATGTAGATCTTTTTTCATTTTAATGAAAATTATTTAAGTGTCCTTGAAATTTTAGGCGAACTGAAAAATATTCAATGAAAACAACACTCATATTGTACGATCTGTTCTGTGTTATGTGACGGTGCCATTTCTGTATAGTTATGTATATCGTAAAAGATTATTTCCCATGTCTCTCCACATTGAATGTGGTTTCATGCGAGATTAAGAAAAAAGTAGTCCTTTAAATCGGTTTAGTCTGTTTATTTTTCTGACGCACATATATATGTAAATTACTAATATTTTATCCATTTGTCGTAAACAAATATATCACATCTTTTCAACATTAAACGTGACCATCATGAATACTACAATTGTTTGGTTATATCATGTAACAGGTTACTGTAGATCGCCATATGTATCCACAGGTACGTTACATTTAAAGACAATATGAAAATTGCATATTGTATATCGGCTTATTGGTTGTTCTAGATAATTAATTGGAATAATACCAGACTATTTGATCTAATACATGCCATGCATGCACAGTAATGTAATGTACACGTCTACTAGTGATGGATAGCTAAAGTACACTGTATGATATATATCTTCATTTAACACAGCAGCTCCTATGTGCTTAAAGTTTACAAGTTGTAAACGCGCCTGTAATCACTCAGTCTTATTCTACTTAACTTCTCTGGAGTTCGCGTCGCACCGACAGCCAAGATAATTAGCATGTCGACGTTTCCAGTTTAACGCTGGATGAAGACTCCTTGCATACACTTTGGTAGAATCCACCGGCATTCGAATCTCAGATAATAACAACACAACCATACAGATCGCTGAAATATGAAAATGAAAACAAATTCAAATACAGCAATGTTTTATCGAAACTCAGCAGGACATTTTTCTTTCATTATGCGTGACTTTGTTAGTACTACTAGTATACAGTGTATTTTTATTCGACTTGCAAACATCGATTTATGATGACAAATTAAGAAAAGTTACATCATTACAGTTGTAAATATTATTTAATAATAGCTGACATATTGAATCAGACCTTTAAGTGGCTCATATATATGCTTTAATATTTGTATAAGTTATACAATATACTAGACAGATTTCTGCAACGCCCTGTTATATATGTACAATATACAAAAAAATGTATTGATTGATTTACTAGCAAAATACATACATTAGAGATTACCATTAAACTCGTATCAACGTGTTACAAACTATCAGTAACGACAATATTACAATTCGAGATATTGATGCTTTTATGCACAAACAAGACTGCATGTATCTCCCATTTCAAAATAAAGTGTATGCTACATACAAAGTATTTTGTATCTGACTAATTTGACATCATGAACATATATGTTTTGTTTAGGTCCGTTGTCGATACCATCTGATTGCGGTATGTTTAGATAAGGCGATATAACACTTAACATAGTTTATGACTGATCTATACTACCACACAGTTATTACATGGTTATAATTCAGAATATATTGACATAGTTATGGCGTCTGAATAGATTTGTGATAACCCGAGACCTTTAATATCATAAAAACTCCAGATTTTTTTAAAATGAAAATTTTATTTTAAGTTTCACGCAGTTCATTAAAATTGTTCGATTTTCGATCGGTGAAGAGTCGGCAGACGTTGTGCTGCTTTGCCTATCAGTACTTGCATGTTTAGTAGAAAACACCCGTGAATGAACAACCAGAAGTGATATAAGGGAATGTGTGATCAATGTTCTTTTGTATAATCTAATGCGCCTCTTAATCACTTAGATGCATATGCATCTATTGTGTCATGCACTGTCCAACGATCCGTTTAATTAAGGATCTACAAAAACAAGACTAAACTCACCATTTACATATGGAAACGTATTACATAACATTGTGTTACATCGCTATGTTAGTTTTATGAGTTTTATCATATAAATAAGACACTTGTAGTTCTGCTTGTATTTGAATGCCAGATTATGTTGATAGTCCATAGAAACAATGAGTCTACTAAAAACACGTATGTTCTCTTCTTATAGAATGTAGCACTGTTTTTCAAAACACTCCAACTTTCCAAAACTGTCAGTACCGATGTCATTGTAAGAATGATACACAATGTGTTGAGACAACGGGTGACTGTAATAGCGGCTGTGAGTTTGGTTGGATGGGACAAGGATGTCAGTATCGTAAGAATTAATCTTTTTTACTAAAAAATAATTTTAAAAAAGATCAGGAATTATATTAAAATGTAGGTGATGACAGAAACAATTTTACTACTGAACTTAGTACTTGTCAGATAATAACGTATAACTATATTTATATAACTCGTTCACATAAACGGGAACGAACATTTAACAGAGATAAGACTGTACAGGACGGTTAACGCAGCTACATGAATGCATGTTGTGCTTGTTGTGGTATTTAAGCATTGTGCAGTTTTTATCCAATACAATCTGACAATCTGGAAAAAATGTTTTGTATTCCATCACTTTATATGACCTTCAGGAAACATCGCAAAATACAACAGTGGGAATAAGAATGAGGGTGGAACAGACATAGACGCAGACTTTTCTATCCGTGCTGTTGATGGTGAAATAGACACATGTGCTAGAACTAAATGGAATCCACCTAGTAACGGGTTTCATTACTGGAGGATAGAATGGCCTGAGGCTTATCGTATTGTTGGTCTTGTGGTGAAGATTCGTTCTGAAGACGTTGGTAAGTATAATGTTTGAAAAGCTATTATTTGGGTTTCGTATGTAATTGTAGTAAAATAACAACAGGTATGTTCGATTACTCTTGAAAGTTACTTTTAATTTAAATATTGAAAACCGGACAAGAAATAAGATATTTTTTAAATATAAAAATGCTTTTTATATTTATAAATAAATGTGTTCGCTAAGTAAGATTTTAATATATAATATATATGCAATACCTTTACGTCATATTTGATAAAGGTTTATCATTTATAATTATGTAACCATGTTTGTATGCCATACATTTATACTATTACTCTATCCCAGAGAGGTTCAAATTGGAATGTATATTAAATTTTATGAAATGATAACAAGATATGATATGCATTTAACAATCTCAACAACATATCATTGAGGTGTTAACAACGTACATTTTCAGAAATATATCTTTTCAAAAACATAATTATTATAAGAAATACATTGAGAATAATCAGTTTTGATGATTTTTATCAGGTGATTTCAGCAAATTTCGAGTGGAGACGGGTTCGGGATCGAACAATAGTGATTTTAAATCTGTATGTTACGAGCATGACGATACCCTTGGAACAACAGAAATGGAAATCATGTGTACACAACCAGTCTGGACTCAACATCTTAGAATCATTCTCGATCGACCAAATGTCATATTAAGGTTGTGTGAAGTGGAGATATATGGAGGTATTGAACTATTCATACGTGTTGTACTGCTTTAGGATCGTCTGCTCAATGGGAACTATAGATAACACTTTTTGAAACATAGAACGATGATGATAGAACATGCAAAACAGGCTCAACGAGTCCTCTAAGCTTTTTATAATATGTTTTGATAATTTGTGATTTCAAGACCTTGATATCAATAATTACCAGTAAATGTACTGATTGATAAAGAATAAGCAAGCCATTTACCTACATAAATATGTAATGTATAGGTCGCATTCAAACAATTGTTCATTCTCCTACTACATTATTTTGTCTCTAAGTGAAATGAACGAGTATCGGAAACAGACGAACAACAGTTGGTCAGACTAATAAATTAACAATATTCATCAATACTTCAATTCTATTTCAGTGAGGTAAATCTTAAAAAAATCAAACAACCACATTGTATACAAACATGCAGATGAATTTGCACGAATGATATTTATTCATTTCAGGTCGTTCAGTGACATTCAACAATCCAACCAATCAATAATCTACATATAAAACCTCCTACTCATCGTTAGCAGTAGATGGTCAGGCTCATACATTAGGACTTGAAGCTGAAGAAGCGTGTTCCGTAACTGCAGTTGATGGAAACTATCCGTATTGGATGGTTGACTTTCTTACTGAATATATCGTGCAAAGTGTTTACTTTTATGGCCGACTTGGGCGTAGTAAGTACAGCTTCTATTTGTGTTGAATGTACGTGCCTTGTTTTTTTCAGCGGAATTCAACCTCGACGGATACTTAAAAATATATGCAGGGTTGTATATAACCTCACTATCACTAAATAACTGTTTCATTAAGTCATATGTAAATATCTCTATGTATAGAACTTTACGTAATGCATAATGGAATATTTAATTGACTTTGTGATGTAACATCTGGACTCTATTGTTTTTTTTCAGCCGATCAACACACAGGTTTTCAAATGATACTTTTAAATGACAGCTCTGATCGAAATCAAATATTTCAAGCACCGGAAAACGATGATGCATCATCACAATATCAACCTAAAATTGTGAATTTAGCTAACCAGGTTATTGCCCGATATCTGAAAGTGATCAGACCACGTAATGAAACATTGCTTACAATTTGTGAAATCATAACATTTGCGGGTATGATTCCTTTTGTTTAAGCATTAGTTTAAAATGAACGAATGTTATCATAGTTCTACTTTCAAGAGTATTACATTGTTTGGTGATTTAGTAAAATTTAAGGAATTCACATTCAAACGAAAATGAAATAGATATTAACTTTCAATTTGTAAGTCATATTTTGTGCAAGAGGTCTCAAAAATACATCTAATTTTACTGTTCAAAAACCTCGATTCATATAGATGCACCTGTTTTGTTTCTTAGAACAAGTTTTAATAACACACAGGTATGATATAAACATAATTAATGGCATTTCTGTATATATTCCACTTTTGGTCTAAACTTTATTCATTTTTAGAGTTGTCAAAGACCAATACTGTATCTGATCATTAATTAATATATTTTTGATAATGTTACAATATACAGTTTGAAGGCAGCCAATTCGTACGTGTAATATTATTTTCAATATTTCGGTGTCTGTAGAATGTCCCCCCAATAAATGCGGCTTTGATTGTTCTCTTGATTGCTATTGTATTGCTGAGACTACAGGCAGTTATAAGATAGATGGTAATTGTCCATATGGTTGTTTTGGAAGATGGACTGGTGAAGGTTCCCAATGTAATATTGGTAAGTAGATGTGATTTAATCAGTCTTACAAATACAATACATGTAAATCTTATTAAACGTCATTTAAAACGCCACACATGAAGGAATGATTTACTCGTATAAGTATATGCTTCTAATAAATCTTTTTCATGAACACGTTAACAATGATATAAACAAATGACAATGATGTTATGATAGTGTATCTGCTTTATTTGTATGATTGACTGTGATATGGATGTTCACAAACGTGTTGAAGGAAATGGATAATCAAGACAGTACACGATGACGAATATCTATATCTTGATAATAAAGAACACTGTTAGCATTCTTGGAAAGCTTAGTATTAGCATGAGTACATTTATTTAAATAAATCTGGTAATGTTTGCTACGTTGAATTATTCGATATTTTGTACATACATATTTTAATCATAATCTCCGTTTTATGATTATGAATAAGCTGTGTAATAAGACTTTCTATCCGAATAGAATGCAATATGACCACTTGGGGTGACCAATGTCAGAATACATGCGGAAATTGTGATTCAGCGGAAACTTGCAATGTTATAAATGGACATTGTGAACATGGATGCAGCGGACCTTGGTATCCACCAGAATGTTCTTTAGGTAGTAAAAGTATTTGTTAACTATTGCACTATTTGCATTTGTATTAAGTTGTTGTTCAAAATAATACCAAATAAATTGTCTGCCTATACAATGTACGAAATCATCAAGCAAATGCATAATCTGTGGTATGTGTGTATTATACCCTTAATGATGTCTGAATGGGTTGATTAGTTAGATCTATAATAAATGTTTTGTCCGTAATATCATTATTTAAGGGTTTAGATTATAATTGTTTATTTCTATTTTATGACATATGTGCATTATACGACATTACTATACCTTATTGTGTCTGTATTATACTTACATATATATATATTCCCTTATCTTTAACAAATTATGTTCTACAACAATCCAGAATGTAGTAACAACACTTATGGCATACATTGTTCTCACAACTGTGGGAATTGTAAGAACATTGCACAATGTAACATCAGTTCTGGAGAATGTACGGAAGGATGCGATGCTGGTTGGGAACCACCACTGTGTCAGGAAGGTATGTTGCTATATAAGAAAATCAATGATTTTCAAAGGCTGCGTATTACAATGTCATGCAGTTCTTATCCATGTGTTTATGCTTAAGACTGAAATTTCCGCACGAATACAGGAGTATCTGTGGTTAAGTTCTTTGACTGGTTATCTCTAGTCCATAATTGCTGTGAATTCAAATCCTTTCTGGACATGAAAAAATGCATTTGTGGTACATGCATTCAAAGTAAAGCATAAAGGTAACGAACATACACGTTTAAATATTCATAGACATCCATAATTGTACACCGTCCAAAATGACTGTTACCAATAAATTGGATAAAAAAGATAATATGCAAAATCATTCCAAATCGGATTCCCTTTCACACAGCATCTCATGCGTCAGACCAGTATAGAATAGCTAGATTATCGTTATCATTATTTAATAAGTATATGTCGTTTCACCTTTCCTTTTTTGTTGTAGCCTGTGCAGCCGGATTTTATGGCGATACGTGTGAAAAGGAATGTGGAAACTGTAACGGTGCCGCTGCATGCAATCCAACAACTGGCTATTGTATTGATGGCTGCGATCCTGGTTACCAGACTATTTTATGCAATGAGGGTTGGTATCCTGTTTTGAAACTCTGATTACATGCGAGGTCACCTTGCGCACAATGTGCTTTTTTATACGATACTCATTGTTGAAATGAATATAATGTTGTATGCATTTACAATTATACGACTTCTGAGCCTTTAGAACCTAAAATGCATAGTAGTTTATGCTAAACGTTCAGTAAAGGAATATTTTTTTTTCAATTTGATCATCATGATGAACTATTGGTAATAATTAATTTAACAATAATTGGTAACTCTTAATGTAAACTTTGTATTAAATACAATTCGTTCACTTTCTTTACGTAATAATCAACATGACATCTAAAGAGCACAAACGATTATGCAAAACCTTTCATTTGACATAATCTAGATGTGAATTTCCGTTTTGTTGTTTTTATCAATAGTTTGTAATTCTGGATGGCATGGATTAAATTGCTCAGACAAATGTGGCCAGTGTTCTTGTAATGTAATAACTGGCATATGCAGTGATGGCTGCCTGCCTGGGTGGAAAACAGCGTATTGCAATGAACGTATGTAACATTGTTTCAATTTACTGAATCTACATACCTATGCATAACCCAAGAGCTCATGATAATAAATTATTATAGGATGTCCAATTTCTTATCTTTTAATTAAAACATGGCTTGACATGTGATACGCAAACTTTGGCACATACTCGTAAGCCGTCTATTTTTCTTTGACAATGATCACACTCAGCAACATTACACCCGCCGATGTTCGTTAATTGCTAAAATGAAGGGAAATGAATTCGTGTAGTAAGCATAACTTTCGAAAATGACTGAAGCTGTTCCTGTTAAGATGAGATAGACTTCCAAAATGAAAGTAATCGAACAAATAAGTAAGTTTGCACTGATTCTTTATATTTGGTGAAATGATACGAAAGTAAAAAGAACACAGCAATGTAAATGGTATAACAAAGAAACCTAGAGATATTTTCCTCTTCGATAAATAAAAATAATCCCAATCTGGCAAAACAATTGCTACTTTTGCGACATTTATTATTCATCTTTGTTTTTATGCACAAACAGCTTGTGATGAAGGTACGTATGGCGAAGGTTGTTCTAGTGTTTGCGGGAACTGTTCTGAGGGTCACAACTGTAACCACACAACAGGCTTCTGTGAGAATGTTTGCGCACCTGGGTTCAAAGGAGATCTATGTAATACAAGTGGGTACAACCATACATTTGTAAGATGTAACCCTTGTATATGTATATACATGTAATTGATAAACGTGTTTTTGGTCCGTGCAACGTGCTAGACCCTATGGATACAACACTGCACATAATATACAAAATATGCTGATGTTTCGTTATTTCAATCATTCTGCATTGAAACACATGGTAATTTGTTTACATGCTATTTTACCAAGCTTGATATACGATAAAGTAGTCTCATAGTTTGTTTAGTAGCAGTTACTGTTGTTTAGATACAACGCAAACAATTGTAAATTTAATTAATCAAGGATGTTCCTATGGTGAATACGGACCAAAATGTGACAAATGTGGTTATTGCAACAAAACAACTGATTGTGATGTGGAGACAGGACATTGTTCTGAAGGGTGTTTACCTGGGTGGAAAGATATCTTTTGTAATGCACGTATGTTTAAGATTTAAGTATTTTTTACCATCATGAGATTTTCACAGTATCGTATTCCTCTCATTACTGGCAAAGAGTGAACAATGAAATATAGAAATCATGTTTCCTCCCCTGAACCCAAGATAGATACGCCTTGTTGAAACTTCAAAATGTGTTTTCTTGAAGGTAAGCTCAAGATTTATCTCCGACACTCTCAAAACCATTTGCTTATTTCTATACCATGTATTTATTTTCACAATTGCGTAATCAAAAACAGGTACACGTGTTCAGTTGATGTCTATTGTGTTGAGTAAATTGTTCATGAACCGTCCTGTAAATATACTGGTTATCACTGATTTTTGTGCATCCTTTGCTAAAAATACACTTGAATCACCATAATATAATTTACATCAAATTTGCCATTTTGATATGTAATACGTTAGATCGTCCATTGTATGAGCTGGCGAAATGAGATTATGTAATGATTTGAAACCGTATTAAAGTGGTACATAATCACTTGAAAGCGAGGACATCAATGCATTTATTACCGATGCCACTTTTATTTGCAATACCAGTAAACATTTTTAATTCTTAACTCGCTAGTAGTGTCTTATTATCTCTCTCTATATATATATATATATATATTTGTTACTGATCTGTCATTGAATTTCACCGTTATTATTCAATGTGGTTCTAGAGTTTTCTGTTGTGTTTCATGCACATGCATTTAAAAGCTTGCGATGAAGATAAGTACGGTTATGGCTGTACTGGTATTTGTGTTAACTGCTCTGAATGACAAAGTTGAAACCACAAAACATGATCCCGTGAGAATGGTAGTGATATGTTTTGTAATTTGGTAGTGTGTTGTTGTATTTATTTGTACAATTACTAGTATTGCTACTGTTAGCAATTTGTCTTTTAGATTGTATTAATCTCATTTGTAGAAATATGTTTCATAATACTTGTTCCCTTTTTACAGCCTGTGACATTGGTACACATGGTCAGAATTGTTCAAACAAATGTGGTAACTGTGCATTAATATATCAGTGTAATACTGTAACCGGTGAATGTTCAGAAGGGTGTGCTGAAGGATTTGGTGGTAAATTTTGTCATATTGGTAAGTACTTGTATTAGTAGAGCTACACATAGGTATCCGGATATCGAGACCGCAATTTTAGTCCTTTGCGGGGCACTCATATTCTGTGACAAATTGACTGAAAACGTGAGCTCTTAGATCGTACACGTGGCTCGGAGTTGTAAGTTATTTGCGGAGATCAAGGTTTGTACCGATATCAAAAAACGGGAATCCAGGTCAGGTTTTTACCCGCTGGTGTCCAACTGATATACTGGTGTAAACTTACAGATTGAAAGTTAGTTAAAACAGGAATTTTGCTATTATTTATTGACGACTTTGTGTACTGCCATCTAAATTGTATGAAATATGGTATTGGAAAACATAGAAAAATCACGTTGTGATACCATCCTGCTTGCCTTATGTAACATCCAACTCAAATATAATAAAAACAATTGTCACAGATGTGGAGTGGAAGTGTAAAATGTGGGAATTACGCCAAAGAACATTCCAACAAAGAGAGACAAATCATCATCAGTATGATATGATATAACACTACTCGACAAAATAACTGTCAATGACTGCTATTTATCATGTTCTACCATTAGCTCAAACTTTCCTTTGATTAATATTTCAACACATGTTTAAGTTATGGAAAAACCTGCAACCTCTTCAACTGGCATGATTCTCGGTGTGTTGGCTAGAGTCCTTGTTGTTTGCGGTACTGGAATTGTTGCGTTATTTCTGTTTCGTCGCAGAAGAAATATGCAATCAAAATCGTAAGAAAATATTGTAGCTTTTATAGTCTTGGCATTTTCAATTAATACATTGCTCGAAGCAATGTTCATTATATCTAATTAAAATTCTTAAAATGTTAGCGTTAGTAATAAACTCTTAACGTGTTTTACATCACAGCTCCAATGTTGCTTGTTTGTTGATTGTATCGTCTTTCGTTATTGTATTAGTGCTTTATTATTTGTGTATTATTTTTGTCATTAATTGTTTCTCTGTGAAAGTGTGCGGCTGGACCCATGTTCGAACCTTATGCAGCTTTCCTTCCGACAGTTCCAAGTTGATACCCCTTGTTCAGATATTTTTTTCTCAGATATTTTTAATGTTTTTATATATTTGATGGGCTTTGGCTTTCTGTGTCTACGGGAAGGTAGTAAACTTGGAAGGCGTTTTTTTGTATGTGATGTTATCTGGAAGTACATGTACTTACTTATTTATACATTGGAGCGTCTTTACGTATGCAAGATGATAGGGTTATAAGTCTATGTTTTACTAAATGTTGTTATATGTTCTTACAGTCGAAATTCTGAACATCAGAATTGCAGCACGTTTACTAACAGCACAGGTGAGGATGAAATTTATCCCCGATATAAACAAACAAACAAGCAAGCTAGCTATCAAGCCAACGAGTGAAACAGCAAGCAAATCGTTTGCTATTGTATATTGTAGTTGTGGTATTCTTTTTAGAAAAGATACACTTGTCCCTAGTGAAAAGATTTGTGCAAAACATATTTCAGTGTCTTACCCTAGTAAAACGATAAATGTGCATGTATATATAAATTTATGTTATATATGACTGTAAATAACAAAAATACATGCCCATGACAAAATATTTCATATATTTAACTAAAGCTGCTGGATATAAAAAGGATCAACAGTAAACAAATATTTATCTACTTGATTAACAAGAAAACGGCTTATTTTTTGGTTTAAGTGTTATATCAGCTGAAATATACTTTAGGAATAACCATTTCAACTTATCGTTTCAGTTATCTTTGATGATGATGTTAATATTGCTGAAAGTAGTGGGACTGTTTATGTTAATTATGCCCTTAAAACGAATGATATTGAAGTGAGTAATTTGATGAAGATGTGTGTCTCCGCGAAGCAAAATCCGGAGACACTATATTCCGACTTTTCGGTAAGAATTTCTTACATAATTATAGTAAACATGTTAATAGAGGTTATTAGTTGACTAGTAGTAGAAACGTTTAGTTTGAAAGTCGACTTTAGAAAATAAAATAGTTGTCTTTCTTCCTGACAAATATTGCGTATTCTGTTAAAGAGATGCTATCATGATCTTCATTTAGCAGATAAACTGCAGTAAAACAAGGAAACAATGATCACTATAGATATTTTTGATGCAAAGTTAAACATTATTCATAGACTTTATGGTATATCATATACATGTATAAGTATGTATAATGTATTGACTGTTGTGTAATAGGAGGAGGAAAATAATGTACCCTATGCGGGGCTCGAACCCGCGACCTCCTGCTTGCATGTCAGATGCTCTGCCAACTGAGCTAATCGAGCTGGTGAATATCCCAGCCAATTTATGATTACAAATACTATATACCACACTGCTACAGTTGACTTTACAGTATCGGAACTATAAGAACAGAATATAAAAACTCATTATTAGTACAGGACTGGTGTACAATATATAATGGCACGCGCAATAAATACATGTACTATATGATATTAATAAGTATAAATTGCACAATAAGTGTATTTAATGATAAGTACATGTACATTTAATACTAAAGGTATGTTATATTTTTATTATGACAGAAACTACCTTACGGATTGCAGCTCGATGCTTCCGAGGCACGTGATCCGAGACTCAATTCTAAGAATAGATATAAGGATATGTATCCATGTATGTAAATATGTTGAAATAATACACACATGATAACTTACATTTTGCATAATTAGTGTTTTGTCATAGTACTGAGAATTTGAATTATGATTATTATCGAATGACATGTTGATAAACGATTCAATTTGTTCGAAACTGTGCGGATAGTTGACTGTAAATATCATTAATATTTTGTAATAGCGCACAAGAAAAAAGTCAAGTGAGAATTACGGTATGATGTAGGTAAGTTTTTGTAGATAAATAAACATCAGGCATATTTTTTTCAGACAATGTAAATCGTGTTCATTTGCCAGAGATCCCAGGAAAGCAATGTTCTACGTACATTAACGCTAGTTACATAAAGGTTAGTGCAAGCCTGATTCGGAAACTTACTTTTCTTCATGACAGGGTAATTTCAAACAAACTTCTGTTAAAAAAGATCATGCTAGTGTGTTTAGATATTTACCTTATTTTTGCCGGGTAACAATGAAAACAACTTATTAAGATAAACGAGTAATTTTGAGAATAAAAATAGTCAACGGCAGACAAAAAATATGTATTCCTAACTTGGTTGTGTGATTAAACGGCTGATTGTTACATGACGCACAGCAAATGTAGATACATACACGTTACGAACAGTTTCATTTTATATCAATTTTTTCAATAAATTTCAGGGATACAACATTCAAAGGAAATATATTGCTTCACAAGGTAGGATGTTGCGTCCTTAGCAAAAAACAAGGCATCACTAATTGTTTTCAAACATCAAAAGTTGTTTCCATAGAATTATTGTCAATCTATGTTCTAGTTGTGACCAATTATTGTAGTCCTTAACGTATCGGGACTGGCTGAATACGCCAAAAAAACGTAAACTAATATTTCAAATTATTTACAATGATTAAACATCAAAAACATACTTTAATACCAGGCAACAAAAATCTAACCGATCGCGCAAAAATAGTGTATTATGGCGAATTACGTAATAAACACCGGATTCAGGGTACGGAATTTCTTTAAAGTCAAGTATCTAACGAACGGAGCCGTTATCAAAAGTCTGAGGCACGGTTTCCTGCATTATACAATTATGAACAATTATTTTAAGGCTATTTGTTGTAATATATTCCTATGTACAGAGTAGTTATCGTTGTTAAAAAAAGTGTAAATTACTTGCTATATTGGTTTATAGAAGACCAATCAAGTGACATATTTGTTTCAAATCACTTGCAAAGAACTTCACACAGTAGGGTTTATTTAAGTATATAATTATGGTTTAGTTTTTGATTCTATTAATTGGTGAAATTGATAGGACCAGGCAACCAATCCCGATACCTTAACATCCCTTTATCGTATGTGTGTTAAAGCAGGGAAACTTTTCTGAACAAACAAGACTCCGTAAACAGAGTTCCGTAAAATACAGATATGAATAGGGAAATAGAGTATAAGTTTATTGCATAATAACCATGTGCTTGACTCTCTGTTCAGAGTGGACGTTCATTATCACTCCCGTACATCTCTGTCAACGTCTGAAAGTAATTCAAAACTATGTAATATAGACACATTTAGTTTGTGTCTGGTACTCAAATGCATGCTATTGTTTTCTCTTCATGTGCATTTGTTGTCATAATTTTTTACGATTACGTTTAACTTCAAAGTTTTGGTTCTATTCAAGCGATTCAAATAGTGCGCTTGATGAATAAAATACATTCTGTACCTTTCAAGCAGATTATAGCATCTTTTAACTCCAATGAATTGTAAGAAGGAAATCGTTTCACTTTGCTGTAAAATTGGTATCATCTGTAGTTTTATTTTTGTTTTACAAGAATCTTGTAAAAACTTAGACGTTGACAAAGATGTATGTGAGGGATGACGAACGACAACTCTGGATAGACATTGTTAAATAAAACGTATCGAGTTACCGTACTTACCTTTACATACACTTGGAGTGGAATAGTAAGACGGACAACTTAATATGTACCCTCAAATTGTGTTTGTTTTAATACGGACATGTAAGTAGTACTGATCAAGTAAGATTGAACAATCATTGAAATACTGACAAAGTGAGATGTACATTAACAGCTTCTAGATCGGATTTATCATTCAAGACTCGTGTCGTGATGAGTTAATTACTGAGAAGTTTATTTTTTGTCTAGGTGCATTGGTGACAACCATTGCTGACTTTTGGAGAATGGTGTGGTCAGAAAATGTCACTACAATTGTTATGTTGACCAACTGTATTGAGCTTGGAAAAGTATTTAAAACTACCAAATTTTACGTGTGTGTTTTTTAAACGGATGATTGTATATAAACAACAAAAACTTTGTAAACAACGTTTAAAGGATATCTTAACTTAGAAAATGCGTATTTGATTTTTATCAAATTCCATACAATTGTTTATGTCTTTCAAAGAAATCGGTAGGATTATATATTTCATGCCCCTTTGGTGAGGTCTAATAGTCGTGCACTTGTATACATTTAATGACACCCTGTATGTTATTTTTGTAATGCATGTTCATATTATTATATTTGGTATTAACAAGAATATTATTTGCATAGGTAAAATGCGCAAATTACTGGCCCAATGAGGGAACAGATGTATTTGGTGACATCGCAGTTAGCATTCAGAAAGTCGATCCTTATTCAGACTTTATTATAAGAACATTTAGTATTACTAAGGTAAGACTTATTATTATAAATAAAACTGCTCCACGATTGCCTGCATATGCTTATTCATAGTAGTACATATCATACATTGCTATTATTATATTCGTTGTATGTAACGTATGCATAATTCTACCATGTATAAAATTAATCAAAACATTAACGTATGTTTAGAAAAAATGAGCAAATCACAAATTACAATCGATTTTATGAAATAACAAACACTTGAGATATAAAATGCGCCAGTACGTGATTTCGAAAATATTTATTTTCCAACTCTGTACCGTGCTCTTTGTTTTTCTCCATTAATCAGTAAGGTATGTAGAATATCAATGGCGTCATTTTAGGTAAATTCTGATGAGAATCGCACAGTGATACAATTTCATTACACAGCTTGGCCTGACAAAGATGTTCCCGATACAGCATTGTCGCTTGTACAGTTCTGGCGTACTTTAAAAAACTGCCAAACCACCGAATCGTACCCCTGGATTGTCCATTGCAGGTACATACAAATGAAGTATTTTTGAAATTGTACTGAAATGACTAATGCATTTCATGACAATGTCCGTGGCAAATGCACCGGATGCAACAAAATTATCTTTCCCCGAAACATTCAACTGTTCTTTGACTAGTGATGTTATGTAACGTAAAGGAACTGAATTTGGTTTTGACTTATGCATGGCATTAAGCTTAACGCTATGTGGGAAAATCGGAACAATTTATGTCAATAATCAATACAATACACAGGGTCCACTTCAATTAATGTCAATGAAAGCAAATATTTTTCCTTCCAACCATGTCGATTCGTTTTGAGAAAATCCCTATAGTAAGAGTTGTATTGCTTTCGCTAGAATTTCAAGCTTCATCGAACTATTCCTGGAATTTCAGTACGGGTGTTGGGCGTACAGGAACCTTCATAGCATTAGATTTCCTGTATGAAATGGGAACAGCTAATCACAGTGTGAACATCCTGCAGACAGTGAACAAACTGAGACAGCAACGACTAAACATGATTCAAACAAAGGTATGTATTTTTTATCACACTGCTATTGACTTAATGCGCTAACGTAAAATAATATTTTAAGTTAATACTTTCATACCAAGCAACAAAAAATCTAACCGAACGAGCAAAAAAAGTATTTTATTGTGATAAACATTGTACCCTTTAGTCGACTACTTTATCAATCTCGTGCATTGTGTTTGTGCGATATGATACCATTTAATTCGTTAATGACAATTAGTCGTTATTACATCAAACCTGGGCGTGGTTTCAGTTATTAAACCGTAAACGATTTTGATTGGCTATCAAAATTGAATTGGGTGTATCAATTCATCGAAAATAATTGATTAAATGAGACGACAATGATCAGAAAAGTTTATTGTTAATTGCTCGCTTATAAACAATTGGTGTCATTTTCCAACCGAGATGGATTTCAAAGCGGTTTTCGATATTTTGTTGCGGGAATGTTTATCTAGGGAACGAAGAATTCTGGTACTTCATTTTTAATCTATGGTGTGTCACGTAATAAACAGCGGGGTTCAGTATACGGAATGTCTTTTACGTCATATATCTAAAAAACGAAGGACAATTTCAAAAATCTGAGACATGGTTCTCAGCATTATTCATTTGTAGTTACTTAAAGGCTAATTGTTGTGATATATTCCTAAATACAGAGTAGTTATCGTTATTAAAAAATGTAAACTGCATGCTCTATTGGTTTATAGAAGACCAACCAAATAGTTTTGATATTTTTTTTCAAATCACTGGCAATGGACTTTATACACAGGATTTATTTTGTTATATACGAGTAAATATTGTTTATTTTTTAAATCTATAAAATGGTAAAATTTGATATGACCAGTCATCCAATGCCGATACATTTAACCATTTGCAGGCCTGTTAATCGGTATTGAGGAAAGTTGTCTTTAGTTATTGGTATGTCCTTTTGTTAAGGCTATACGTTTAATTCATAAACTTGTTCGACATTGTGCTTGTATTCATAGGAGCAATACGTGTATGTACACGAGGCAGTGGCCGAGGTGTTGAATCCTATTGGTTGTGTAAGCCAGAATGACGAGTTTTCTGATTTGTTTCAAAGTCTGTTTTACGACAATGGCGCACCAAAACAAAAACTCCGGAATGAATTCGAGGTAACAAATTGATAGAGGTGCTATTTGTAGTACATAATGCTTGCTTTCTAAATTCAATTCTGCATTGCTGAGTCAAGTCTTGTCTTACATCTTGTTTCATTACGTTCTGTTCTATGAATTCCTCGGCCAAACTTTCATGAAAACGTACCTGTTACTTTATGACATTTTATAAGCTTTCATCAATTATATTCTTAGGATTTTTCACCTAATAATTTCCACCGGTCCTTTGGACTTTGAGATTACGAATATCAACTGTACTTCGTTCTTGCACTCATTTGAAATCGAAACGTCACATAGAAGACCGAAAGTAAATAAAAAAAAATGACCTATTTACATACTTCAAACATGTGGTAGTGGCTACTTCCGAATAAAGACCACCGTATGAATAAATGCCATTCTTTCCAAAAACTGTCATTGATTATTTGAAACACATCAGTAAAGGTCACATTTTGCCTTTCACGCGGATGACCTTTGTTAACGGGTTCGACTGTAGTATGATTTGAACAAACGTATCCAAGTGGGCATGCTGTTGATGAAAGTACATACGCTATGGGTGTGACGTGACAAATTATGATTTCTAAAAAAGACGTCATTTAGAGTTTCTTTCTCACAGGATATTAATAAATACAACAAAAAACTTGAGGATGAACGAAGTGATGAGGATGAAGTGTATTGTAACGTTTTCCGGGCACACTGTGCAGATGCAAAACTTGAAGAAAATATTGGGAAAACTCG
Source organism: Lutraria lutraria (assembly GCA_964023205.1). NCBI lineage: Eukaryota > Metazoa > Mollusca > Bivalvia > Venerida > Mactridae > Lutraria > Lutraria lutraria. The sequence goes on from OZ026833.1 coordinate 31,680,464, forward strand.
CGATATGACAATCATTCCAGGTATTATTTTTTGGTTTGTTTTATTCTTGACGATATATTGTATATTCTTGTAATTATTCATTAAGTCTGTTTTCCTTAGATATTTCCTGACATAATTCGAGTACAAGGAACGGAAATTAAGATAAAAAGTACGTGATGTCCCGGTTGAACTAAACAAGTAAAAGAACCAATAAAAACTCTAAAGATACATATCAAAAGAGAACCTGGATGAATTTATAAATGTATACACACTGTAATTGAGGGTTCCCGCTATTCAGGGACATAGTCGTGTTTGTTATTTCTTTATTGAAATTTTAAGGTCGGTGGTTCTACCCAGGTGTATGCCTGGGGGCCAAGTTCCTCCACGGTCAGAGCTGGAAAAGTCGTCAAATGACTTTTATGTTGGTGTGACAATGACAACAGAAAAAGTTTAAAGTATTTAGTTTGCTTACGTTGTAGTTAACATCCAAAGGCAAACTTCATTTCAGATTATTTAAATAGAAGCTTTTTTTCTCTTGTTATGCGCATGAACATAGTACTGCAACTTTAAATAAAGATTGTTCTTTTTATACAGCGGATATACATCGACCAAGGTTAAGTATGATTGTAACAGGAAGAAATGACTTCATCAATGCCGTATTTATCCCGGTAAGTTATTGCAGTGTGTAGACCCACGAAGAATGAAGTAATAACTTATTTCCCCGCGAGTATGTAAATTTGATATATAAAACACTGGATGATTTCTCAAAAATATCATCTGAAAGATAGAGATGACAAAGACGAAATTACAATGGCAAAAACAGATGAGAAAATGATTATGTTCGAATTTCAGCATTCAGGGATATCATACCCACAAACGTTCATGTTTACAACTTTTCTAAAGCACGGACATAAAATCATTATTAATTTTATAAGGGTTTTCTCAGTTACTGAAATTACAACAATCAGAAAATATCATGACATGCCTTAGCGAATGTAGCTGTGTTTAGGCTTGCCAATAGTATAATTTTCAGACATTAACCTTGAACAGCTGGTCATAGATCCCCGAAACAATTATAGGATAAAACAAGTTTTATTAACAAACACGGGATTTCAAAAGTTTAAGTTTAAAAACTCCTACAATGTGTCATAAACACAGACAAATGAAGCATTTAATAATATCATAATGGACTGAAACATGATTTCAGTCAGTGGGACGTGCTGACAAATGAAGTTATTTTTTTTGCAAATTCTATCAAATGTAATGGATTTCCATATTTGATATTTTTCTTTAAGTATATCTGGTAATTAGTATTTTTAAGAACCAATACAAGATACATGAAGTATGACATATATTTGATGAAGTTCTTCAAAATATACTTCAGACATTCCGAATTTGTAACAAGATGATACTAACTCAGTTGCCTCAAGAGAACACCATCGTAGACTTCTTGCGTATGGTCTGGGAATATGATGTTCCGATAGTTGTATTGTTAGAGGAGATATTGGAAGAGGTAAATTCTTATTATTTGGTGTTAGTTGTATAACATTGCTCACATAATATTATGTTGAATTAGATATCGTGTCAAGCTGAGACGACAAAGCGGTGAAACACATTTCCACTACGGTAGAGTATTGGATACGCATTGTAACTTCATTATGGATACATTTCATTGTATCAATTAAATAAAGAGTGAGTGTTCGAGGAAAATAAATACCTAACAGTATCCGATTCTTTAGTTATTTTAGTTCACTAAGGATATAGTTACTATAATGTTGATATGGTCTGATCTTTGGATAACGCTCATTTCACTTGATTACCATTATTCATTTGTTATAATAAAATTTGTATTTTAGAAATCATCATATATGCCAACAACTGCTACATCAAAACAGATCGACGTTTTCACTGTAGAGTTGAGAAATGAGAGAGTGGAAAATTGTTATGTAAATAGGACCATCGTGATATCTGTACATGGACGGGTACGTATCTGATGCATTTTATGGGGGCAAATTGATATACAGTGTAGCGCTAAATTTGGTTATAAAATTGTTCATTTTATAACGTAATTCATAATCGTCTTTACATAATATTATTTTGAATAAGAATTATTTTAATGAAAAGGTAAAGATTCTCATTTATTCAGTTTACTTGTTGTTCAGTTGTTTTCAATCGAAGTTCCTTTTGAAACACAAACTCACTGAAAACATTATCATTAACCTTATTGAGCATTGAACATGTATGACCCAAACGTTACAATTGTTTGTTACAATTATGTTTGTTAGTTGACATAAGTCAGCACTAACTGGTACACACGTCATCCTATGAGAATCAGAATTTAGCTTCCTTTATTCATGTACGTGCTTTAATTCGTAAATGTGTTCAATGCAATGATTTATTATCAATGTTGTTCGGGCATTGAGCAATAATGTGACAACATTGTAGAAATCTTCGTTTCTGTATTTTCAAGACGGAACAGAAAGAAGTTCAACAATTTCAAGTCAAATCATGGCCGAAGGACAAATCGACACCCATTGACACTGAGTCAATGCTGAGACTCATATCCGACATAGGAAACAACAGTAATGCTATAGGATCTTCTCCTATTGTTGTACAGTGCTTGTAAGTATATATGGCAATATTTTGTTATCATGCATCTGCATGCTTTATTGTGTATGTTCAATAAAACCAAGTTGTCAATAAAATAAGATATATATTGAAAGTTATTGGTGTAACAAGTTGGTTTGCGTTTATTTTGTCAAGCAAAATATTGTTTTTAAATTTGTGATTCTATAATTCAATATTTGCCATTTGGTATATTAGGAATGGTGCAACGAAAAGTGGTTTATTTTCTGTTCTGTGGTGCATCCTTGAAAGAGCCAAATCTGATAACGAGATAGCTGTTGCTGAAACAGTGAGGATGTGTCGTGTGAGAAGAAAACAGATCATTGCTGATTTTGTACGTTTTGATGTAGAAACTATTTCCCAAATTTACATGATTTATGCTTTGTTAAACAAGATTTCAGATTTACTTTTGAACCCATATTTGATACCAATTACAATAACAATGAAACATCACATCAAAGAAAATCAACTATTGAAATTATGTGCTTTTTCTAAAACTTTTCATTTACCATGTAGAAATTACGCCGTACATATCGCTAGTCATATTAGTGCGATATTTTTCTATTCCATAGAAGATTACCTAACCAGTACTCAGGGATTGTGTACCATGGCGTATCAATAGAACTATTGCAGTATTCCTCTTATTGCCGCCAAGTTGTATAGGGAAAACTGACTATTTCGTTATTAAACAATTTGGCTGCATTTTTATATAGCACAAGTGACCACGAAATAATTCTGCCATAAGCTGAGCTCGCCTGTTTGACACTGTCCATCAACACATTATACTTATTCAGGTTTAACAGTATATATCAGCTCATAGTGTTAAGTATGGTTTGAAAATAAAGTGTACATCGGTATAATATTATAATACTAATTCAGATTTGACTGTGTACATCACTGCGTGATATTTATAATGAGATTTGACAGTGTACTTCAGCACGATATACGAATCTAGGTTTGACAGTGTCCATCAGCACGACTCTGATTTCAATTACATTTATATTTCAAAAGAGTAGAATCTTTACCCGTAGACAATATTTATCTAAATAAAAATCAATTGTCTAAATTGTATATTGTGTCTCTCGTTTTCAGGAACAGTACAAATACTGCTATAAGGTCATGAGGGACTATCTTGACAGCTTCAATACGTATGCCAATACCATATGATAGTGTTTCAAACTCATAAAGCACGGACTTGCTGTGCTATCAGACACGCTTTCAATTTATGAACCAGAATGACTTGAACTATTAATTTTGTATTTTTATACCACATACTTTGGAATGTTATCATTTATGTTGTTTTATTTGTTTGTAATGAAAATGTTTTTTCTTCATTGAACTCACATGCATACTTTTATGTAAACACTTTTTTGTTTTATGTTATATAGCAGTTGTTCATGTGACAGATACGGAGGCTCCTAAAGGAGCAATTATTGTAATAAGTATTCATTATGTTCCCATGCTGAAAACAAACAGTTGATGGTTTAATCTTTCTATACCATTCTATACTGCATGCAATGACGACACAACACAGCGCATATAACCTATATAGGTCCTTAAAAATATTGCTTTAAATAAATATAATAGACTACGGACTGTCTTAGATGGGATGTGCATATTATAAGTGTTAACATTAGATGCTATATTTGCATTATAATCACTAAGTACAACTTTATATAAGTGCTAATAAGATATTGTATGTTGCTTTTGTATCTGTCTAAATGTGTTGATACCTCTTTTAGAAATGCATTGTGGTACAAAATGTACAATTTGGGTATTCAAGGAAAATCGCTTAACATCATTAAAGAAATGTACTCGAACGATAAGTCATGTTCTTTTTCTGAATAGTTTCATTACGTTATTTGAGTACGACAAGCCGAAATTTATCCCCTATATTATTATGTTTGTTTGTAGAGGACCTAGGACCGAGCTATGAACCAGACTTAAAATTTGATGACAATGTTTTAATAATTTTAATATTTGCGGATGATATGGCATATTCAGGTAAATCCCCGTTGAACCACAAAACCGTATACATGTAATTCTTTTAACACATAGGTGTTAAATATGAATACCTTTAAAACAAATGCAATGTTTTTATTTTGAGAACGTGGTTGTTTGATATCTGAAGATCATTGCCATACAGTGGGGAGAAATTGTAGATAATTTCAATTACCCGGGCACAGTTTTTAATTACATGGGTACTTTTAATTTGAATCAGTAACATATATGTGGTAAAGCATTAAAAGCTTTGAATTACTCATTATTGTGAAAGGTTTGATCTTAAACCCATATGTGTTTGGCACGATTTTATAATGGCCCATCTGCTAGATATTATACATATCTAGCAGTTGGGGCATTATAAAAACGTGCCAAACACCTGTGCTTAAACCGTACATATTGTGCCAGTTTTTTATGCATTCATTGGTTCAATCTTAAGGATAAACATACCCTAATACAAATGTTTACTGACTATGATCTAAAGTTAGAGGTACCTGATCATTGCGATAAATTGTGACATTCAAACATAATTGATTGAATATTGATGATTAACCAAAGAACATTTTCAAATGTGTGACCAGCCTGTCAGGTTCAATTACTCGTATATTCGACTTTATATTAATATAAAAGGAGGAAATATTACTGACTACTACTCTCCCTTTTATATGTTTATATAGTATTTTTAATTTCATGTTTACAAAGTTCAAAATAGCACAATTCAGAAAAAGCTGAATGATCTATGAATGATTAATTCAACATACTCAATGAAAATAAAAAGAGTTTTAATAGTTAGAAATGAAGTTATGCACATGAAATTCGGGGTTATTCAAAATCAAAAGAAATTGAAAGAATTCATCTCAAAATTTGCAAACACATACTCAAAGTCAATAAAAGTACTGCTGTGTATGGAGAATTAGTTCGTAATCCTTTGTATTTAACAAGATTTATTTATAGTTAAGTTTCGGACAAAAACGAAGGTAATGTGATTAAAACTACGAGTATGTATAAACGAAGTCCTACAGATTGTAATTATAATTATGATTTTAAAAACTGGTGTACAATGTTAATTGTTTATCAAATAACTGTAGTCCTGGATATGCTTTCAATTTGAATGATGATATTGAAGAAACGTAATTTCCAATCGTTCTCAAAGAAAGGATAATTGATACCTTTAAACGTAGCAATATTTTAACAACCCTTTATCATAGTAAAACAAGTTCTTGTTATGAAAATAAGCATTCACGTAGTAGATAAACACACAGCCAAATAACTGGAAAAGAAAATACGGTAACGAAGTTACAAAATCTACACACACGTTCTCAGCCTTAGAAAAATATATCAATGTGCCGCTTTGGAAAAATTCTTTAAAACAAGAAGATTTAACATGAAATGGAGACGTAAATGAGTTTCCATAGTTGAATACTTAGCGCACCAGTGACCCGTAATGGTAATCAACAATAAAACTCGGAAGATATTTACGTAAAACCCGAAAATGTCACGAAGAGCATCACTCATGTACAGGGACAACAAGAAAATGAAAACAAGATAAGTAGAATATATAAATGCAAATTAGGTTATGTAAGAAACAACAAATTAACAAACACACACAGTATTCGTAAGTATGATATGACTGTCATAAATTAATCAATGTATATGATACTCATCTTACATTTGTCAACAAATAGTTGTGAACGCATTCAGTAAACCAAATTGATCTACGCCTCGGGCATTTTGATGTGCGTGCATCATAAATCTTCTCAAAAACGGTATATTCTATATATCTTCTCACGCTCGTAAGCGGGCAATCTGGTACCGTATTTCAAACATAGTCAGGAAATCTGTCAGGTCAAACTTTCAAAACTTTTTATTTACTCAATTCATGTTTTTTATATGTCAAGAATAGCAATATAGAACATAGTATTAACAAACTGAAAGTTAACACAGTCATACAAAAATGATAACGATATGGATAGCTCGATGTGTAAGCTTCGATCTTTTAACAATTTAAGAATTGGAAATTATCACCATGTTTCGATATTGATTAGTAGAAAGTCAATGAATCTCAAAAGTAACATAAAGAAATAAGCTTTGATCTGTCATCATGTTCTATCCAGGTAAAGTTTAAAATGTATCTCGTATGAAAAGAGAACCACCGCCCACTCGGCCCTAGTGAAGCGAACATGGTGACGACCCAGCACAGACGCACAACACGACAACGAAGAGTCTGTACCGATCTATGAAATGGTCTACACTCTAGTCTACCAATACAAGCAGCACATAAACGTTTACTCATTGATCAATGGGGCCTGTGAGGTGTCTCCTGCTCCGTAAATTACTCAAAATCATGTAGTACCCTGTCTTACCATGATATTGTGAACTCACGATGGGACTGTTTTGGAAGGCTGACCGATATATTGCCATCAAGGTGGTGAAACAGCGATTCTGTATTTTCAAATGTTTATGACACAATATCAAGCGATAACAGCATACCGGCCTGAACATAACTCTATACTCGGATTCTTTATTTTGATATTATGGGTATTTTGTGTTTTTAGAAGGGCACATATGGATGAAGACAAACCATTTCATATTTCAAATTAAAACAAAATATGTATGGGTCAAGAAAAGTGATAGTAATTATTATTACATTTTGCAACGGACATTCGATGTTATTAAACACAACATTGTATTATTATTCTTGAAGGAAAGGGGGTATAGTGGATATGCTTCAATTTTATTACCAATTGGTTGAACTATTTAGCTTAAGCGCGTCAGATTTAGTCGGAAGTTTGGTCATCGCATCTAAATTACCCTATCAGTCGGGCACACTTCCTGTTCGGGAAGCAAAGTGATTCCCCCTCAGTGCTTCCCAATCAGGAAGTAAACGTCAAAAAAGTTATTTGGTCTTTTTTGACGTACCCGAGGAGAAATGGCAAGTGCATAAACGTTTATAACCAATAAAAAAATAAAATCGCAATAACCATATTTCTTCCCTAAAACATAAACAAAACATTAAATCACAAATCACAACGGGTTTTAGTTCATGAAAGCCGGTGAATAGCGCTGTATATGTTCATAAAATGTTTATCTTTATCAGATCGCGACAGTACGTACTTACGCCCTAAAACCGTAGTAGTAAGAGATTTGATAATAACCTCAAATGACCTTTTCCCATAGTAAACGGCTACCTGTCATATTTTATCATTGACAGATTAGATAAAATAAAATATTTTTTTTTCAATGCCACGATCTTATTCGATAATGCTGCATAAGTTTATTATTAAACTAAAATTATTCTTTAAACCATTTGGATTAACTAATGCGCACACTGGCACTTTTAACCATTTATTTGTTAAAAAATATTTTCGTTTGATATATCAAAAGTTTAAAAAGGCAATTTTAAACGGTATTTATGTTTGGTCAAGTGACTAATATCTCTTCCACCTCTTCTAATAGATCAAACAGCTTCTACAATTAGAGGACGACCAATGCAACAGTTCCGAAGATGTATGTCCTCTTCGGCAGCTCTTTCGTTTGGTCGATCGAAACGGCCTTAAGACAATGACCAGTAAAATATGTGAACACACATTTTGAAACGCACAACGAAAAATGAGGGAAACGAATGCAACCTCGTTAAAGCCCCATAAGCTTTTTGCTATAGAAAAATATATGCAAAAACACAAACAATAATTGCTGATATTATCCCAAGATAATTATTATCGACGAAACGAGCCCTATATCTTTTTAAAACACTCATTTCACTGTGATTTTTGCCTTTGTAAACTTGAAATATGTAGAGCGCGTGACGTCACTAGATACGACGTGTGCATAACTTCATGCGGGAAACACAGCTGTTCTATAAATAGTATTTATTTCAATGATATTGAAAAAAAAATATAATGGTTTCGGAAACATTTTTTCTTGCTATTAAGTATGCACGTGAGGAAAACACACCGGATTCCTCTGTTATAGGACTAACAGAAACTATTACGACCGATATATTTATATGCTAATGGGACTTTAAGAATTTAATACAATTGGCGCTGGAACCACTCTATATTTAATAAAAAAGAAACTTAGAAGTGATGAGATATGAACGATATACATGAACAATTTGATATCATGCTGAAATTGACTTGCATGTATGGTATGATTTACCATAACGCAACGAAACTTAAAACAATGTCCTATGTAAACACTTTTGTCGTTTATCAACAAATATTTATAGCTTTATTGCTATAAACCGCATATGAACATTTTATAGACGAGTTAAATGAAATAAACCTAGTGATATTATCGGCTTGTTTGTGAAGGCTTTACAAGCAGTCGGGGAACTATAGGAGTTTGTCAGTGTATTAGGATGGCTGTACACGTGTGTACTGTCTGTTTATTTATACTGATATGTCTATGGTCAACTTGGATTACTGTAGTAAGAGGTGGTAAGTACTTTTATAATGTAGATCTTTTTTCATTTTAATGAAAATTATTTAAGTGTCCTTGAAATTTTAGGCGAACTGAAAAATATTCATTGAAAACAACACTCACATTGTACGAACTGTTCTGTGTTGTGTGACGGCGCCATATCTGTAAACATTATGTATATCGTAAAAAATATTTTCCCATGTCTCTCCACATTGAATGTGGTTCCATGCGAGATTTAGAAAAAAGTAGTCCTTTAAATCGGTTTAGTCTGTTTATTTTTCTGCGCACATATACATGTAAATTACTAATATTTTATCCATTTGTCGTAAATATATCACATCTTTTCGACCTTAAACGTGATCATCACGAATACTACAATTATTTGGTTATATCATTGTGACAGGTTACTGTAGATCGCCATATTTTTTATATCGCATGTATCCACAGGTACGTTAAATTTAAAGACAATATGAAAATTGCATATTGTATATCGGCTTATTGGTTGTTCTAGATAATTAATTGGAATAATACCAGACTATTTGATCTAATAAATGCCATGCATGCACAGTAATGTAAAGTACACGTCTACTAGTGATGGATAGCTAAGGGACACTATATGATATACATCTTCATTTAACACAGCAATTCCTATGTGCTTAAATTTTACAAGTTGTAAACGCGCCTGTAATCACTCAGTCTTATTCTACTGAACCATTTTGAAATCTTAGTATACTACTTGTCTCTGGAGTTCATGTCGCACCGAGAGCCAAGAGAATTTGCATGACGACATTTCCAGTTTAACGCTGGATGAAGTCTTTTTGCATACACATTGGTAGAATCCACCGGCATTCGTATCTCAGATAAAAACAACACAACCATACATGTCGCTGAAGTATGAAAATGAAAAAAAAATAACAGCGATGTTTTTATCTAAACTCAACAGGACACGAACGACATTTTTCTTGCATTATGCGTGACTTTGTTTGTACTAGAAATCTATACAGTGTATTTTTATTCGACTTGTGAACATCGATTTATGATGACAATTTAGGAAAAGTTATATTATTACAGTTGTAAATATCTTTTTTTTTTATAGCTGACATATTGAATCAGACCTTTAAGTGGATCATATATATGATTTAATATTTGTATAAGTTATGCAACATAGACAGATTTCTGCAACGCCCTTTTATATATGTACGATATTATAAAAATTGTAATGACTGATTTACTAGCAGATTACATACATCAGAGATTACCATTATACTCGTATCAACGTGTTACAAAATATCAGTAACGACAATATTAAAATTCGAGATATTGATGCTTTTATGCACAAACAAGACTGCATGTATCTCCCATTTCAAAATAAAATGTATGCTACATACAAAGTATTTTGTATCTGACTAATTTGACATCATGAACATATATGTTTTGTTAAGGTCCGTTGTCGATACCATCTGATTGCGGTATGTTTAGATAAGGCGATATAACACTTAACATAGTTTATGACTGATCTATACTACCACACAGTTATTACATGGTTATAATTCAGAATATATTGACATAGTAATGGCATCTGATTAGATTTGTGATAAACCGAGACCTTTAATATCATAAAAAATCCAGCCTTTTTTTAAATGAAAATTTTATTTTAAGTTTCACGCAGTTCATTAAAATTGTTCGATTTTCGATCGGTGAAGAGTCGGCAGACGTTGTGCTGCTTTGCCTATCAGTAGTTGCATGTTCAGTAGAAAACACCCGTGAATCAACAACCAGAAGTGATATAAAGGAATGTGTGATCAATGTTCTTTTGTATAATCTAATGCGCCTCTTAATCACTTAGAAGCATATGCATCTATTGTGTCATGCACTGTCCCAAGATCCGTAAATTAAGGATCTACGAAAACAAGACTAAACTCACCATTTACACATGGAAACGTATTATATAAAAATTGTGTTTCATCGCTATGTTAGTTTTATGAGTTTTATCACATAAATAAGACACTGGTACTTCTTTTTGTATATGAATGTCGGATTATGTTGATAGTCCATAGAAACAATGAGGCTACCAAACAACACGTTCTTTTCTTATAGACTGTAGCACTGTATTTCAAAACACTCCAACTTTCCAAAACTGTCAGTACCGATGTCATTGTAAGAATGATGCACAATGTGTTGAGACAACTGGTGACTGTAATAGCGGCTGTGAGTTTGGTTGGATGGGACAAGGATGTCAATATCGTAAGAATTAATCTTTTTATACTTAAAAATAATTTTAAAAAAGATCAGGAATTATATTAAAATGTTGGTGATCAATGAAACAATTTTACTACTGAACTTAGTACTTGTCAGATAGTAATATATAACTATATTTTTATAATCCGTTTATATAAACGGGAATGAACATTCACGTAGACCCACGTGTACTAATTATTATAACCGAATACCGTAAAAGTGAATTCCTGGACCCGAAAATCTACTTTATTGTTACCATATTTCAATTCATGACATTGTACATATCGATTAATTCTCATTAAAAGCGCATAAAATGTCTTTAACACCATAAATACTTATGTTCACGCTATGATACATTAATGCATTTATAATAAATGTGAAGTACACTTTTTCCCTTATTTAGGCGTATTTAACAGAGATAAGACAGCACTGGACAGTTAACGCAGTTACGTGTATGACATCATATGCATGTTGTGGTATTTAAGCTAAGTGTTGTCTTTGCCCAATCTCACAATCTGATAATAATGTTTTGTATTCATTTTGTATTTGACGTTCAGGAAACGTCGCAAAATACAACAGTGGAAATGAGAATGTTGGTGGAACAGACATAAGCGCAGACTATTCTATCCGTGCTGTTGATGGTGACATAAACACATGTGCTAGAACTCATGGTAATGGTGTTCCACCAAATGGTTATCATTATTGGAGGATAGAATGGCCGGAGGTTTATCGTATTGTTGGTCTTGTGCTGAAGATTCGTTCTGAAGACGTTGGTAAGTATAATGTTTGAAAAACTACTACATGTATTTGGGTTTCATTTACACTTTTATTAATATGAAACAGTAATGTTCGATTACTCAAGTTAATTTTAAAGAAAATATTAATATCGGAAACCGGTAAGGAAAACAATGTATTATATATATACATAAAAGCACCCTGAGGTCGCAAGGACAATCTGATATGTTTTTTGCAAAATTGGAGATGTCACGGCGTCCTTACAGCGACCAAGGTGTTGTCACAACGCACACATGGCGTTCTATCGTGTTCCAACGGAGTTCTTAATGGCAATTGTCTGCGTCCACACGGCGCTTCCACAGCGTGGGCTGCGATTTTACGGTGCTCATACTGCGTTGATGGCGTGTTGTAGACATTCGTATAAGCGCGGTAGATCACCTCATAGAACTGCAACGCGATCTTATACCCCCATCACACTAGGGCCACGTTTGCACTACGTCCACCACGTCCTGATACGACGTGACAAGAACCTGAATAACGTGATGAGGACGCAGTAGGAACGGGTTTAAGCGTGGTATGGTCTTCGTAGACGTGAAGGACGTGGTGGGACTTTTGACATGTACAAAAATAACATGACGGGGACGTGGTCAAATTAGAACGTAGTGTTTACGTAGTAAGAACATAACAGGGACGTGACTAAAACCTACTTGGAACTTCATTGATGCAGAAGAAGCGTGGTGCGGACTTGAAAATTCAGCAAGCAATTTTCACCGCGTTGTCACTGGGTTGTTAATATAATACTCCACTTTTGTTACGTCAATGAAGTTCTCACTACGTCTCAACCAGGTGTATGCTAAGACTATAGCACGTCCACATCACGTTACAGAAGACTGCACTAGCTTGTAATTTTGCTCCGTCACGTCTTTAGTATGTTTGCAACAGGTGACCAGTACGGTCCTGTCAGATTCTGAGCATTTTATATAAATACTGGATTCATACCCCTCTCTTTCATTCTCAGTCAAATATATGTTAACAAATGAATGGAATTTGTTATTGTACCAGGACAACAAGCCATTTTGGATGCTCAAATTGCCATTTTCTAAGTTCGAAATAGAAGAAAAGGGAACATGAAACAACCTAGATTATATTGCGTAAATGCATGGCTATCAGCAGAAATAACACTTCTGTTCGGCCATCATGACCAGTTAAAATATGTGGACACATGGTACAGTATAGAGCTAGTGAATACAATGAGGACGTTATTAGGACCTAGGGAAAGCGCAGTTCAGTCTGCATGGACGTAGTGAGCACGTGATTTGGACGTAATATAAACGCAATAGACCTGGAAGCTGCGCGTGTAATGATATTACTGGGAACGTGATGGATGCAGTGAGAACCTGGCAAAGACGTTGTGAGGACGTAGCGTGAACCTGGGTGCATATTATTTTTCGAGTTTGACCCCGTCCCCGCGACATTCATCAAAACTTTCAGGAACTGATGGGAACTTTGCGAGCGTGATGCGGACGTGCTCTGGTGTAATGGGGGCAATACCGCGACCCCACCGCGTTCTGCATTTTTCTTGGACGCCATGGGATCGCCTTGAAAACGCGGGCCTTGTGTGACAGGGGTTTAGGACTTTAATGTATACATATATGCATGACCTTAACGCAACAATTTATAAATGTTTATCGTTTATAGTATGTATGTATGTATGTATGTATGTATGTATGTATCTTTGTATGTATGTATGTATGTATGTATGTATGTATGTATGTTTGTATGTATGTATGTATGTATGTATGTATGTATGTATGTATGTATGTATGTCTATCATACATTTGTTCTATATATTTACCACAGAAAGGTTCAGCTTGGACTGAATGTTAGTCATATGGTTACAAGATACAATATGCATTTAACAATCTCAGCAACATAGCATTTGGGTGAAACGTACATTTTCAGAAATATAACTTTTCAAACTTCAAAACCATAATTATCATAAAAAGTACATTGAGAATAATCAGTTATCATGGTGATTTTTATCAGGTAATTTCAGCAAATTTCGAGTGGAGACGGGTTCGGGATCAAACGATGGTGATTTCAATTTTGTTTGTTACCAGCATGGCGATACTCCTGGAACACCAGAAATGGAAATCATGTGTACACAGCCAGTCTGGACTCAACATCTAAGAATCATTCTTGGTCTACCAAATGTCAGATTAGGGTTGTGTGAAGTGGAAATATATGGAGGTATTGAACTATTCATACGTGTTGATTGTCTGCTCAATGGGAGCAATAAATACATAGAGTGATGACGATAGAAAATGCAAAACAGGTTAAATGCGTCCCTCTAAGCCTTTTGTAATATGTTGTGATAATTTGTGATTTCAAGACTTTGATATCAATAATTACAAGTAAATGTGCCAATTGATAAAGAATAAGCGAGTCATTTACTTATATAAATATGTACTTTCTAGGCCGCATTCAAACAATTGTTAATTATCCAAATATATCACTTTGCATCTAAGTGAAATGAATGACTAATGGAAACAGACGAATTTGACTAATTAATGAATCAATATTTCTATTATGTTTCAGTGAGTTAAATGTTACAAATTCAAACCATCACATTGTATACAAACACGCAGACACATAAATGATATTCATTCAATTCAGGTCGTGCAGTGACATTCAACAAACCGACCAATCAATCATCTACATATGCAACATCATACTCATATTTGTCAGTAGATGGTAAGGCTCATATATCAGGATTTGAGGCTGAACAAACATGTTCCACTACTAGAGGCAATGAACCTTATCCGTATTGGATGGTTGACTTTCTTGCTGAATTCGTCATACAAAGTGTGTACTTTTATGGACGACTTGAACAATACGGTACGTATGCAACCCATGTGTGTTAAATATACATGCCTAATTACATCAATATAGATTATGTAGTACGTCAACTAAATATCACATTACTTCATCCCACTTTCATTGGACAACTGTCTATAATTAGTTTTCATGTAATCATCTTTGTGCGTACACAATAAATAGATGGAAACAATTTTATTTGATATTGTATATTTTTTTCAGAGGAACAATACAGTGGATTTCAGATATCACTCTTAAATGGCAGCTCGGTAGGGATTCAAATATTTGAAGCACAAGAAAATGATGTAGAACCTGCAGAATCACAATATCAACCTAAGATTGTACATCTTACAACCGGGGTTACTGCACGATTTCTCAAAATTATCAGACCACGAGATAATACTCTACTAACAATTTGTGAAGTCGTTACATTTGCCGGTATTCTTACTTTTGTTTGAACAATGAATTTTGATTAACACTATCATATTATTTTCTCAATTGGTATCTAAAAAGATATCCAAACGACAATGAAATACATTGTTTCATTTAGAGCTGCTTATAAAATATGTTTCTGAGCCAGAGTGCTTGAACGCTTTAATAATCATTCTTTTCGTGCAATTCTTTGAACCAAAAACTGTTGTTTAGATGTGTTTCCTTCTTAGTGCAGGTTTTGTATCATTCAGGTCTGATACGAACATAAGGTATGGGTTTCTTTTGAAACTTTACTTTTGGCCTACACTTTTTTAACTTGTAAAGATCTTAAAAGAACAAAGCTGTATCCGATTCTTAATAAATGCATTGTCGATGATACTACAATATGCAGTATAATGGCGGACGTACTCAACCGTGTTATATTATTTTCAATATTTCGGTATCTGTAGAATGTCCTCCCAATAAATGTGGCTTGAATTGTTCTCTTGAGTGCTATTGTATTGCTGAGACGACAGGAACATATAGGAGAGATGGTACTTGTCCATATGGATGTTCCGGAAGATGGACTGGTATTGGCTCTAAGTGTGACATTGGTAAGTAGGTGTGATTTGATCAGGTTAAAAATAATAAAGCCCACCAAAGCGTCATTTGAGATGCTACAAATGAAGGATTGTTGTATATCTTTATGTTTCTAATGGAAATTTTAAATGATCACATTAACAATGATACGGACACATTGCAATGATGTAATAGTGCGATTTTATTAACTTGTCAAAGCCGCATAATTCCATGGTCAATGCTTCCATTTATTTCGTAAGTGATACGATAATCTGCGTTCTACTATATAACGACTGTGGTACGAAGCCAAAAAATATCACATCCAGTGACCGTGAAATTATTCAGCTTTGATAGTTCAATAGCATCGCACTATACGTCTGCTTTATTTGTATTATTGGAGTCAACTGTGATATGAATGATGACAAACGTATTGTACGCGATGACGAATATTTGTATCTTGGTAATAGGGAACAGTGTTAGCATGTTTAGAGAGGGTGTACATTTCTCGTACTTCAAAAATAGATAAATGCTTTTATTTTTATTCATTCGATATTTTATATTTGCACATTTCAACTATTTATCGTTTTATGAAGCGGTATAAACTGTACAACATGTTAAGATAAATATTTTCTCAATAGAATGCAATATAACCAATTGGGGTGACCAATGTCAGAATACTTGCGGAAATTGTGCTTCTGCGGAAACCTGCAATGTTGTCAATGGACATTGTGAACATGGATGCAGCGGACCTTGGTATCCACCAGAATGTTTGTTAGGTAATACTTATATTTGTTTACAACACACCGTTTCATTTCTATTAAGTTACTGTCCACTTATCCTAAGTCAGCTGTCTGCTAATAATAATGCTTATTAAATGGTGTTAGAGTATGATTTCGATGACAATGCTTACAATAAGAATTCACATAAGAAATACACATTCTTTCATTCCCTAGACACATGTTAATGACGTATGTTCGTTGTATCATACTACAATGCAATGTCGAGCTCGTATTATACTTTACACGTTTTCATCAAAATTGTTATGCAACAACCTTTTCCTTTATCTCAGAATGCAGTAATAATACTTATGGCATAAATTGTTCTCAAAACTGTGGGAATTGTAAGAACAACGCACAATGTAACATCAGTACCGGAGAGTGTATGGTAGGATGCGATGCTGGTTGGGAACCACCACTGTGTCAGGAAGGTATGTTGCTACCTTAGAAAATCAATGGTTTTTAAAGCCTGAGTAATGCACTTCTTATGCGTATGTCTATGCATTGTCCGCACGGATTCAGGAGTCCTATGGTCTCTGACTGTTAATCTCTAGTACATGAATGCTCTGAATTCAGATCCTACACTTTCCACCACTTGTAAGCTGGAATAGTCGCTCAATGATATCCGCTGATTAGTAACATTAGTAAAGCATTAGTAATTAGCATAATTAGTAACACGGCCATTTTCACAAACAAGCTTTTTTTGGAGGAATTTGCTAATTTAAGGACACTTGCAGTATTCTTAGATCTATCAATATATGAAAATTGAAAGGCATACGTTTGAAGGTGTATCTAAAGTTAGATGTGCATGCAGAGATTTC
Organism: Lutraria lutraria; assembly: GCA_964023205.1. Classification (NCBI taxonomy): domain Eukaryota; kingdom Metazoa; phylum Mollusca; class Bivalvia; order Venerida; family Mactridae; genus Lutraria; species Lutraria lutraria. The sequence goes on from OZ026833.1 coordinate 31,697,928, forward strand.
ACTTTTGATTGTTTTGGCATTCTGTATTGCTTTTTCTGTTATATTCACGCAAAACACTCACTGCACTATGAATCTATACAAGTTAAACGCAAAAGGAAACGAAATACGCATTGAAATATTTACATTTCTATTTATACATCCATAGTTGTACAATAACTAAAATGACTGTAACCAATAAATGCATAATATAATGTGCAAAACAGTAAATCACTAACCATTCCAACAAAGACCTGCTTTCATACAACAGCCCATGCGTTAGACCTGTGTCCAAATACAAGTTGCTGGATTATCAGTATTATTATATAACCAGTGCATGTCATATATGAAGAAACACTTTCCTATAACGAAGAACATCGGATCAAAATTATTTTTGTTGTAGCCTGTGCAGCCGGATTTCATGGCGAAAATTGCGAAAAGGAATGTGGAAACTGTTACGGTGCCGCTGCATGCAATCGAACAAGTGGTTTTTGTGATGAGGGTTGCGATCCTGGTTACCACACTGTTTTATGCAATGAGAGTTTGTATCCCTTTTTTAACTATATATGTTCACATGGACCCTTACAGCACAATCCATTTCTTCATAGTTGAAAAGAATATAACGTGTACATGCAATTACAGTTATAATGCTTCGAAGAAGTTTTAGAACCAAATAAAATCTTACTAGTTTATGCTATTAACTGTTAGTACAGAAAAGGAACATACATATTGTAAAACTGTATTTAATAACTATTGTTGACTTTAAAATGATACACTTTCTTTATCAAAATCAATGCAACAATACATTCACGTTCGAATGTTTAAAAAATAAAGGATAATGTAAAACTTTTCAGTCGAAATGACACATATGTGAATTGTCATTTTGTTGTTTTAATCAATAGCCTGTAATTCTGGATGGTATGGATTAAATTGCTCAGACATATGTGGCCAGTGTGCAAATGGGAGTGCTTGTAACGTATCAACTGGCATATGCAGTGATGGCTGCCTGCCTGGGTGGAAAACAGAATATTGCAATGAATGTATGTAACATTGTATTATTTTAATTAATCCATCAATCCAAAGAGCCTATATTCGTAATAATACATTTTAGAGGATATCCAGTTCCTGAAATTATATTTATTGCAACATGACTTTACTTGTGATAACTCAAAATGTGTGCCTTATAACTATCGAACATAAGTTTAGCCGTTCCTGTTTAGAAGCGATATATAGTCTCCCACCTAAAAATAATCGAGCGAAATGCCTTATATCTTACATAGGGAAGTTTGCACTGACTTGATACGAGATAGCTAATATAGCAATGTGAATGGTATCAAAACATATTGTGTATTTGTCACTTCAATAGATATAAAAGTCACAATCTGTCAAATCAATTGGTATTTACAGCGACATTTAAATGACTTTTATATTTCATTTCTGTTTTATGCGCAAACAGCTTGTAACGAAGGTACATATGGCGAGGGTTGTTCGAGTGTTTGCGGCAACTGTTCTGAGGGTCACAACTGTAACCACACAACAGGCTACTGTGAGAATGGTTGTGCAGCTGGATTCAAAGGAAATCTTTGTAAAACAAGTGGGTATAACACAGTCATAATAATTATAAAGTATGCTAGGGTTTTGTTGTTTATTTGAAGATTTTGAAAAATGGTGTTAATAGCAACTTTGTTTACATTGGCCACATTAACTTCGTTGCTGTGTTACGAACTCATAAATTGTTAATAGTTGTTTCGAGATACTATGTAAACAATTATTGTAAATGTAATTAATTTAGGGTGTTTCTATGGTGAATTCGGGTCAAATTGTGACGAACAATGCGGTTACTGCAACAAAACAACTGATTGTGATGTGGAGACAGGACATTGTTCAGATGGGTGTTTACCTGGATGGAAAGACATCTTTTGTAATACACGTACGTTTAAGGGATTATGAGGTTTTCACAGTATCGTCTTTCTCTCGTTACTGTCATCGAGTGAATAATGAAATATAGAAATCCTGTTTCCTCTCCTGTTACCAAGAAAAGCCTTGTTGAAACTTCAAAATGTTTTTTCTCCAAATGTTAAACTTAACATTTATCAGGCGGACACATTTGTTGCTATGTTACCAAGCATGATTTTAGATGAAGTAGTTCCATAGATTGTTTAGTAACTGTTGTTTCGATACTACGCAAATAATTATACATTTTATTAATCAAGGATGTTCCTATGGTGAATTCGGGCCTAACTGTGACGAACAATGTGGTTATTGCAACAAAACAACTGATTGTGATGTGGAGACAGGTCATTGTTCAGATGGTTGTTTACCTGGATGGAAAGACATCTTTTGTAATACACGTACGTTTAGAATTTAACTTTATTATCATTATGAGCTACTTACGTCTCCATACTGTCATGTAGTGAATAGTCACTTTAGTTAAGGAAAATATGTAAATCCATTTCGTATTCCCCTGTAACCAGAATTTGCCTTTGAAACTTCATAGTAGATGGAAGATTGATGTAAAATATTTCAAATAATAGAAGATGGTATGTGCAATCTTCTTAGTAGGTTATTTACCTTAGTATGTTTTCTTTTATTGTCTTTTTTGTAGTTATGTCAATGGCATGTGCTTGATATATGTAAATTGTGAATGAATATGATGATGATTATTATTGTTATTCAATAATTTGCATTTGCCATTTAGACAATTTCATTATGTGATACACAATGTCGTCAAATGTATGTGCTTACAATTAAGGATAACATTGTACAACGGTTAAAAGTTGTACAGCATCACATCAAAGAGGGAATATCGCAGCATCGAGGACTACGTGCTTTGCAAAATACCCTTTAAAATATTTGCTTAAGTTCTAGTACCGTCTTAGTGTATTAATAGCGATAATACTGATTTAATATCGAATGGTATACTTCATTATTGAATATGGTTCTATAGTTATTTGTTTCATTCATATACTTAAAAGCTTGCGGAGAAGGTACGTACGGCGATGGCTGTACTGGTGTTTGTGGCAATTGCTCTGAAGGGCAAAATTGTAACCATACGTTAGGGTCATGTGAGAATGGTTGTGCAGCAGGATTTAAAGGGGGTCTTTGTAATACAGGTTCGTCTAATTGTTTCCATATTAGCATGAATTTATGTTAATGCCATTTTTATATCATTTAAGAGTAATATGCACAATATTCCTGTTTGTGGATACTTATTTCTTCGGATCTAACGCCATTTTCATCATTATTTAAACCTTGTGATGGCGTATAGTTATCCTAACTAGCCTTTTGAGATTCCATTGAAGTCATAAGCAATACTAACAACATTCTATCCGCAAGCTACTTCGAAGCTACCCTACATACTTCAGAGGTGGATGCAAACTTAGCATAGGACGTAGTATATTCAGTCAAATTTGACACAGACAGTGTGAGCCTTGCCCGGAGTTGAACTTTTTGATCAGTAGACCAACGCTCCAATGACTGAGCTGACCGGTAGGACGAAAAGTTTCAACACAAAGGTTGTATCGAGAAATGTAACTGATTGTGATTTGAATTTTTAACATAACTTGTGCTAGTGGGGAATATGGACCAAATCGTGTCAAACAATGCGGAATTTGCAACCGAAATGCCGAGTGTCTTTATTCTTTTATCTGGATTGTATTATCCTTATCAATGCAACTATGTGTAATGTATATGACCTTTTCATTTTTGTCTGATATGATCGAGATCCCTCGGGCATATTGTGTTTTTATTGACAGCTTGTGATATTGGTACACATGGTCAGAATTGTTCAAGTAAATGTGGCAACTGTGCGATAATATCACAGTGTAGTACTACAACTGGTGAATGCTCAGAAGGATGTGTAGATGGATTTGATGGTCTACTGTGTCTTATTGGTAAGCATATAGACTAAATATTCCGAACAATCATCCTATGTCAATTAGTAGAGTTAAAGTTCAGTATACATACATCAGGACTATAAACCAGAAGGACCACAAATCTCTGTGAGGCATTGATGTTACGTCTTAGATAATACATGTAGTGAAGTTGTAAGTTATTCGCGAAAAGCAAGATTAGGCAGGAGAACGGGATTATTTCTTTACCTAACGATATTTAACTGATATGATGGTGTAAACGTAAAAAAAATCAGTTACTAAGAATGTTTTATTTCGCTTTTGACTTAGTGTACCATCATTTTGATTGTATGGCGTTTTTGACAGATCACCATCAGTATGATAAAACACTCTACAACATATTTACATACCATTTATCATGATCTTTAACATTGACACAAACTTGCCTTCGGTTAATGTATAAACACATTTCTAAATTATAGAAAAACCTGCAACAACTTCAACTGGATTGATTCTTGGTGTCTTAGCTGGAGCTCTTGTTGTTTGCGGAACTGGGATCGTAGCTTTATTTCTGTTTCGTCGCAGAAGGAACATGCAGTCAAAGACGTAAGAAAGCATCATTTATAAAAGCTTTTCTATTTGTGCCATTTCGATTACGGTCATACTGGTAAACATGTGTCTAATTGAGAATTCTAAAATTTCTAAGCTTTTTTTGTTAAGGGTATCGTCATTTGTCATTTTAGTAGCCTTTTAATAATTTCTGTATCATTTCTGTTGTTGTTTTCCTGGGAAAATGTAAAATTGGACACATAAAACTTCCATGTCGGTATCCTCTCCGGGAGGTTACATTTTGAAACCATTAATATTTGTCGATATATTGCATGAAGAATTTCGGGTTGTTGGGCTTAGCGGAAAGTGAAACTTTGAGGAAGTGTTTTTTTTTGTAAATATGTATTAGTTATTTCTGTGAGCCATTTTCTTACCTATTTTAGGAGAGTCTTTGTAAATAGACGCTTAGTGTACGAGTGAGTTGGGTTTAAGTGATCAATTATTGCCCATGTACTAAAACTTTTATTTTACGAGTTTATATTATTTATTCTTACAGTCAAAAGTCTGAAACCGAGGATTGCAGCACGTTTACTAGCAATACAGGTGAGGACGACATTTATCCCCCTAAAAAAATATTGAAACAATCATGCTAGATAGCGATCGTACCGATAAGTCAACCAGCAAGCAAATCATTTGTTAATGTATCTATTGTGCTGTTAGATTACAAAACATAAACTTTTGTTCGTAGTGAATCGTAGAGACTCGTGTTATACATATTTCAATGTCTTGTCACGATAAAAGCTGTATATCCAGAAAATAACTGTATGATAATATTCATCACATTATTTTATTAAAAAAGTGTACGCGAATCTGAAACTGATATAGTATAATTTGTATAAATTAAAGCTAGCTAGCTATGATGGCAAATAATAGAAAACATATCCATGGCAAATATTTCTAACATTTAAATAAAGCTGCTGGATATAAGAATTAACAGCAATCGACATAACTGAAATTAGCTGATTATTAAACAAGAGGCCGTAAGCCGGCCTCTTGTAAGTGTAAGTTAGTAAGTGTTTGTATTATAGATATATTCAGTATTATCGCAGTGGAGGACATTATAACACCCTGAATTTCATGATAAGTATTTTTGTTTCAGTTATTTTTGATGATGATGCCGATACTGATCAAAATCTGGGTTCTGTTTATGTTAATTCTGCCCTTAAAACGAATGATATTGAAGTCAGTGATCTAAGGAAGGTGTGTGTCTCAGCGAAGCAAAACCCTAAGACGTTATTTTCTGACTTTTCGGTAAGAATGTGATTCGTATGCTAAACATTTAAGTAGTGGTTATTAGTTTAGTAGAAGTATTCAATTTGAAAGTCATGTTCGCATTTTTCTAATGGTAAACATTGCATATTCATTTTAACTGTTGCTATCATGGACATCATTTAGCAGATTTGATAAACTGCAGTACAGTAACTGTAAAGCAACTAAACAATGGCCACCTAAGTGAACGAAGAAATATATTATTCATGCAGAGTTTATCATGTCTAAGTGCATATAACGTATTGACTCTTGTTCACATGTCACTGCTAGCTTTACATTAAAGTATGACTACTGTAAGAACAATACAGATATGCATTTCAATGTGAGCATCATAGATCATGATCAGGACACGAGTGTATTTTATAATCACATCCAATTTCAATGTACGTGTTTGCCATTGATAAGTATAGAATAGTACAATATGGTTATACCTGATAAGTGCATGTTCACAATATATGTTCACAGGAATTACCATATGGACTGCAATTTGATGCTTCTGATGCATGTGATTCGAGAAACAAATCTAAGAACAGATATAGGGATATGTATCCATGTACGTAAACATGTTGAAATATAACAAACAAAACAATTATAACTTATATTTTTATTATTTGTATTTTGTCATAGTTTTGAGAATATAAACCATCAATATTATCAAATTGCATGTATATAAATGATTACATTTGATCGAAACTGTACAGGTAGTTAGCCATCTAACTATCTAATGTCATGCTTCTATATTAAATGTTAAATAGATGCATTTAAATTGTAAGGAACATACAGATCTTATTTTTGAATGGCTATCGGTTACATTTTGGAAAACAAATATCATATAATTGAGAATTACGGTATGAGATGAGTTAGATTTCTCTACTTGTATATTTTATTCAGACAATGCAAATCGTGTTCATTTACCAGAAATCCCAGGAAATGACTGTTCTACCTACATCAACGCTAGTTACATAAAGGTTAGGTTGAAATTCACTTTTTGAGCATTCTAGTTGCCATGGTAATTACTAACAATGGTCTATTTGAAAGATTATCAGATAAGAATACTTAAGAATAATTTTATTTTTGACGAATGAAAATAATAAAAAGCGTGTTCCAGAATAAAAATTACCAACTGCAAAACTATTCGATGCTTACTTAGTTGTAAACATGTATATTCATTTATTTTACGGCTGTCAAATGACACACGAACAAATGTGCCCACAAGTCTACATTTTACGAAAAGTCTAATTCCATTTCAAACTTTTTCATTTCTAAATCAATTGATTTCAGGGATACACCTTTCCGAAGAAATATATTGCTTCACAAGGTAAGACGTTCTATCATCAGTTAAAATATGCATTAAACTATTCTAAACCCCAAGATGTTCACACACAGTTGTTTCTAAAGCATTGCTTTACAAGCGGGTACTGTGGATGCTGCTGTCGTTTCTGTTATTGCAATTACCTTAAATTAAAGGAATACAAGCAATGATTCTAGTCAATAACCTCAATGTATTGTACTCGTGCAAAAGTTGTCTCTTAAGTCTCTTTGGTATTTGGTAGTATTACGTTCAGTTACATAATACAATATACATTGTTCAATCATATTCCTTCGTTTATGATATGATAAATAATTGATGTTATGCCCTGATGAACCGACAGTCAGTCGGCAACAGTTGAAATACAAAATGTATCGTCGAAATGATAATCTCGTGAGGCATCGTTGATTCTCTTTCCATCAACCGATTGGTTAAATGTCAATGTATTGGAGTGATCCCGTCTTGTTTTCTGTAAACACTCAAGCTTTTACAATATTTTTCTGTCCAAATATTGGAAAGAAATACCCCTGACTTACAAATTGGTTTTCATGTGAGTCCTGTAATGCAATGTATATTGAATTGAATCTGTTCCCTGCATATATCTAGTAATTGATTCAATCTCAATATTACGTTACCGTACTAACTCTTTTATAAGTATATGTGGAGAAAAACGAATTACATGGACAACTAACTCCTCATAGAAAACGTATATGCCTAACATATCAAATTGTGCTTTGCTTGTTAAAGACCTTAACGTAATACTGCTCAAGTAGGATTTACCCAAAGGCGTAATTATTGAATATTGACAGAATAAGTAAAATCTGTTGTACATGCATTATCAGCATCTTGTCAGAATATTTACTTATTTCAAGAGTCGTATCATTGTGATTTAGTGTACTGAGAAGTTCTTATTTTGTCTAGGGGCATTGGAGTCAACCATAGCAGACTTGTGGAGAATGGTGTGGTCAGAAAATGTCACTACTATCGTTATGTTGACAAACTGCGTTGAACTTGGAAAGGTATTAAAAACTACCAACATGTTAGTCTATCTAAAATATGCATAAAGACAACACCAGCTAAAACCTTTAATGGACGGAACCCAGTTTGTGTATTTTCTAATGCAAATATCTTTGCATATTATTTCCGTATTAACTTGGAATATATTCTTTTAGGTGAAATGTGTGAAGTACTGGCCTGATGAAGCAACAGAAATATACGGTGACATTACAGTTCACCTTGAGAAATTCGATCCATATTCAGACTTTATTATACGTACATTTTGTTGTACTAAGGTAAGACTAGGATAGTATGTTTAAAGAATGTCTGTATTGGCATATTCTGATGTAAAACATGTATTGTTATAATCATACACAATTTTAATGATTGCTCCAAACAAGAAACTAACAGAGCGCATATAATTAATTCTATAGAAGACACAATACTTTGCTGTTATTTTGATATACTAAAATATTATATGAAATACAGAAGATATATGTTTTCAATAATATTTCTATTCAAATATTGTAGCAACACTTTCTCAATGACCTAACGCATGATAAATTGTCAATGGTGTTATAGGTAAATTCGGATGAGAATCGCACAGTGACACAATTTCATTATACAGCTTGGCCTGACAAAGATGTTCCCGATACAGCATTGTCGCTTGTACAGTTCTGGCGTACTTTAAGAAACTGTCACACCACTGAATCATATCCCTGGATTGTCCATTGCAGGTATATACAGGCACATGTGTTTTTTAGGAAAGACCGGTGGTGACATTTCAACTTCATGATTTCACAATTTCAAAACATGTAAAAATGATGTTGAAATCATGAAATAATGAAATCGTGAAACTTTGAACAACAATCATGAAATCGTGAAATTATGAAATCGTGAAATTTTGAAGAAAAAACTTAAAATCTTGAATACTTGCAATCGTGAATTTCACGATGTCATGATTTCAAGTTTTTTCTACAAAATTTCAAAATTTCACGATTTTATAATTTCACGATTTCATGATTGTTCTTCAAAGTTTCACGATTTCATTATTTCAAGTTTTTTCTACAAAATTTCACGATTTCACGAGTTCAAAGTTTAAAGTCTCCTCTATGTCCGTAACATTTAGCGAATGATGTGATGCTTTGTTCATTGTGTATTGAATATATTTGGTTTTGAGAATTTCGAAGTATTCAGTTAAATGCGATATAACCAAGTGGGTTCATTATTTTGGTAAATGCTATGCCATCCGTAGAGATCACTTTAGATAAAAGTATTCATGGAATTTCAGTGCGGGTGTTGGACGTACTGGAACGTTCATAGCATTAGATTACCTGTATGAAATGGGAACAGCTGAACACAGTGTGAACATACAGGAGACAGTGAACACCCTGAGAGAACAAAGACTAAATATGGTTCAAACAAAGGCATGTACTCATCCACACGTTTACACAAGTCCATAAACAATGTTTTATTTTTCAATTCTTTTTTTAATTCATGGATTTCGAGGTATTCCGAAAACTGCTAAGCTTGGTACGATCATGGTAAGGGAAAATTGTAATTTAAAAGCGTAATTTTCAAAAGTAAAAACGTGCTTCCATATGTGGTATAATGTAGTAATTCAAACATATCGCTTGGTTAAAAGTACCAGCTTTTGTTTAAAAAATGTACTCCTTATTTCTGCAACATACCCCTTTTATAATGTATATTTGTAGGAGCAATATGTGTATGTACACGAGGCAGTAGCTGAGGTGTTGAATCCTATTGGATGTGTAGGCCAGAATGACGAGTTTCCTGATTTGTTTCAAAGTCTGTTTTACGACAATAGCACACCAACACAAAAGCTCAGGAATGAATTCGAGGTAATCAGTTAATAAGAGCTGCTAACATTTATACATTTAGTATGTCATTTAAGCATTACTTAGTCAAATCTTAACTTGCATTTTCTTTCGTAACGTTTTGTCGCCCTTAACGTCCGGGTACCGTTTCGTGAATTCCACAAGCCACACCTTAATTAAAAATACTCCTAGAATTATACGTGTGACCGAATATAAAAAACTAGTTCGGAAGGACGACCGAATATTCTATAATATTGACGTTGATACGTTGTGTTTCAAATTCCTACCTTTATGACATATCTCAATATGTTGTGTTCTTTCACTTGGACTTATTTGTCCATTTATGCAGGTTAGTGTTAAATAGAACAAAATATCATCATAATCTTTAGGCAGTTTAAAAAGTAGTTATGCTATGCTCTGTTAATTTACTTCGTTCTTGATCTCATTTGCGAGCGAAAAATGACCAACAAGTCCAGATTTTAAATTGACATATTCAAATAGTATGCCTTCCAGAAGCACGTATCAATAAATCAATACAACAGTAGGTGTGGCAAATTATGATGTCTTTTAAATATAGACACTTATTTTAGAGTTTTCTCTCTTACAGGACATTAATAAATACAATATAGAACTTGAGACTGAACGTAATGATGAGGAGGAAGTGTATTGTAATGTTTTCCGGGCACACTGTGCAGATGGCAAACGTGAAGAAAATATTGGGAAATCTCGCGATATGGCAATCATTCCTGGTAAATACATTGTACATGTATATTCATTCTGATAATCATTTTTAGGTCTGTTTTCGATGATATTCTTACCAAACCTCGAGAAAAAAAATAGCGAAAGTAATGGTAATAAACTATGAAAGTCCTAGTATGTATGTACATATTAAACACTTTCCAATGAAGTGCATAACTGTTTTTGAAGTTTGCATAATATCAAGACAGAAGATACTCATTAAACGTGGGTCTAAATGCATTAAATTGTATGAAATAATACACACTGTAACTCCGAGTTCCCACTAGTCATTGACATGATGGTTCCTTTGTTTACTGGCTACAGTAATCAAAGTCAAACAAATCTTATACAATTGTACTGATAATAATGGTAATGAATGAAATCTACTTTTTGAAATCATTTCGAAATGGTATAATCAACTAGATCAGTATAAAGAATGACAAATGTCAAATTTTTATTCTCACGTGTATAAAAATTGCGCATTTCGACACGACGCTGTAAGATATATATCTATCTCATGTTGCCGTAAACTTAAGATAGATGAATAAGTTATAAACATACCACTCAGTGATCGAGCGGTAATGGTCTCTGACTAATCATTAGCACATCACTGCTGTGAGTTCGAATCCCGTCCAGGACCAGACATATTTTATATATGAGGGAGCTGTCCAGCTAGCTTACGGAAGGTGGGTGTTTCTGCCCAGATGAGCACTTCGGATTTTCCTTCATCGTTAAGACTGAAAATAGCCGCAAAATGACAAATTACTGTTCTGGCAACTTTATACAAATGCACCCAAGAAAAATGAATGTAGTTTAACTTTTCTCACAATCATAGGTTTTAATAGACAAACTTCATATCAGATTATTTTGATTGATGATAATTTTCCTACGTTTCGCTCATGATCATGCTACCATAAATTAATTGATAATAGTGCATACATATTTTTGTACAGCGGATATATATAGACCAAGGTTAAGTCTGGTTGTAGCAGGAAGAAATGACTTCATCAACGCCGTATTTATACCGGTAAGTAACTGCATCATACAGACAGCACAAATAAATAGACAATAATATTATCCCTCTATAATAGCATATTTTCAAAAGCGAATATGCAAATTTAACTTAAAAACTTGTATTTTTAAAACCTCATCTGAATGATAACGACGACAAAGATGGTAATACAATGGATAATGTGTAATCCGATAGGTTTACTAATTTGTCAGTGTATTGTTTTAGATGTCACAGTGACATCAAACAAAAAAGAGATGATAAAAAAATGTTCATATTTCAAAGTCAGGGATGTCACAACCTGAAAACACTATCATCGGTGTTTACAAGTTTTTAAAGCAGAGAAAATAATCATTATTCAGTTTATAAGGTTCAGCTCCAGATAAGGAAATCATAACATTAGGACAACTAACGAAATGTCATTTAATTGTCACGTGTCATTAATCATTATTTCAACAAGTTATATGAATATGAACTAACAGTATAGCTATCATCAAATATGATATTACGATAATTATTTCACTTTTTGACACTGATATTCCATTACATGCCATGGGACCGTTACATAGTATATTCTAAGATTATTCTAACTTTTAAAAGAGTTTATCAATTAATGGTATACAATTTAGATATTTATGTTTGACAGCTGACAATGGATCCATAAAAAAGTCAGTTGCATAAAACCGTTTGTTTTTCTATTAAAACCAGGGATAGCAAGACTTTATGTTGAAAAACTGATATCTATTTATAACTAAGATAATATTATGTTGGAGAAACGAGCATCTGAAGCATGTTTTGTATCGAACGAATTCATTATTTCAGTCGGTCATACGGACTGAAGTACTTTTGTAATGTCTATCAAACGTAACGAATTTTCTTATTTCCGAACACAATTCTTGCATCAAAATACTTTAAGTACCAAGACAAAATGCATGAAGTATAATAATATATAAGGCTTTATCTTGTGTAATATACTTTAAAACCAATTTTCAGAATTGTCTACGAAACAAGTTTGCAAATTTAAATACAAGTAACTATACATAATATAGACAGTAAATAAGATTTCAGAAACAGCAATGCAGTAGCATGAAGATGATCAACCTATATTTCAGACATTCCGATATCGTAACAAGTTGATACTGACTCAGGTGCCACTAGAGAACACCATTGTGGACTTCTTGCGTATGGTCTGGGAATATGATGTTCCGATAGTTGTATTATTAGAGGAGACATTGGAAGAGGTTAGCTGTGTTTATTTTGTATTCATTGTGTAACCTTGTCCATATTCTCGTATGACAAATCAAATAGCATATCTAACGATGACAGAGGCGATATAAACATGTTTCCACGACAATGGAATACGTACATTATAGTGAATTCTTAGGACACGATTAATTCTTTATTGTGTACGTATTTCAATGTACATCTATTGCAGATAAATAATGAAGGATTTGTTCGGAGATAATATAAACTTCACTTTATCCAATTAATCTATGTATCCGAGAAATATATTACCGAATTAAATCAAAATTGTTTATACTTGTTGACCAAAGAAACTAACTAACATGATGTGATTTATGACAATCAACGGGGATAAATTTATTCACCAAGTTATCAGTTAGTTTCAGTACATGCATAAAAATTCCGAATTTCGAGAATTGTCACCAGTTGAATTTTCAGCTCTAGCTGACAAAATATTCGCATTACAGAAATCATCATATGTGCCAACAAGTCCCACAACAAAAAAGATCGACGTATTCACTGTAGAGTTGAGGAATGAGAGAGTGGAAGACTGTTATGTAAAGAGGACCATCGTGTTATCTCTACATGGACGGGTACGTTTCTGGTATTCGGGTGCACTTTAAAGCGTTAATTGATACAAATATAAGGCTGCCATGCTCAATGAATGGAGTAATTAGAATCATCGTTAAGTAGGAACGATAACCCTTGTTTGTCTTTAAAAATATTCTAATTTGTTTAGTTTAAATGTCCTTCGATAAGCAGAATTCGACGTTAATTATGAACCACAAAATCACTGAAAACACTGTCATTGACGTTAATGAACATTAAGCATAAAATAATTGATTGTACAACCTAACACATATGTAAGTTGGATCACCGATGTATGCACTAATTTGAACACTTGCCATCTGTAGAGAATTAGAACTCAGATCGCTGTTTTATTGTATGTGCTTCAGTTCGGACATTAGTTTGACATTATGATTTACGATAAATGCTGTTGAATGCAGGCAATTAATGTTGCAGTATTGAAAGTGTCTTTATTTCTTTATTTTCAAGACGGAGCAAAAAGAAGTTCAACAGTTTCAAATTAAATCCTGGCCGAAGGACAAATCGACACCCATCGACACTGGGTCAATGCTGAGACTCGTATCCGACATAGAAAACAACATAAATGCTAGGGGACCAGCACCGATTATTGTTCAGTGCTTGTGAGTAAATGAAAAAAAAGATATATCTCCAGGGTTTGGTGCTTTTGTTTGTTAAAGGAAACCAAAACTGTCTAGAAATATAGGGTGATATTAATATTTTTTTTGGCTCAAACATGATATATCTTCGCGTTTTACTATTTCATTCAAAAAAATGAAATATGCATGTATCAATAATTAATTAGTAGAGCGTAAACACAAATGCGTATACTATGAAAAAGAGTGAAATTGAAAAATACTGCGTTGATTTTGATCAGCAAACAATAAGTTTTTTTATGCTACTGATTCTAGAATAAAACTTTATCTCTTGGTATGACAGAAATGGTGTAACGAAGAGTGGTTTATTTTCTACTCTGTGGTGCCTGTTGGAAAGATCCAAATCTGGTAACGAGACAGCTTTAGCAGAAATTGTGAGGATGGCCCGTTTGAGACGAAAACAGACCATAGCTGATTTTGTAAGTTTTCAAGCACAAAATAGTTATATATTTACGTACTCAATATTAAACATAACTTTATAGTTGGTTGATCATCTTTAGACCAATATCGCAAGTAATTTACATATCTTTGAACAGCGACAATCTGTATATAAAATTGACACCCGCCGCAGATATTTTAAGTGAGTACTTTAACAATAAAACTGTCAGATCATTGTCGTCTCATGTTATCAACATATTTTGATAAATGAATGTTCCCCATTCAATTTCGATAGCCAATCAAAATCGTTAATCGTTTACGGTTCAATAATTGAAACCATACACAGAAAGAGACATCATAACGAATTATCTACATAAACTTTTTAAATGATTTCACATCGTGCCAACACAATGCATAACACGTTAGAGATGGTTAATGCTGGTAAAGTAAAGGTTATTTATGTGTTTATCGCAATGAAACAAAACAAAATATTGATGAATATTAATGAAAGTATGATATTTAATCCGTGTAAATAATAAAGACTTTTCTTTTGCTTTTTTAGGATATTTAGGCTGCCACGATGCCGTAAAATCAAATGTCTAAACAGTATAATTATCGTTTGTCTTTTCAGGACCAGTACAAATACTGTTATATGGTCATGAGAGACTATCTGGATAGCTTCAATGTATATGCCAATACGTTTGGATAGTGTTTCAAACTCATAAAGCAAGCTAGTACTGTGATATCAGACATTCAATTAAACCAGATTTTGTGACTTATTAATTTGATAATTTGTAACATAGTATAAACATACTATCATTATTATTATTCTGAATCATAATCACACATTTACTAGTAACCGAGTGAAATGTACCCCCATTGAACTCATAGAGTAACAATCACTTTTCGTTTTTATTCAATATGTTACAGCACCTACATGTAAGAAGGCTTCTAAACGTGCAGTTGCAATATTAAGTATTTATTATGTAACTGTCAACAGCTAATGATTGAATCTTCCTGTACCATTATATATTGCACTCGATGAAAAACATGTGCTCAGAACCGAAGATCTGCTTTAATGACCTAATACATGTATGTAAAGTCTAAATCATAGTGCTTAAATTTATTTAATATATAATAAATGTACCTGTAATGGAGTAATGACTACACTTGAGATAAATATTATAAACGTATGTTCATGCGTGCTTTTCCCAAATGGCTTGAACGGCAACTTAATGTAATTGTGATCCTTTGAGTAATTTTCACAGATAATAGAGATAAGATGACCAAGCAATATGTTGTGCTATAGATTAAAACAACTGGGGTTTGATAATGTGGAATTAAGTAAAAAAGGCAATATTCAACAACACCAAGAAGCCTAAAACGTGTACATGACAATGTTCTTTAAATAATTTTTTGCGTTTTCTCAATGAATTTTTGTCCTATCATTAGGATTTGCTGTTAGATTTGACTGTACGAGTATCAGAACTTTTTTTAAAGTGAGAACATTTAAGCGATTGATCTAACTAAACACATTTATGTACGCTAAAATACCAGTCCAGTAGCTAATTATTATTTTCCTTGTAAAAAAAGGAAACTAATGATGTTAACAAGTCTTGTAACATCAAATGGCTAATGATATGAAAAAGCTGACATCACCAAAGCATGCAGATTAGTACATACGTTTTAATTGACAATGGATGGCTCTATATATATTTCACGTAACGATCTAATTCATGTTGATATTAGAAACAGAAGCGTCAAACGGGTTTTGTTTGTGTTGCATTTATTCAATTCAAACAATGGTTTTGATGGAGTATGTGGATTAAGAATCAAAAAGTGGTTGGTAACTTCATATTCGGTGCAGAATTACTGGGCATACAAACAAGTATATACGTTATCGATAACTGTAGCAAAGTCGTTGATAACATTCACTTATTGACCCTGAAAAACATTTTCCAGCATGTCATCACTTTATAACATACTAGTTATTCACAAATTTCTTAGAGTTAGCTAAATGTTAACTCGTCATTACATTCCGGAGCAAGTAACAAGCTATTGCTATATAATGGGTGCGTATATTGCTTTTCTATGTACAAAATACGTTAATGAAAACATTCCTATGTCGACATCAAAACATAGCCATAGGACTCCTTGCACGACCGCACATTTGTTTCTTAATATTCGCACCGATATATGTATTATATAAAGTCCGATTCTCGTCAGACAGTGTGCTGCGCCGGCGCAGTCGGTAAAGTGTTGGACATCGGAAGCTATCGAGACAAATATTTGTCGTGGAGCTTTGTTCTTTTTTTGTTGGTTAGCGTTATGCAGGCTACAAAACGTTCCGAAATCACTTGGCGTTTGTTTCTTTCAGTTTGAAAAAGAAACAGAAACAGCGTATTTCGTACGTTTTGCATTGATACTCAGTTAACTTGTACAATCGTGTCTAGCTGTACGACGGATAAATTTCTTCTCAAAATTCTCTAAATGTATAATTATACATGTTTATCAATAGCAGATTATCAGCAATGATAGCGATTGTTATTCGCATTTCACGTGGGGTACTTAAGTGAAACCAGCCTTATTGCTTTAGTTTGATATGTTGCACTATGCACTAATTCAAGCCTACTGTTACGTGTTGGGTTATTGTCGTTGGCAATGAGCACATGGTACGAGGGCATCTTACTGTATATTTCATAAGCGGCACTGGTCGTAGAAGGACTTGTCTATTCTCGTTAGTGGTTGTACCTGAACAATTTGAACTTTCATATGATATATTTGCAATCATTGCCTTGCCATGGCAAAACTATTATGAATTTAGCTATGGCAATGTATTCATATTAATATCTACAGAAACACTGTATAAGTGTGAAAAAGTGTCATAATACACAAACCATCATGGTTTTATATGAAGTTTTATATTTACACAAAGCAAATCTTCCTTGACCATTTTAGCAATGGCAACATCGTGGCAAATTTGTCAATTAGTATTATTGTACGAAAGACCGGTGGTGACATTTCAACTTCAAGATTTCACAATTTCGAAACATGAAATAATGAAGTTGAAATCGTGAAATTGTGAAATCGTGAATTTTTGAAGAAAAATCGTGAAATTGTGTAATCGTGAAATTGTGAAATCGTGAAGTTTTTGTCCAGAAATAAGCATGACACCCTTTGTCACTGCAAAATCACTTTAGCACGTTTGTCTTGAAACTGGTGTTTAATTTTATTAATATAGTATTAAGATTTTGTAGGATTTATGCTTCTTTCTGCACTAGATAAATAGCACATTTTTCACAGTTAACCTTTTGACGTTCACGCGACTGCCCTATCCTTACACACAACCTGCCATTTCACCATGGTGAACAATTACAACTTGGAAACATTTTGAAAATCATGTTGCAGATAGGTTATACAATATTATACATGATCACTTTTGTCCTTAATTTCAAAGAGTAAAATTGATACTCACAAACATTATTTGGCCAAAGTGGCTACTAGTTGACTGAACCGTGAGTCTTGAGGTACCACAGTTCTTTTTCTTTTTGCACTTACGCCAAGAAGCATTTATACACAAGTATATGGAAGTATCAAAACGATATCTACATAATAACGAAGGGAAGACAATGCCTTTAAATTAATTGAAGTTTTGGAGATTATGTGTCACAATGCTAAACAATGTTACATACTATTTGATATCAATTACAAAGGTTAAATATCATACTCACACATCAAACAACACCATTTTCTTGTGTAGACAGCATTTTGGTTACTTAACAGGTGTATCTTGCTAGTCGTACAAATAAAGGAAATGATCGCAATTATCAAATGCATGTATTTTGTATAAAATTAGCAACATTTTTTCAGGAAGTAGAAAACAAAAAACGTCAAGATATATTTAATATTTATCTCATTGCACGTAATTCACCAGCTTGTTCTTCAATGAAGTGAGTAATACAATTATTGTCTAGTTAAAGTCGTTCCTGTCTATGATTTTTTACACTGCCCTGTCATATTTTCATTTCTCCATTTATATCAACCCGCTAAGTTAACTCAACATGAAACACAAAGTTAGTCCAAGTAAAAGGTCAGTCAGAAACGTATCATATCAAGATCTCTGTGATAATAAGAGATGTAAAGATATGTCAACATAACTTGGTTTACAAATGACGAGGAGCTGACAGATTTACAAATGGTTTACATTTCGGAGGTAATCTTTTGAATGAAGTATAAACTTAAGACAAAAAAAGATAATTTAGAAAGAAAAACAATACACACGACATAGTCGTGCTATATTTGGATGTTTGTTTGTTGATACGTGATACAATTTCAATTTCGACCTTGAAAATTTGCGGTATATTTATACACACAAGTGCATTCATGCTTTATGTGTTATCATATTTCATAAGTTCTTATTCAAGTCATAAAGATATCATTTGTCGTGCTTTCATCATTCGAAAGAATGTTTGACCAGAGTAACAGATTTCACTGGATGTAACGTACATAACACCTTAAATGGACACACATTTTTATGATAATTATTATTATATCGGTTTCTAGTTCGATCTCTAGTAGTCACTTTATCATACGCGCAAATTCTATGCATAGAAAGACATATATTCAGTAACGTCATTGTAATTGAAATTTATTGTGCTAGATTTGAATTATAAGTTACTAAGTTTAAGATTTGACTTTAAACTACTTAAAATCAAAATAAAATTTGTTTTATTTTTAAATTAAATAACATCGAATTATGCTAGATTATAAAACATAAACATTTGCACTATCCTTTTAGACTCTAGGATACAGAATATCATTTCTTTCTTGTTTTAACTTCAAGTTATAACGACCTGCTTGATTTTATTGTCTTCAGAGTACACTAATTATTATTGTTCTTCCTTTTATCTGATATATCGCTTGCCACTGTTTTGACACAACTTCCCAAACGATTGGCAAAATTAGTTTTTATGGACATAGGTATGAGTTTACATACTATGATTGTTAAAACCCTATCACACGGGGCAGCGATTGGTTTGCGAATGACATTTGTCAAAGTGTTTCAAAACAGTTGATGGAGTTCGCAATATATTCGCCGCTTTAGCCGGATTTGGCTAAGCATCACGTTCGTCTCGGGTAATTTTCAATATGTCGAACAATTCCTTCCTCACATGCTTGTTTCTTCGCGAATGTTGCAAATCATTGTCAAACCCTTCTTCAAAACAATTTTGCGAATTAACAATCCAATCGCTTTAAAATTCTATTTTATGTTGCAGTTGTGTAAATTTTATATTCAGTAAAGCCGGAAGTTTAAACATGCATTATTCTTTTTTATTTATGGTATCGAATATCATTCATGAAAACCACATTTGACGGTACGAAACGGTCGAGTGTTGGTAAAGTATAAAAACAGTAAATAGAATAAATCACCAGAATAAGAGTACGTTTTTAAATATATCTTGCTAGGCAACCGCCAACTAGAATTCGGTGTGTGTAATTCAATGGCTGTCAACACGTTTGTCTGTCACGCGATACTGCTTGTGATTTATGCTTGGATTATCAGAGTTAATGGTGGCGGTGAGTTCTTTTATTTTTAGTTACAGATTTAACTAAATACAGTTATCTCGACTAAGAAAACAACACAATTCCCAAAGCTAATTATTATTTTTATTACAGAATAACATTGTAAATATTAAACGTTATGCAACCCCACATAATGCCCTATTCGTAAGAATTTCAAACAGTTGGAATGACCACGGATGTAACTGTTATCACTTCTATGGAATGGTGGATATTTCAATATCAACAAAATACGCAGTTATGTTTTTATTGACCATGAATGACTCTTTAGTCCAGTTAATGGTCAATTTGTGCATATTGTTGTGATATATAATGTGGATTAAGAAAACAATGAGTAGTATGTTTCATAAACAGCGCATAATTGCAGGCGCGTACACACAGTGATGTACATTACCGATTACTTTATCGAATTCATTGTTAAATCCATTCATTCATTGATCTTAAGTTACTCTGTTACAACCTTTCATCATTTCATTCCATAGATATTGTCCGAAATTTGCCGATGGTTCCCTCTCCATCATACTATGGTGCATGCAAAGGAAAAATCACATTTTGGGTTCTGATTGGGTTCATGATACAACTTTTTAAACACCTTAATTGTAAACATTCCAATTCCAATAAAGTGTAATTGACACGTTGTCCTGACAACTGCTCCTCTCAAGATTCAAAAGATTCAAAATAACAAAGTTAACGACAGAAAATTGTGAAAAGTTCATTATCACAGAAATTAACCAATATATTTTTGCAAGTAATTTCAAAGTGTTCTGATTATGGCATTGATTCGCTAAGAGAAATTGCTTTTCACTCATTTTCAAAATGTATCACTGATTTATCGTACTATAAAATTCGGCAGATTTACTATATGACAGTGATCGTGTAATTTGATGTGCATAATACTCGAACACACACTTACTGTTCATGACAACTGTATACATTTTACATAGAAAGTGGGTGACAAATATACATAAATAAGGATTCTGGTCTAATTATTTGACATCGTATCAAATTCACATAGCACACTCTAGATACATTGGTTGCAAGGTAATCGAAAGTAAGACATAAAATCATGTTGCATTAAACATTGAATTGTTAGAGTCTTATAATAGTTATTATAGATATATAATTTATCATTATTCGAAAATATCCAATTGCATATACGCACATGCTAGACAAACAAATAGAGTAAAGACTTTGGTAGTACTTAATAATGTATGTTTACTGAAACATTTTCAAGAGAAATATAATATTAACTGAACAACATGGAATGATTTTTTTATTGTAATAACAAAAAACAACTTCCTTAAAGGGGCATGCCCTGGAACAGCTATGTCTTTGTTTTCAGACACTAAAATGCGTTTATCACTTGTAAAACCAATTATTACCGAAACGTGGAAGAAGAATGTGCATTGAAAAATGACTCTAAAACGCGCACGTCGGTATTTGTATGTTGATTTGAATAAAAGGCTGGCAGTCTTTTATTGACGACAACGATACGTCCGATTCGTCTGAAAATTAAACTGAGCGCGCGCTGTCTTTCAAAGCAGCATTACATTGATATTTACCTAAACTTGATATCGCAAACATTAACATAGCATGAGCAATACCTACCTTATCACTGTTTGTTGACATTTTCCCGCAATGTTTTCGGATTTGAAAGATCCCGAAAGGGTCGAGCTGTTGGTAAATCTAGAAATACATATTTTGAGTAAAGTAGCGGGACATTTCGTAAATATTTTACACGGCTTTCATTAATTGATTTAGGCATTAAAATGATACCAACTTGAGTGCTATTCGAGACGCTTAAGTTCCAGGTCATGCCTCTTTAAGCGTATTATTGACTAGATCAACAATGTAAACATTTAACAAACCCGGAATATTTTTACGCACGATGTTAACAGATCTTTGTTCTTCTATATTGAAT
This sequence comes from Lutraria lutraria, assembly GCA_964023205.1. NCBI lineage: Eukaryota > Metazoa > Mollusca > Bivalvia > Venerida > Mactridae > Lutraria > Lutraria lutraria. Next base: position 31,719,885 of record OZ026833.1, read on the forward strand.
GATGCCGTCTGTAAAGTACACAAACTTTTTTGTGTGTGACAAAACTCGTTTATGTAGGTTACAAACTAGCTCAACTCCGGCTGTGAAGAAACCGAATAGTCGTATTCAATATCATTACAAATATGATTGGCTCTATCATGAATAAAATGCAATGACCTGCAACTTACAAAAAGCCAAGAAGACTTTGAAGGTTGAGACTATCAAAGTAAACTGATAAATAAATGGAGAACTACCATGACATTGTACAAATATGATTGTACATAGTAGTAGTACTACAAAATAATGCAACTTCCTAATTTCGTATGAATGGATACATTAAAGTATCAACTTGAAGACACTCTCATTTTATTACACTTGTTTCACTTTTATTCAAACACTCATACAATTTTCATATCTTAAGGTATCTGGCGTGGATATCAGGTCAAATCAAGTTTCACCAATTTATAGATTTAAAAACTAAACCATAATTATATACTAAAATAAACACACTGTAGAAACTCAATTGAAATGATTTTAAACAAATATTACATTTGGTTGGTCTTTAATAAACCAATATCCCACGTAATTTACATTTTTAGACTACGATAACTACTCTGTATAAAGAAATATATTACAACAAATAGCCTTAAAATGACAATAAATATATAAAGCAGGAAACCGTGCCTCAGTAATTTTATAACGTCTGCCGTTCGTTAGATATTTGACATTAAAGAAATTCCGTACATAGAACACCGCTTTGATGTGTAGTAAGAGATTTTATAACAAATTGTTGTCATTAATTAATTATTCGTACCAATACAATGCACATTACGTTAGAGTTGTTTAACGCTGATTAGGAAAAGTCGATAAAGGGGTGCTGTATTTATCGCAATAAAACACCATTTTTGAGCGTTCGGTTAGAATGTTTTGTTGCTTGTTATTAAAGTGTGATATTTAATCTTTGTAAACTATCATTTTACGTTATTTTAGCGATCTTAACATAACATAACATAATCTTTATTAAGCATTGTACACATAATGCATAAATACATAGCCTTAACAAAATATATGTGCAAATGGTGAAAGCATGGTATCGAGTCATATGATGTGAAAAGTGATAATCAAATTAGAAATGTGTTAACAGAGAATAAAAGCCCTTTAACAATGTCAAGATGCAGAAATGTGTTTACAAAGAAAAACATTTTTAAGATAAAGAAATGTGTTTACGAAGAAAAACTTGTTTAATTATTTCAAGATATAGTAATTGTTAACAGAGAAAACGTTTTAACAATATCAAAATGTAGAAACGTGTTCATAGAAAAAAGTTTTGACAATGTCAAAGTATAGAAATGTGTTTACAGAGAAAAAACGTTTTAACAATGTCAAAGTATAGATGTCTACAGAGAAAAACGTTTTAACAATGTCAAAGTATAGATGTTTCTGAGAAATACTTTTAAGAATGTCAAAACATAGATGTTTGCAGAGAAATACTTTTAGTATAGATGTTTACTGAGAAAAATATTTTAACAATGTCAAAGTTAGATGTTTACAGAGAAATACGTTTTAACAATGTCAATATATAGAAATAACAGAGAAAAAACGTTTTAAAATAACAATGTCTTGATGTAGAAATGTGTTTACAGAGAAAAACGTTTAAATAGCGTCAAGACATACTTTCAAGAATGTCGAAGTTTATGTTTACAGAGAAAAATGTTTTAACAATGTCAAAGTTAGATGTTTACAGAGAAGCCAGAATACGTTAAGCTACTTTGTAAATGTTGGGGTAAAATTGAAAATGTTTTATACAACTAATGACAAAATCGCGTGATAAACAATTAAGTACGACACATTCGTCTGTTTTGATTGACCTACTGAATACAATGCTTCTGCGAACAACAACATAATAATGGTAATAATATTCTTTATTTAACGAAGGTAACATGTATTTTAGTACCCTGCATTACAAAGCATAGCAGAGTACATTAAAAAGTTTGTCCTTACGGACATGCATTACAAAAACCGGTTTGTACGGAGATTATACAAGCTGTGCTTTGTGTGGATTATAGATATTTGAAATATCAGTTCTAACAAGTCTTTCATACTGACAACATCAAATTCAGATTCAATGCATGAACGGAATTCTTAAGGGCTCTCAAAATATTAATATTTAGAATATTGTTTTATGTGCAATTTGTTGTATTTTCGTAGACATATCAACATAATATTCATTCTGCAAGAATGAAGCCCAGCATTCAGTGGTTCGACAGTCGCCTTATGCGACGACAAATGGGCATATGTTTAAAAAAAAAACACTTTGCGTTTTTTTTTCACTTGAAAGAAACAGTTTTTCAACAGAGTGTTATAACGTGTCTATTCCTAACTATTGTATATTATTGTAATTATGGTAAAGATACTTCTTTTATTGCCGTATTGTTAAAAAATATCTACATGCAGTCATATCACATGTCATCAAAATATATGAGCCTTGCAAATCGCACAAAAGTGTTTTTTTGTTGGTGTTTTACAATATGATAGTTAAGGACTCAATTTATTATATACAAACATACATGATGTCATAAAATACAACATGACCTTCAAACATGCAAAAACTGAAAAGAAAACATGACAGCAATAGTGACATAGATATTAAAATATTGACAAACACTTAAATAATCATTAGTCACTTTTGTAATAAGTGGATATTTCAGCTATCTTACGCGTTTAGTAGATATTGTTTCAGAACATTTTTAAAAGATGAAATCTTAGATTTTGAACGTACTGAAAACGGGCTATTATTCCAAGTATAAATGTTTGAAATTGAACGTAATTAATTTATATACGCTGTTATCAGAAACTGTTAAGAGTTCATCAATATACTCAGGACAAAAGTTAGGCTGTGATTCGAAAATTAAAAATGCAACATGATACTGACAACTAATTTTAAATGTTAATCAATTTAGAAAATCTAAAAATTGATCTGAAGATATTTTTTGTTTTCTAATTATTTTCGCTACACGTAATTGTATCTTATAAAGGGTATTGTGGCGTCTTTCTTTCATACCCCAAATTGTGCAACAATAGTCCATTGATGACAATATGTATGCATTGTAAAACAATACTTCCATGTCATCAAATAGAAACGGGGCTATTCTTTTCAAAAGATATATTTTGGAATTAATATTAGATTTTTTTTATTAAACTGAGTGTCCCAGGACAGAGTATTATCAATCCAAAATACCAAATACTTTATGTACATTGACGTTTTGTAAATTCGTATTATTTGAAATTAATTTAATCTCTAAATTGTTTTGATGCTAACATATATATGGAGAACATGATACCATAGTATTAATTACATTTTGTTTTAGTCGGATGTAGTTGCATATTATTTTAACAACACCACTTGTTAATATCATTCAAATTTGCCTGAAGTTTGACCTCCAGTCGTCTTATATCATTATCTGAAGCGTAAAGTGTGGAATCATCAGCGTGTAAGTCAATGTAACTTCCCGATAATCCAAGCACTATATCATTTCTGCAAATAAGGAACAAAATAGGTCCCAGAATAGACCCTTGAGGAACACCAGATTTCATGTTAAGTTTATTTGACGTTAAGTTGTTGTATTTAACACTTATGTTATTCAAATAAGAAGAAAAAAGTTTTATAGATTTTGTAGAAAAATTATGTAAATTAAGTTTGTGTAAAATAATTCTATGGTCAACTAGGTCAAAAGTTTTACGCAAATCAAGATGAATGGCACCTCCATAGTTCCCATTTTCAATTTCTTTCGACCAATTATCAATCAAATAAATTAAATTTACTCCTTTACATGTTTTCGTTTTAACACACTGTATAAATTATGAATACATATTCATGAATTATACAGTGTGGTAAAACGAAAATACCTTTCAACCCAATTTGAATCGGGATTTATAACGTATTTATGATCTTGCTTGAACTATGAGTTACTGTTAAAACCGAATGAGCAATCCATTATTACCTGGGTAGTAGAGGATGTGTGGGGTCTACTTCTATTTAGTTACCTGTGTGCCTCAGTATCTTAACTTACCCTACTAAAAACGGATATTGTTTTGTAGATTGTAACACTGCGTTCCAAACCACACCAACCTTCAAGAACTGTACATACCGATGTCATTGTAAGAATGATACACAATGCGATCAGACAACGGGTGACTGTAACAATGGTTGTGAGTTTGGTTGGATGGGACCAGGATGTCAATATCGTAAACATATTTATTTACACGTGAAATATTGTGTGTACTTAATTTTCGTGTATCTAGATTGGTGAATCATCAAAACATATTTACATCCGCACTGTACCATAACTTTCTATGAATTGAGCATCATTTCAATTTTGTAAAACCTTTGAATTTGTTTATGTCAGGCAATATTGCTGTCAACAACTTCCTATTAGTAAGGAATGTTGGATCAACACGGAATGCGAGTGAGGAGGCATACAAAGCTGTCGACGGTGATGTAAATAGTTGTTCTAGATCAAAAGATGAACCAGCTAGCGGGAACCATTACTGGAGAATACAATGGAACATTAGTTATCGTATAGTTGGCCTCGTTGTGAAAATTCACCCAGAGGATATCGGTATGTTTTCTTACTGCCTTTGAATAACAAAGTCCATTTTGAAATAGTGTCTGAGTACAAAAAAATAGAACTGTTGGACATTTGCAATCAGAGATGCATTACTGGTACTGCAGTCATTTTTCAAGTACTGGTACCGATTCTGTATTACTCACAGAAAATTTTGCAACTACTGGTACTGCAGTACTGATGCAATACTTTTGTTTTTATAAATATGCCAACTTCTTCTCTAAAATAATAAACTTGTTGATCTCATATAAATATATATATGTAATGTTGGTGATACGGACATTTGTCCCCCAGTGAAAAAATGGTCATGTTGACAATTGCCCCGCAGTAGAAATGGTAGTTAGGACGTTTGCCCCCCCCCCCCCCCCCAAAGTGCTTAATTCTTAGTGGACGTTTGCCTCCCAATACTTATTTTTGAAGTGGACATTTGCCGCCCCCCCAAAAAAAACGTTATATAATTGTATTGGTTTTTAAAAATACTTGAAAAATATAATTAGGGGGGCGGGGGGGGGGGGCAAATGTCCTACACTCGTAAGGTTGTAATGTAGCTTTAACGAAAACAAAATGTAGATTAATTTAATCATTATTTTCATAAGCTGGATAGTATAGGTGTTATAAATACTAAATAGATGCTACTATTTATATTATCCACATAATAAAATGGTATTGATTGTACAATAAAAGTTGTCAATGTCTCCCCAGATAAATAATAAACAATAGAATTGTACTGAGGTGTGAAGGGAAACAAGAGGCTGATGTGTTTAAGGTGAAAGATGATTGTATTGTATCACAGATGACTAATTATTCAACAATAGGATGATGACATGAATGACATGTTTTAAATTAGTACTTTTGCTGATATGTTTTGTAAAAACTAATACGGTTAACCTTCAATATTAAATTATAAATTATTAGGAATACATATACCTTGTTGATAAATGTATGTCATAGATAATAAAAATGTAAATATATAATATATGTGTATGTATTTGTTGTTTGACAGTTTGTCTGAACTTTCATATAAAATATGGTGAAAATATAAAAAAGTACTGGTACTTAGTTACTTCAAAAATAAAAGTACTGGTACTGCAGTACTGCACCAAAATCTAGAACTGGTACTGCATAATAGGCAAGTACTGGTACTGATACTACTGAAGTACTACAATCCTAGTACTGATGCATCTCTGTTTGCAATACACAAGTTAGCTGTTTTGGTGTACGATAAAGTTATAGTAAACTAATCATTTAATTAGCATAACATTGATTTTGGTTAAATATTATCCGCATTAGAACTCCGTTCAAAAACGTTTATATATGCAAATTAGGAAAACCTTTTTCACAATGAAATGATTATACCAACACATGCTTTGAGGTTAATTTTGAAAACAAAAGCCCGAAAAAATAAGTGGATTTCTCTGCTCTGAATAGCACCTCAGTATGAATTTAGTTACACTTGACTTCCATCAGAAATGGTTTTCATTAAATATACAGATATAACAGAGCAATTGTCTTTAATGACAAAATTTGTATATTAAATGGTTACTGATTATCAGTGTAAAGAAATATTTTTTAAAGAAATAATTTGAAAAAAATGTTCATCGGAACATCGTTTATTGAATACGCAAATAAGGAAATATAACTGTCACATTTACGGTAAGATATAACAATGTGAATACAAATTGGTGTCCTTTTAACTTTAGTGCATAATAACATTATTCTACATTTAGTATTAAAGTCATATGACATGAGGTAAACATGGATTTTGTGTAATTATATTAGTTCGAATACAAACACTTTATGCATTATCTCAAACAATAGGTATTGTAACTCATATGACACACAGGTATATATAAGTTCATTGTTCAAACATGTATAATAAGGGATATACGAGATGTTTTACACTCAATCTGACAGTAGTTTTTGTTCGGATAATATAAACGATGTTAACTTATGATACATCTAAGACATGAACTTATATAATGTTATGATCATTACGTGTCAAAATTGCATCATTAATATCTGATATATTAGACAGCTTCCTTATGAAAAAATAATGAACATAAGATGTTAAACGTTGAAGTGTCTTATGACAATTCTAAATGGCTGCTGTATTTAGAAATAAAGTTTTTTATTAGGCAATTTTACACAGTTTAGTGTAGAAACAGGGCTAAACTATGCAAGTTTTGACAATGTCTGTTACACACATGGTGATACTCCTGGAACTGAAGTAATGGAGATAATGTGTAACAAACCAGTCTGGACAAAACATCTTAGGATAATTCATGGTAAACCGAATATACGAATGAGAGTGTGCGAAGTGGAAATATATGGAGGTACATGTTTACTTGTATTAATAGGTTTTGTGTCTTTACAATGAATAACATGGTTACTTATGAATTTAACATTATATTTCTAGTTACGATCAATCAAACTCAGCTCAAATATTATATAAACTGTTGTTTTTAAACATTCATTTATTAAATATTTCAAATGTTTGGTAATTTTTCGCCGAATAGAATATCGGTTTTGCAGCTTATAGGATGCTTTCGATTGGCCTGAATTAACAAGAAAAATATAGAAAAGGTATTTAACACGTATAGAATTTAATACAAACGCGTAAAAAGTAATCAGTTTAGTGCTACTGAGAATATCTCTGACAAAGTGTTCGCGCTTTATATTAAAACGACAACATGCAATCACAGTTGTATAACTTCGAAATAGCAATACGACATTTCAATCGGCAGGACGAGTTGTTACATTCAACAAATTAACCAACCAATCAAGTACTTACTTTAATCGGTCGTCAGATTTATCTGTCGATGGTCAAGCTCATTTACCAAGCATTGCAGCGGACGATACGTGTTCAAGGACTACCAAGGAAACAAATCCGTATTGGCTAGTGGACTTCCATACCTTATATGTCGTTCAAAGTATTTACTTTTATGGAGGACTACCGCCATTGCGTATGATTTCATTTTAAGTTCATTCCTTTGATCCATCAGCGTATATAATCATTCAATGGTATTTACAAATATATTTTAGTATTTAAATGACAGGTATGTAACTTATATCAATATAATTGCTCGTTCCCGTTCCAAAATATGCTGACTTATATTCTTAGAAATTAATGCTGTCAACAACATAATAATGATGATTATCTTAATTTTTAATCATTCACATCTTCACTGAGGTGTTCATCGAACTCTGTCTAATCTCGACTGATCTTATCAAGTTGACCGTCTGATCAACAAGAAAAAACAACATTCTCTGTGATATTCACACGCATACATGTATTAACTTGCTAAGTGAATTATGTGAAACAATCCATATAAAGTATATTTTACTGTGTATGTTATTTAAAGTGTGTATGAATATCATTTAGACCCCGAGTACAGATACTTCAAAATAGTCCTACTTAACGACAGCTCGTTTGAAACTGAGATATACAATGACACTGGATTGACGGCACTTGAGTACCAACCTAAAGTAATTGAACAGGTCAACCAAATTACTGCCAGGTATCTGAAGATCTTCAGGCCAGTTAATACTAATGTATTGGCAATTTGTGAAGTCATCGCATTTGCAGGTATTGTACTAATTTCTATTTTTGTGATTCTAGTCAACTGTTAAGATTATTTCACATAATTTGATTGTTTAATTTAAGGTGGAACCAAACGATTGAAATTACGTCGTTTTCGACGTCAAAACAGTCATTTTTACGGTAGTTATAGTGCCTCTCTGAAAATACTTATCGCTCTATCAATTTATGTAGATATTTAATGAAATTTAATTTAATAGCGGAGAATAAAATCACCTACGCGTAGGTATAAATTTGACGTTCGTGATTTAATTATAAGTGCAAGTAAAAAAAAACGATTTTAAATGTAAAATTTAGTGTTTTTTTCTTCTCATTTTCAAACTATTTTTATTAAAAATCTGCCCGAGGGATTTTTTTTATTTTTGTCTAAAATAAAGTTTGATGTGTCATCTACTGTTTTAATAAATTTTAAGAAAATCTATCGAGCCGTTTTTTATTTTATCCAATCTTCACTATATAGCGTTACCTTACAAAACGCTCATTCGCCTTCAAGAACGTCGTTTGACACACCGTGTACAGCACTATTCTTTCTGTTGACTCTCGGTTGGTCCCGGATGAGTGACCTGGCGAAACACTGTCAAACCAGGAGTACAACCCTGGTGGCACTGTAGTCATCCATGGCAGTCCCGGATAGACCGTGTTGTTCTGGCCATATCGGGCGAACAGTCCCGTATTTGTTAAAATGTATAATACATAATAAAACCAGGGCTTACCGGGAAAATATTAAGAACCGGCTTAATCCTTGAAATTCCGGGCCAGAACGGAGGTAGGTCCGGTGTTGTACCTGGCTGTAGCATGATATACACTAGGTATTAGTGCTCCGGATTATTGGTGAGCACTATATGCGCGGTAGATATTTAAGGTCGATATACCGGTTATTTGCCATCGGGAGGCACCGGGACCAGCACTGTGACAGTAAGAATCGGGCTTACACTTGAGCGTTCTGATGACATCATGCATTTTACGCATTTTAATCAAATCTGAAACAAATGACTCGTTTTTTTGTAATCTTGTATGTATTTTTCACATACTATAGCTATCATCTTCGCTTATATTAAGAATCTATATCATAAATGCGCTATCACAACGGGGTCGTGAATCTGTTTTTATAAGTCATAAGCATTATTTACCAAAAAAAATTAGACTTACATAGAATGCATATCATTAAAACAACACATCTAGCTACACATCTCAATCATAATATAATAATTATATATTATGTAAATCACGGAACCTTGTTTTTTATACAAAAAAAAAAGAAAATGGAAATAATAATCACAATTATATTACATTTTAGTTCACTAGAGCAGTCAAGTTTTGCAATTTTGTCACATTATTTATATACGCATATCTTCACAAAACTAAGCACGCTAAAATGATAATGTAATGTGTTTATTGCTATCTAAAAGAATGGCAATGTGATTGAAAACGGGTCAAAACGGCCCACTTCAAAAACGGCCCAATACCGAAACGGCCTCATTCCATATTATATATGTTGTGTCACATGAAGTTAAATCAACTTTATTGTCAATAAGCATGAAAAATAAGTGTATGAAAGCTGATGAACAATAAAAAGATAAAAGAAAATGACGATTTGTTCCCAATTCTTGGTTTAATATCTGGCACCAGTCCTGCACTGAATGCTGTTACAGGGTATGATTTTGTCTTTAATGTCATGTAACATTATTATGTATTGTATTAAAACATAAATTGTGTTCAGTATCCGAATAATTGATATTATTCACAGCTACATTACTAAAAATACATGAGTAGCATACATTGTAATCGTTTTTTTTTAGTAAACCCTTAATTTCTTTCACTGAAAAACTGGGCCGTTTTGGACCGGTCCGTTTTAGAAGTGGGCCGTTTTTAGGGTTACTGGCAGACAATGTATCATTAATTCCAGCAAATCGTTTTAGATCATTGTGTACAGTAAATAAAATAGATGTAAGTAGGCATTAGATATCAAAACATGACGTGTGTTTAAACGTAATTCTTGAAAGCGAATGAGCCCTTTATAAGGTAATGTTATTATTTAAAGCTTAAATAAAAAAAAAACTGCTCGATAGATTTTCTTAAGATTTTCGAAGACAACAGATGACACATCAAACTTTATTCTGGACAAAAATCAAAAAAATCCCTCGGGCAGATTTTTAATAAAAATAATTTAAGTTTGAAAATGAGAAGAAAAAAACACTACATTTAAAATCGTTTTACTTGCACTTACAATTTAATCATGATTATCAAATTTATACCTACGTGAAGGTAATTTTATTCTCCGCTATTAAATTAAATTTCATTAAATGTCTACATAAATTGATAGAGCGATAAGTATTTTCAGAGAGGCACTATAAATACCGTAAAAATGACCGTTTTGACGTCGAAAACGACGTTATTTCAATCGTTTGGTTCCACCTTAAAGGATGATCTGACAAGTTATTAATCATGAACGAGTGATATGAAAAGTCGAGTAGGATAATAGTTTTTAATATCAACACTATAAACCTTTTAGTTGAATAGCACTTATCTTTTTATTAAGGCATATCAATATCTATAGAATTTCATTTGGTTCAAATGCTACATTACGTAAAACCAAGTGTATGTGTATTTTATGTAAGTGTTACTGTTTCAGCTGAACATCAGTACCGTTTAGTTATCGTATGTGAACATGAATAAGGAGAATCACGATTAATCTTGAAAGTTTAGGGCAGATCATTCCTTCGAAATTTCTAGTGCTTAGGTCATTTTCAATAACATTCTGGCCTCTAAATTATGTAACATAGTTACCTATGTCAAACTTTGTTAACTGCTAAGGATGTACTAAATTGATGTTTAGTACACGTACTGCATTAGAACTGAACGATTCGGAATCTGTTATATATGCATCCATACACTCCGTCCTCGTTATTGTTATCACCAGCAAGTACTTCGTAAAATTAATGAGTACAAGTTTAATATTGTTTTAATCGTTAAATATATAAGGCCGTATTTTTTCCGTACTGAATATACAATTTATTGCATTGTACAAACAGAATGTCCTATGCATAAATGTGGGTGGGATTGTACAACAGATTGCTATTGTGATGCTGAAACAACAGGGAAGTATCAGATGGATGGAGTTTGCCCACATGGCTGTTCTGGAAGGTGGGCGGGGATAAATCAGAAGTGTAATATTGGTGAGAAGTCAATATAATTTAGATACTTTTGTATGTATATTGTTTATGTTCAGTTACGTGGATATCGTTTCTTTCAAAAGCAATTGTGTGCCAAATGCACGTGTACATGCAATGTGTAACAATAACGTTTTTGATATGTTTTAACTTATTCGCATATCTAGAGCTTCAATGTTATAGACACGTTTCTTTACATGGACAAATAAATAGTACACCTTTTTTATTTACAATTATGTAGTTAAGTGAACTTCCATAATGTAATTTGATTAACCTACCAAATACTGTGTACCTGAAATAATTATTATGCTGTTATGTATTGCTATGTATAACTTATATTACAGAATGCAGTAAAAGTTCTTGGGGTAACCAATGCAATAATACATGTGGGCATTGTAATGGAGCAGAAGCTTGCAATGTTGTGACTGGAAATTGTGAACATGGTTGTATTGGACCCTGGTATCCGCCGGAATGTAAAGAAGGTATATCATTTATAAATAAATACAAAATTGTAAATACGAAAGATGTTCGTGTGTTTTTGTATTTTAAATGAATAAGAATTTGGCCATACAATTAACATTAATTCGTGACCAATTTAATTTGAACAAGAGCTGCAGAACGTATAACGTTAGATAATTCAAGTATACTTGCTATACCTTTGAACTAACATTTCCTTAAACAATGGGCAAACTTATCATATTTGAAGTGTAGTTTACGTGCATCGCCATTGAAAATAGGCATATCGGTTAAAACTGCCTCTCGATCAAACATTTGCAATTAATTGGATGTAATAAAAAGAATTGTTTAATCGTGTGAGAATGGTTATAAAGGACAACTGTGCACTGAAAGTGAGCAACTTAGTAAAAACTGCAAAATTAGGTTAAACCATATCGAATGTATCGTATTATCACTTCATTCTTAATAAATAACAACATCGTCTCTAGCAATTTGATGAATAAGCACTTCAAGTTGTTCGGTTTGAAATTAATGTAGATAATGTTTTTTGCATAATTATGGTGGTATCATTATAGTATCATTTTGTGTCTGCTGAATCAGTCATTAAAGTTAACGTTATAGCATTATTTATATGTAAGCCTTTCAGTCGTTTTGTCGCACAGCCAACGGACATTTATAATGTGCATTGCAGCTTGTTCTGATTGGGAATTCGGTGTAAACTGTTCTCAACGATGCGAACATTGTTTAACTGGTTGTGATAAAGACTCTGGACTATGCTCTAATGGTTGTATATCAGGATGGATAGGATTATATTGCAACAAATGTGTGTACCTAATACCATTCAATATAACAACACTTTTTTAGATAATCTAATTCCAAATGAATATGACATTGAAATATTTGAAGATAAAGATAAAACATTATATTTGTATTCTGACTTCCAAATTTGGTAATGAACTGAATTAGAGATGCTACTGTTATTTTATATTATTCATATCTATTTATTGACAGATTACATATCTATACTTGTAATTTATCATTTCACTCCACCCACCAGTTCATGTGACAATTTAAAGGTAGTCTTGCGTTTTTATATGGTTTAAACGTTAGAGTAAAGCTCAGATTCGTATTTCTAGTACGCTCTTTACAACACTATGTCCATAAATACACGTGTTTACATTTCTACTTGCGACATCATTTTCAACAAAAATATGGACTAATACCGGATTATTTCATATCTAAACCACTAAACGTAGAGTGTAAACCCGAATGTTATTGTGTCTTGTAGCGATGTTCCTTAATATCTACCTAAAAGAATCTATCAGAATCACCATGTCATCAGTGTCCAGTGGATTGTTGCCAGATTATGCTATCAATAGCTTTCCCGGACCACGTGATCCAAACACCTGCAAATGTTGTAGCGGTACTTTGAATGCACAACTTTCTTGGTGGAGAATGGATCTAAGACACATGTATCCACTGAAAGAATTGCATGTTTATGGAGTTGCAAACGGTGAGTCTATATAATTGTCGATTTTTCTTTCAAATTGTTTCAGTTTGTTCTGCTGTTTCCTATGATATAATTTCATTAAATGAGTTTAATTGTATTAATTTCCAATGCTTTGTTTCGTATATATTGCTATATAACAATTATTTTACTTTATAAATTATTAAGTTAATGCATGTATATCTTCAGAGAGGGTTAACCAACTTAGCGGTTTCTCAATTTATCTTGGAAACGGTACACACGAACAGGACATTCATGCATTTACTGATTCTGTTCCTGATGAAGATAACAAAGGACACTACATCATAGCATTAAATAACCGTCTTGCTAGATATGTAATAGTGCAGCGGATTGGTACACTAACATTGTGTAATGTGTCCCTCATAGAAGGCGGTAAATAGAACCTAGTTTATACATGACGTTTAACAGTAACAAGTAAAGGACAACTCTAATTATTTAGTATTCTCTTTCTTGTGTAATTCTAGTCATCTTTCCAAATATACTTATTATATATAATATATAAATATCATCTTTATGTTTTATTCTTTATGAAATTTCTAACTTTTGAAAAATAAATCCAACAAAAATATATAGTAAATACGTGGTATATATTACTTAGAATGTGCAACCGGGTATTACGGAGATTACTGCGAAAAGGAATGTCACTGTGCGAACCATGGATCGTGTGATAGAGAGAAAGGACGTTGTCAAATTCCTGTTTGCAAGATTGGTTGGAATGGAACATCATGCAATAATGGTTGGTACTATCTGGTCAATCTGTCTTTGTCAATGACACAAACTTGCTACCGTGCACGTACACCTGAATATCAAAGAAAAAGAAGTTAAAAATAGTAGTAAAAAAAACTTGAAATAACATTAAACTTTATATAAGAAAAGAAGTATTCATATATTGATAATCAGATATTTCAAATTCTCTTCTGTGATGAATAAGGTATGACATCCCTGTGTTACCAGATTTACTAATACTTTTTGCAATAGTTGTAGCAATATAATTCGACACACTATTTTTTACTTAAACATAAGTATTTTATTCATATGCTAGTTTGTTTTGTATGGTTGATAAATAATACAATTTCATTGATAAAAGAGCGTATAGTCAGATGAGATTATTGTTTATTCTATGTTTTAATTTCAGAATGCCCATTTCAAACGTTCGGCGAAGGTTGTACTAACGAATGCTTTTGCAAACACGATAGTTGTACAAAAGATTACGGACTTTGTAATGGAGATTGCAAGACAGGGTATAAAGGGGGCCATTGTAATGAACGTAATTATGTTTTCATTCCGTTTAATTACAACTAAATATACAGGTAGTCAAGTAAATTGCATGATATTCCTTTGCTTTTTATATTCTTAAATGCGATTTTAAGTTATCCTTTGACCATTTCCAATTCTTTTAAAGTCCAGATGGTCAAAACAACAAATTACATACATTCTACAAAAAAAGATATTCAACAGTTTTTACAGACAAACAAACATTTCGAGTAGTTTTACAATAACAAAAACATAACAAAAAGCAATTATGAAATAGCTAACAAGTAATGTAAATAGACGTATTGGTATACTAAGCGATGGTGTATACAATGTACATTCATTTTCAATTCATCATGAATTATCTAATTTTCATTGAATAGAAAATGAATTTTCCAATATAGTATTACATATTGTGTTTGATTCTTTGGAACATTTAATGTATTGAAAGAAAGTCATGATGCGGTTCTTATATCTTTTGTTCTCAAAAAGTTTAACATTACAATATTTGCAAATAGAGTTCAACATACAACATTTAAAAATAAGTATATAGTTAAGTAATTGTTGTTTAATGATTTTTTTCTGAATTCATTAAGAGCTCGTTGTATTGAACTTCTACACTCCATTTAGCAGTACATCGATATATGTTCAATATCTCCATTTAATAAAGCATGTACATATGGAACATTTGGAGATGGTTGTGCTCAGAACTGTTACTGCAAGAACAGTACGTGCACATTTGACGAAGGAATATGTTCAGACGGATGTCAGGAGGGATTTTATGGCATACATTGTAATGAAGGTAAAACACTAAAATGTTTACAATAATGTATGATCATTCAATCTCAAGTATTTCAAAGAAAGACCAACCAACGCTTTTATTCATCGTTGAGTTGCCACAGTATATACCAATTATATATGCTATCTTAATGCCATTAAGTTCTTATCATAAAGCACCACTATTTAAGCGACTACATTAAGATTTAAACAGACCAGAACATCTTGATCTGTAATATACACAATTGTTGCATCTAAGATAAATAGTTCGACAAACAACACCATGTACTTCGATTAAGCTTGAAGCGAGGCACGTTGACATTACTCAACAGTTGCATGGCTTTGGTTGGTTTTGTACCTCATTACATCACACGTTCAACGACGTGTCTTGTTGTAACAGACTTGGCTCTTATATAAAAACGAATTAGTGAATTGTTGATATATATAAGTGTATAACTTTCTGTACTATTACTAATGACACGATTTACATTTCAGACGTACATGGGAATACTGGAGTTATAGCAGCAGTTGTAGGTGGCTGTTTAGCTGCATTTCTGTTGATTGTGTTGATATTCGTGTGTCTAATTCGCCGCATTAGAATCAATAAACGGTAAGATAATGATTTACGGTCTCAAGCAAGCTTATATGACCTATTGAATAATTGGCATATTGACTGGTTTTAATTGCCGATCTGCGCACCACCACAACCTTCCCCAATGTACAATTTCCGCGACCCAGTTCGAGCAGGTACTGATCGGAGTTCCACACGACGAAATTCAGATACTGTACCCGACAATCCTGGTACATACACGAAGACTCAATGCGCCCCAGGTTTCAGGATCAATAATTTAACAGTTTAACATAATTTATTATTAATGCATAAAACTACACTGACAAACATGTCAAGAGGCTTCATTATAGTCATAGCCAGTTCATGTGGAGTTTGCCTGAATGAAACAAGCTGCATGCCTGTTGTTCGATCAGCTGCGCTATGCACATAATCCACATACCCGTGTTGTGCTAGTATAGTATGTTGGTTGTTGTCGTTTGTAATGAGCACATGACTCGTACGTATCTCACTTTGACATCGGTAATTTGACTTATTTTTTCTGCACACTAAATAAATAGATGAGAAACATTTCATTAAGTCAAATAATGGAAATATAACATTGATAAGCACGTATAAATGTACCGTCATATGCACTGTAGCGATATCATAAGACAAATACTATTTCAAACATGTGTCGTCTGTCTTCAATGCACAACCATCAAGTCCGTATATAATTGGACTTTATTTACGTTCGTTTCGCGTATATTTTTCTTTTATTTCAGGGAACAGCATAACAGAGAAAACTATGAGCTACGCGACCATTGCACTGTTATTTCAAATGAAACAAGTGTCTATGATACAATCGATTCTGACACAGGCATAGCAAAACCAATGTAGTGGATAGCATGCAATTCTCGTCTGTAAGATGGTTGATCGACCTTCTCTGTGCATGTTGTGATTGTAAAATTTCAAGTTAAAGATTGTTTCCACTTTGTATATGAAACGCATTCAGTATGACATTTTCAAAAGAGCAATAGAGAGACAACTGACCTAGCACATATGAGTACCACCAAATAATTCGTAAATGTGAGACGGTCCTCATTGAAAAAACCTTTACAACTCTATCAACTGTATAATGGCAAAACTGAATTTAATACGTGCACCTTGTCCAGTTCCTGTATTCATTAATAACTAATTTACCACAATGGACAACTTTGTTCGCAAGATAACTAATGGTATTCTAATATATGAATATGTAATATAAACTGAAAATATGTCGTTAATACAAATACCTTAATTATTGTTAATACAATGGTCGATTATCTCATATAATCTCGTCTATAATAATATATTTTATATACTTCGGATGAAAAAAATGTTTTTTTATGACTGCACACAATACTCAAATAGCAAACTAGAAGCTAGTACGACAGGTCATTACTGGTTAATCACAAATTGTAATAAATAGTTACTGACAATAGATGTTCTGTTGAAGTTGAAGATACATTTACGCATAAAATTAGACAAACAATGTCTTTTCTAAGTCCGTTTTGAGTTGATAAACATATGTACAAGGACATGAAGACAACGTTGAATAAATCTATTAGGGGAAAACAGTATTATTAAAAATTGAATTATGAATTAATTGTCTGCATACCCGTTGTTGTCGTGTGCTGTTCGTGAATTTGAAGACATATTATAGTTTGTCGTAGATATATATATATAATGAAACCAAATGTGAGGATCATGGTTTGCGAAGCTTTTTCATTAAGTAAGTATTTCGAGCCCTTTGAAATCTAACTTACTGATTAAAGTTTGCTTTTTTATTGGAAAACATTCGAACTGTCCATCGTTTTTTATGTCGCACGGTGTAAGTTCGTGTTTGTGTTTGATTAGAATATAAATCTAATGATTGTATCTGATATTTGTTGCATACCTAAATTTAAGGCTAGTTCTCTCATACTGCTAATGTTAATCAACGGCTTTTGGTTCTTTATCCATACCTGACATGTCCCACACTTGTGTTTTCGCGCTATAATTATACCAGTAATTGATTTAATTGTTTGCTGTCACACATTTTACTTTATTGTAAAATGTCATATTCAGTTCATTGTTAATTTGGATACTGGATTGTTTTATTCGGTGCATCCGTTGCGTTTTTTGTATTTGTTTGTAATTTTTAACCATCATCCTATCATTATGATATCAATTAATAAAGTGTATCTGAGACTTGATTTGGAGTTGGTTATATTATTTCCTTAGGACATTGCAATGCAATGCAATAGTTATACACATTACAATGCTTGATATGTTTATGTCAATACGTATTGCTTATTATGTGTGCTTTTGTCCATCTCTTCTCTACTACAGCAGGGTCAGTTTTTATGAAATTCACTTACACATACATGGGTAAAACTATTTTACACAACTGCATATCCCATCAAACAATTTTCAAAAAAGCATAACATCCCACATCCTAATCTGTATTGACAGGAATGAGCATACTGTTGAACTTACAAAAAAAGCGACAAATTATGATAATCATGTATCCTGAAAAAAGTAGCATCATGCCGTTACTTTTTCAGAGGGCGTAACGTGTATATAATAATACTACAAGGTAAACATTTATCTCTCATCAGCGCACCTATGTGAATTATTACGGATTGGGGATGATCAACGAACTTCAGTTGTCTGGGATAAGTTTGTTAAATTATGCGTGAATTGTTTTGTTTTCCACTGATCGATTGATCGATTTAGAGAGGGATGCGTTTTTTCTTAGAAAAAACGTTAGACACTCCAGGAGCACAACTTAGTCTAGCCGTCCGCTTATGTATGACAGAATTATATTTGAAGTATTTATTTATCATCAACTGGTAATTGTGTTCTCAAGTTGATCAGCTAAAGACCCTGTCACAGAATATGCAATCATTCCCGGTATGACCTTATGCATTTAAAATGGAAATGCATGCACGCATTCAACATAAAGAAAATACGAAAGAAGAATAAATAAATATGTTTCTTTTTGATGTAATGGGCAATTATTTTATTCATTGCGATTATTTTGAAAATTCTTTCCTCGTGGAATAATTCAATGGAATGTTTAACATAGTCAACCCGATAAAACTTGGTTGTCTTATCTTAACAACGCACAATGATGCGATAGTTTTATAATATATGACTCTGCCTATGTGTTTTCTATTGTGGTATTTAAGAAGGTATGAATAACAAAAAAAATAAGTTCTCATTCAAGTCACACAGATAATTTTTGTCAAGCTTTAATCAACCTGATGTTTTGTCGGAGTTACCGATCAAAGTAACGGACCTGTGATGGTAAAAGTATATATAAATAAAATATAATTATATACTACATAAACACCATAACTTAACCAATAATTATCGTAAATGAAAAAATGTCCTAAAATTCGTTGAACTGGTATATATACTATAAGAAGGCGTATAACTCTTCGTTCCGATGAATGCGCACCGCCTTCACAAAACGCAAAATTGTGAAACAATACTGACAAATTGTTCAAATTGTATTGTGAGATAGTTTGTGTGGTGACATAGTTTGTGTGTTTTATGTGGTGGCATAGTTTATATTGTGATATAGTTCGCGAGAAACCGTACAAGAAACGCAAGTATTTGACCCGATTTCGTTTGATTAGAAAAATGCGGCCACTCACCAAATGGTCAAATTTCACATACGAATGCAAGACTGTCAATCGACCCACGGGCCGTTTATATCAATAGTCGACATTTTGGCATACATTCTGTTCGGGAAGAAAGGGGATTCCCCTTCAGTGCCCTTCCCCGAACAGTAAGCAAACGTCAAAATCCTTCCCGATCGGGAAGTTTTGGGGTCTTTTTTACGTATCTCAGGAGAAATGGCCTGTGCATAAAAGTTTTTAATCACCAAAAATTTGAAAATCACATTTGGATGCAGAAAAGATACACCTAGAATCATACAGAGTCATTTTCCTTTAAAATGCCTACAATCAAAATAATTTGAAATTGAAGTTTGAAGGTGCTGTGTAATCATTTGAGACACAGGATACATCCATATAAAATATGATATATTTAGACAATGTGAAATGAATATTTAAATAAACACGCAAACACAAATTCGACGGTCTCGAATAACATTTATTTATACAGCAGCACCGACAATATAAGTGATACTGTCAAATTGAATGTACTAGCAGGTGAATTAAATTGACTGCGCTATTTAAACCACTTTGAAACAAATATAACATTGGTCTTCTATAAAGTCACACAATATCGCACGTACTTTACAAAATTTTGAACAACGATAACTACACTGTATATAGGAATATATTACAAAAAGTAGTCTTAAATGACTATAATTGTATAAAGCAGGGAACCAAGCCTCAGTTTTTTATAACGTCTTCTGTTCGTTAGATACTTGACTTTAAAGAAATTCCGTACACAGAACCCCGCTGTTTATTACGTAATACTCCATAGATAAAAAAAAGAAAACAAGTATCAACATTCCGAGGCACGTTTTCCTAAATTAATATTTCCGCTACAAAATACCGAAAATCGCTTTGAAATCCGTCATCAAATAAGACGGCAATGTTAATTCGAAAATGACACCTACTCTGAGCAATTAACAATATAAGTGTCTGATAATTATCGTCTCATGAAATCAACAAATTTGACGCACCCCATTCAATTTTGATAGCCAAACAAAATCGCTTATGTTTACGGTTCAATAATTGAAACCACGCCCAGGTTTAATGTGTAGTGAGAGATTTTATAACGATTTTTTGTCATTAATGAATTAATGGTATCACATCTTTCAACAATGTGCGTGAAGTTAGCAGCCTAGCAGCCTAGCAGCCTAGCAGCGTGAAGTTGGCAGCCTAGCAGCCTAGCAGCCTAGCAGCGTGAAGTTGGCAGCGTAGCAGCGTAGCAGCCTAGCAGCGTGAAGTTGGCAGCGTAGCAGCGTAGCAGCCTAGCAGCGTGAAGTTGGCAGCGTAGCAGCGTAGCAGCCTAGCAGCGTGAAGTTGGCAGCCTAGCAGCCTAGCAGCGTGAAGTTGGCAGCGTAGCAGCGTAGCAGCCTAATACATTTCTACAAATAAACTTCACAAGAAATCAAGCGAAACACTTAAAAGATACACGAAGTAATGTGAGTCTGTTGTTTGAAAGTTAATTAATTGGAAATAAAGGAATTTTCACAAAAAAATAATAATGTGAAATTATACGCTGCTAGCAGCGTGAAGTTGGCAGCGTGAAACTACGACCCAGCAGCGAAACAGCGTAATATATATTTCTACAGATGAACCTCGCAACAAATGCATAAAATAACCTGAGTCTGTTGTTTGAACGTTAATTAAGTGAAAATATCGGAATTTTCAAAAAAAAAATTAATGTGAAATTATACGCTGCTGGCAGCGTGAAGTTGGCAGCGTGAAACTAGCAGCGTAGCAGCGAAACAGCGTAATATATATTTCTACAGATAAACCTCGCAATACATGCATAAAATAAGGTGAGTCTGTTGTTTGAACGTTAATTAAGTGAAAATATCGAAATTTTCAATAAAAAAAATTAATGTGAAATTATACGCTGCTGGCAGCGTGAAGTTGGCAGCCTAGCAGCGTGAAGTTGGCAGCGTAGCAGCGTAGCAGCCTAATACATTTCTACAAATAAACTTCACAAGAAATCAAGCTAAACACTTAAAAAATACACGAAGTAATGTGAGTCTGTTGTTTGAAAGTTAATTAATTGGAAATAAAAGAATTTTCAACAAAAAAATAATAATGTGAAATTATACGCTGCTAGCAGCGTGAAGTTGGCAGCGTGAAACTACGATCCAGCAGCGAAACAGCGTAATATATATTTCTGCAGATAAACCTCGCAACAAATGCATAAAATAAGGTGAGTCTGTTGTTTGAACGTTAATCAAGTGAAAATATCGAAATTTTCAATAAAAAAAATTAATGTGAAATTATACGCTGCTGGCAGCGTGAAGTTGGCAGCGTGAAACTAGCAGCCCAGCAGCGAAACAGCGTAATATATATTTCTACAGATAAACCTCGCAACAAATGAAGCTAAATACTTAAGAATGCATAAGATAAGGTGAGTCTGTTGTTTGAACGTTAATCAAGTGAAAATATCGAAATTTTCAATAAAAAATAATAATGTGAAATTATACGCTGCTGGCAGCGGGAAGTTGGCAGCGTGAAACTAGCAGCCCAGCAGCGTTACAGCGTAATATGTATTTCTACAGATAAACTTCAAACCAAATCAAGCTAAATACTTAAGAAAGCATAAAAGAACGTCAGTGTATTGTTTGAACGTTCATTAGTCGAAAATATGGGAAATTTCGTTTTTTTTGTGTGTGTGAAATTAGACGCTGCTGTCAGCGTGAAGTTAGCAGCCCAGCAGCTTAACAACGTCATATATATTTCTACAGATAAACTTAAAAGCAAACCATGCAAAGACTTTAAAATGCATGAAATAATACTATTATGTTGCTTTAATGCGTATTAGACTAAAAAATGCGATTTTTGTCGAGTTTGTGAGTTCGGTATTGTAGCGACCACACAACGGTCTAATAGATTTCTACTGATAAACTGATAGAATAATACGATTATATTGCTTTAACGTTCAATAGAGAAAACTTAGTTTTTGTATGTGTGTGTGTTTGAAGTTGGAAGGGGGGGGGGGGGCGGGGATACACGGTGAATTAGACAACAATACTTTCCCGATGTACGGGAATTTGATAAACACCGCCGTAGCATATATGTAATAAACGAAAGTTATCCTTTAATTACCAGATTATGTAAGAACAATTACATACTTCAGTATATACTAAAATATAACAATTACCGTCACTAACATTTTATTGCTGCCATTTTTTCTTCTGTATACATTAAAATTGCAACTGAATGCTTAATTCTTCTTTTCTAAATCAAATTATTCTAATTATACATGAAATTATGTTTTACAAGATAACTATTATGATCTTCAAAAGAACTTGCAAAAAATATCTATGATGTTAATACCAGTACTGCTTGAGGAAATATATTGGTTAGAAATATTTAATTTAATTTAACAGGTAAAGGTGTTAGGATACGTTTGTATTAATTTCAACAAATGGACTGTTTTAATTTATCAAAATCATCCAGACCTAACTTGGTAGATTCCGAAGTAAATTCGAGGTTTTTAACATCATAACTTTTATATGCAAAATGGCATCAAATGTGCACTCGTTTTGAAAATTTATTTTCATTCACCATATGAAATATGACCACCATCAAATGATATCTTCTCCGACCCTTGATGATACACGTGAGATTTTTAAGATCCATTCAACGATCTTCCGGCAAATCTCGGATATTTACGTCGTTATATTTACGGAAATAACCGGAATTTTGCGAAGATCATATCTGCCTATTAGGCATCCTTGTATATACAGTCACAACATGATGCATTATACAAGGTAATAAAAAATGAACGCCCAATCGAGTTTCAGTATTATTAAAATAGAAGACTAAAACAAATGCATTTAAAACAGTATGTATAAAATTATAAAAATCTGTGTAGCGGTTGACTAAATTTACTTTCGTATAAAAGCAAAATCGGTATTTGAAACACAGTTTATTGCTGTTATACAAAATTAGCATGATTAGTAAAAAATAAGTGGATTTCACAATTTGTTAATAGTCGATACGTTTCAGCGCCGTTTTTGAGCTGTCCGGGTTATAACTGGGACCATTATAGATTGTATAATGGTTCCAGGTTGGAAATAATTGCAATCATCCTCGATCATGTCGTACTTAAAGGTACACATAAAATACACATACGGATACGCACCCTGTACAGTATAGGACCGCTGGAAGCTCTCGCGGCGTAGCGGCCTTACTATGATGCAGTGATTTTTTAGCGTTTTTTCCCATCCAAAATAGTTTCTATAGCTTGTAGAACGTGATTCTGATACATATCTCGATGGTAGGGTGTGTAATTCTAGACCGCTGGAAGCTAATGGCCTAACTATGATCCAGTCTGAATTTCTTGCGTTTTTTCCTTCCCGCAAAAATCGTTTCACAAAATGATACAAACTCAAAACCTTCTTTTTAATAAGCATCAAAACAAAAAAATCGTATTAGTTTATGCATTTTAGTCTTCAGCTTTCATACTTGTGTATTTTATGAAGAAATATGTCACAAACTTTGACTGAAAAAGAAAAATCGTGTTAAATTATAAAGTGAAGGTGTATAATCAATGCGGAATATGTCCTTACAATACAGGTGTACGTTCGATGCCGGCTATGTTTATATTATACAGTTGTACGTTCAATGCGGGCGATGTTTCTATAATACAGGTGTACGTCTAATGTGCGCTATGTTCCTATCATACAGGTGTACGTTCAATGCGGGCTACGTACCAATGAGGATGGTGTACATTTTATACGTGCAATGCACCTATGATACAGGTGTTAGTTTAATGCGTGCTATGTTTATATAGTACAGATGTAAATTCAATGCGTATTGTTGTCTAATTCACCGTGTATCCCCGCCCCCCCCTTCCAACTTCAAACACACACACATACAAAAACTAAGTTTTCTCTATTGAACGTTAAAGCAATATAATCGTATTATTCTATCAGTTTATCAGTAGAAATCTATTAGACCGTTGTGTGGTCGCTACAATACCGAACTCACAAACTCGACAAAAATCGCATTTTTTAGTCTAATACGCATTAAAGCAACATAATAGTATTATTTCATGCATTTTAAAGTCTTTGCATGGTTTGCTTTTAAGTTTATCTGTAGAAATACATATTACGCTGTAACGCTGCTGGGCTGCTAGTTTCACGCTGCCAACTTCACGCTGCTAGCAGCGTATAATTTCACATTATTATTTTTTTGTTGAAAATTCTTTTATTTCCAATTAATTAACTTTCAAACAACAGACTCACATTACTTCGTGTATTTTTTAAGTGTTTAGCTTGATTTCTTGTGAATGTTATTTGTAGAAATGTATTAGGCTGCTACGCTGCTACGCTGCCAACTTCACGCTGCTAGGCTGCCAACTTCACGCTGCCAGCAGCGTATAATTTCACATTAATTTTTTTTATTGAAAATTTCGATATTTTCACTTAATTAACGTTCAAACAACAGACTCACCTTATTTTATGCATGTATTGCGAGGTTTATCTGTAGAAATATATATTACGCTGTTTCGCTGCTACGCTGCTAGTTTCACGCTGCCAACTTCACGCTGCCAGCAGCGTATAATTTCACATTAATTTTTTTATTGAAATTTCGATATTTTCACTTAATTAACGTTCAAACAACAGACTCATCTTATTTCATGCATTTATTGCGAGGTTCATCTGTAGAAATATATATTACGCTGTTTCGCTGCTACGCTGCTAGTTTCAGGCTGCCAACTTCACGCTGCCAGCAGCGTATAATTTCACATTATTTTTTTTTATTGAAAATTTCGATATTTTCACTTAATTAACGTTCAAACAACAGACTCACCTTATTTTATGCATGTATTGCGAGGTTTATCTGTAGAAATATATATTACGCTGTTTCGCTGCTACGCTGCTAGTTTCACGCTGCCAACTTCACGCTGCCAGCAGCGTATAATTTCACATTAATTTTTTTATTGAAAATTTCGATATTTTCACTTAATTAACGTTCAAACAACAGACTCACCTTATTTCATGCATTTATTGCGAGGTTCATCTGTAGAAATATATATTACGCTGTTTCGCTGCTACGCTGCTTGTTTCACGCTGCCAACTTCACGCTGCCAGCAGCGTATAATTTCACATTAATTTTTTTTTGTGAAAATTTCGATATTTTCACTTAATTAACGTTCAAACAACAGACTCAGGTTATTTTATGCATTTGTTGCGAGGTTCATCTGTAGAAATATATATTACGCTGTTTCGCTGCTGGGTCGTAGTTTCACGCTGCCAACTTCACGCTGCTAGCAGCGTATAATTTCACATTATTATTTTTTTGTGAAAATTCCTTTATTTCCAATTAATTAACTTTCAAACAACAGACTCACATTACTTCGTGTATCTTTTAAGTGTTTCGCTTGATTTCTTGTGAAGTTTATTTGTAGAAATGTATTAGGCTGCTACGCTGCTACGCTGCCAACTTCACGCTGCTAGGCTGCTAGGCTGCCAACTTCACGCTGCTAGGCTGCTACGCTGCTACGCTGCCAACTTCACGCTGCTAGGCTGCTACGCTGCTACGCTGCCAACTTCACGCTGCTAGGCTGCTACGCTGCTACGCTGCCAACTTCACGCTGCTAGGCTGCTAGGCTGCCAACTTCACGCTGCTAGGCTGCTAGGCTGCTAACTTCACGCACATAATAAAACATCATTTTTGAGCGTTCGGTTAAATTGTTTTGTTGCTTGGTATTAAAGTATGATACATGTAGTTGATATTTGTAAATAACGTAAAATATCATTTTACGTTATTTTAGCGATTATAACCAAGACAAATACGTTAAATCCAAATTATTTCAGGACTGCACTCGTACCCATCAGATAATGTATGATTTTTAAACGAGCCATTGTATGACCTCCTAATAGTTTTGTGAGGTTTTAATGCATTGCAGTTCGCGCCTTTACATCATCTCAAAAACGTTTTCATTTTTTTTAAAAATTGCTACAAATGAAAAACAGACTAACTTCAGCAAACCTTGAATTTTATATGTTTTAGTGTTTAGCTCATTGCATGTCAGCTTTTTCTTTTTATTTCAAGTTAATTAACGAGGTTGTTAAAGTCGTTCCTGCCTATGCTTTAGATTGTATCGTATTATTTACTATTCTTTCTTTATTCCTACCAGCCCGCTAAGTAAACTCAATATCAAACATAACATAGATCGGTCAGAAACCAGTGAAAAGTATATGACTCCCTGAGTAATAAAACATATAAGATGAAACTACAATTAAAACTACATGTGGCTTACAAGTAATGAGAGAAGTTGGAATAATTATGTACATTAAACGTTTGAGACAATCGTTTAAATGAAGCGTAACAAACATGTATTTTATATTTTTAACTACATAATAATAATGCATAAATATATTCGAACAGAAGTTTGGTTGTTTGCATTTTGATAATTCTTATATTAACATGCAATACAAAATTTGACCTTAAAAATTGAGTTATATCTTTACACACTACCGAATGAACAAGGTTCACGTATCAATATATTATATAGATAACATTTTCATGTTTCTTAAGTCATAAAGAAAGTATTTGTCGTGCTTTAATATTTTATCAGAGTAATATACTGTTATTTAAGATCTCGAGGTGTTAAGTACATCAAATATTTACACTGACATACATTTTCTTATATAATACCAGTGTCTAGTCCGACCGCTAGTTGTCACTTAATCGTACACATAAATTGTTTACCAAAAAGGTAACGCTCTTTATTAACCTTCTCTTTACCAAAATCATTGTAACTGATTTTTTTCTGCAAGATTTGAATTTAAATTTCAGTATTTACGATCTGCAACTCCCAAATAATGTATTTCTTTAATTTGAAGTAAGCCGATGTATGGTAGATTATAATACTTTAAATGTGTATTCCAAATATAGTGTTTGGACAGTAGCTTAAAGATGCGGAATATAATTTCTTTTATTTCTTTCAACGCGTAATGACCTGCATAGTACCTTGTTTTCGGTACGCACAAACCATTTTGCTTGACCTTTTATCTCATAATATATCGCGTGTCATTGTTTTTACGCAACCTTCCAAAAGATAGGCAACAAAAGTTTCTATAGAAACCTATATGCATAGAGAATAACGAACAACTAAGGGTAAGCTAAAGCATATCCTGAATGTACAAAATAAGATTGTATCATTGAGATATTTTAAACGAGTTGTACTGACTATGTTTTGTTTCTTTAATTTTCCTTAAATGTTTTGTTTGACATTACGATGAGCGGATGATTAAGGACTTCTTATTGTGAAGCCGGAAGTATTTATGAATATTAACTATATAAGGACTTTTCAACATAAATACTTAACATCGATGTTGAGTATCTAACTACAGTTGAATCGCGTTATCTCAAATTCCTAGGGACCGTGGAAATTAGTTTGAGATAACCGAAATTTGAGATAAACAAATATTGTATAATCATACAGTACAAGTTTTAAAGTAATTGTGTGTATACCCTTCATATAAATATTACGTACAATTCATATATGATTAAGTTTTGCTTGAATAAAACATGTGCATACGTAGAGAAGAAACAAAATAATTATGTATCTATTCACAATAATTGACATCAACAATTAATGTCCCAACATAAGATACTTCGAACGAAATTTGTTGTAAGAATTCGAAAATACGTATCGTCTAGCTTTACATATTTTCGGACGTGACCACATTCCGTACAATGTGTACACTTCGGTAGCGCTATGCACTGTTAGACAAACGTAGTGACGTCACGCTATGTATAGAACGCATTCCGTACATAATGTAAGATGAAGGCGTTTTTTGCAACATCGATCACACTTTCGGAAATAATAATTTTTATCAACTTTATTCTCTTATACAGCTGCAATTGCAATGACGGTTAGATTTGACTGTACCAGACCTTCGAATATAATAATATTAGAAGAGTACATCAAATATATCAACAGACTGGATAAGTGTGTTTTGAATATACAGGGTGTCCCAAAAGAAAGGTAACACTATCGTACATGTTTATTGTCCCTTTAAATTGCAGATGAGTACATACTATTTATATAGATAATCATGTAGATCAAAGATGTAAGTTTTTTCACAAGCAGAAGTAACGGACCTGTGATGGTAAAATTGCAATAAATTCTACATATAACAAAATAACTTAACCCATAATAACGTTAAATGAAAAATAAAATTGTCCTAAAATTCGACACCATTCGTGGCATTCAACTGGTATATATACTATAAGAAGGCGTATATCTCTTCGTTTCGGTGAATGAGCACCACTTTTACAAAATGCAAAATTATGAAGCAATACGGACGAATTCTTCAATTCAAAGTTTGCAGCAGTTTCAAACATCCGCCAGTTTGTTTTTGCCGCGCCGGTCTTTGGCAAATACAGCCCCCACTTCTATGCGCTTTTGAGAAACAAAAACATTCTTAAATTGTAGCAGTTAGTTATTTATTGAAAACATGTAAGTCCCATGTTTCTATCTTTACTAGATTTCTGCAAAGGCAAAGTTTTTTTAATATCTAAAGAAACACTATGTAAGTGTGTTTAGGTGTCATAATATACAAACTTCTTTTGATTTTGATCAATAAATATAAAACTTTTAATTTTTCAACGGCAAAAGTTTGAAAAATAGTAATTTAGTTAAATTACTATTGCAAAAGTAAATTTCTGTAATAGATAAGACATAGTTAGGTGCGAATCGGCTTAGCCCAGGCCTCGCATTTATGAAGCATCTTAATTACTTTTTATACTCATTCAAAATTTGCTAAGCTAGGAAAAAATCTTATCATAAGATGAGTGATATTTAAGAATGTATATATTAAGAAATATTCTAGCAAAGAAAATTCTTAATTTGAAACAAATGTTTTAAGATGTCACTACTATGGAATTCCAGGGGTTTTATTTCTGTAAAGATAAAACCGAAATGATATCTATCACATGTGCACCCAAACATGAATTTGAATTCACACAATTGTTCCTAATTTTATATTTCTAGACAATGGGTTATTTACTATAGGCACAATTCAGTGCTCTCACCACATTTTTAAACAAGAGGGCCAAAATATCTAAGCTTTAGACCTTGGGGTCTCTGACAAGACGTTTTTTTTTGTAATTTCCATGTAAGCAGAATTATATAAGATAGAGTAAACCTGGCCGGGGCCAATTTTGACCCACGGGCCATAGTTTGAACAACCATGGTAGAGGACCACTAGAAAATGCTACTTACAACATATCTAAGCTCTAGGCCATGTGATTTCCGACAAGAAGATTTTTTAAATTTTCCTAGTTAAGCCTATAAAAAAATAGATTAAACCCTGGGGCGGAGCTGATTTTGACCCCAGGGAATAATTTGAACAAACTTGGTGGATGACCACAAGACAATGCTACATTCAAAATATCTAAGGTCTATGCCTTGAGGTTCCAGACAAAAAGATTTTTAAAAAAATCTTATATATATATAAGCCTATGTAAATCAAATGACCCCGTGGGCAGGGCCAATTTTAACCCAAGAGCCATAATTTGGTAGAGGTCCACTAGAAACTGCTACATTTGAAATATCTAAGCTCTAAGCCCTGAGGTTTCAGACAAGAAGATTTTTGTTAAATTTTCCTATATAAAATAGAGTAAACCCTGGGGCGGGCCCAATTTTGACCCCTGGGTCATAATTTGAATAAACTTGGTAGAAGTCCGCAGGACAATACTACACACAAAATATCTAAGCACTGGGCCTTGTGGTTTTGGACAAGATGCTTTTTTTCAATTTTTCTATATAAATCAAGCAAACCCGAACCGGGGCGCAATTTTTACCCTGGGGCCATAATTTAAAAAACATGGTAGAGGTCCGCTAGACGCTACATACCAAATGTTGAAGCTCTAGGTCTTGTGGTTTCGGACATTCGAGAAGATTTTTAGAATTTTCTTGTATAAATAAGAATAAACCCTGGGATAGGGCCAATTTTTACCACGGGCCAATTTGAACAAACTTGGTAGAGGTCCACCAGACAATGGTACACACCAAATAGCTAAGGTCTATGCCTTGAGGTTCCAGACAAAAAGATTTTTAAAAAAATCTTATATATATATAAGCCTATGTAAATCAAATGACCCCGTGGGCAGGGCCAATTTTAACCCAAGAGCCATAATTTGGTAGAGGTCCACTAGAAACTGCTACATTTGAAATATCTAAGCTCTAAGCCCTGAGGTTTCAGACAAGAAGATTTTTGTTAAATTTTCCTATATAAAATAGAGTAAACCCTGGGGCGGGCCCAATTTTGACCCCTGGGTCATAATTTGAATAAACTTGGTAGAAGTCCGCAGGACAATACTACACACAAAATATCTAAGCACTGGGCCTTGTGGTTTTGGACAAGATGCTTTTTTTCAATTTTTCTATATAAATCAAGCAAACCCGAACCGGGGCGCAATTTTTACCCTGGGGCCATAATTTAAAAAACATGGTAGAGGTCCGCTAGACGCTACATACCAAATGTTGAAGCTCTAGGTCTTGTGGTTTCGGACATTCGAGAAGATTTTTAGAATTTTCTTGTATAAATAAGAATAAACCCTGGGATAGGGCCAATTTTTACCACGGGCCAATTTGAACAAACTTGGTAGAGGTCCACCAGACAATGGTACACACCAAATAGCTAAGCTTGGCCTCGGAGCTACATGTATGCATGTTAAATGTCAACCCAGTTATTTTCAAATACGTCAATGCATAACGGAGATACAGCCTGGACAAGATCTATGACACTCTTTTTGATGCTTGACCTCCAAATGTGACCTTTACCTTGGAGCTGCAGACCTGGGTCTTGAGCACTGCACACCATCTAATGGTATTTATCAATTGTACTAACTTATTTTCGAATATGTCAATACGTTATGGACAAGGAAAATCAAGATGGACTAATATCTATTTTCTGTTTCTTTTTTAATAGCAGCAAAATCACATTTAAGCATACTAAGAGTTAGAGCTGGGTATTTCACCTTAAAAGCATATCATGATATATCACAATAGTGCATGCTGTATCACGAAACGAATCGCGGTATATATTGCAAATTGTCATTAAAGTATAATGAATAAACATTCACATAAAGCATTGGGTACTATTAATGCAGTTTATTGGTGATAGTGTTGTCCAGAAACACGCTTTGAAAGAATTTGTTCTTATTTAGCAGTGTCGAAACAATTAATACATGTATGTATAATAATGTATATGTGCATAGTTGATTATACAAGTTTTTTTTAGATATGAATTATTTGGACTTATTTTTACAATAATGAACATAAAGGTCAGTTATTTAAACTAAATCTGATAATTATATCGGTATGCTGAAAAAATATTATGATATTGATATCGTCTAGCCAATATTGCAATGTACCGATAAACCGAAACAACCTACCAGCTCTACTTAGAGTTTTGATATTCACAAATGACCACATTATTTATAAATAGTAAATTAACCTATTTACATTATGATTTTGAGATTTTCCAGACATTCAGCACAAAAAACAGTACTCTATTTATATGTATACACATTTGAATAAGACAGCAAAAGGTTTAATGTCTGTAAACTTTTAGCAACATTCAGGTGCATTTAGACATAGTGGGATTCCCCGAAATATTCATACACATGTACAAATTATCTATGACTAGTCAGAATAGTACATTAACATTTACATAATGAAATTTCTCAATATTAAATATAAAAAGCAGTATTCTATGTATGCAGATAAACCATTGAATAGCAAAAGTTTATATGTTGGTTACTTTTTATAACAAAACATAATGGTGTATTTAGGCATAGATGACCTATGATGAATAACCTTTAGATAATTATACATGTACAATAACTACATCTACACCTATATTTATTTATACAGCAAATTGTAAACTGAAATGCATGTTATTTTTTGACTAAATCAAAAACATGACTGATAATTTTATAAAGGCAGTGTATAACATTAACGTTTTAAATGTGATAACTGATAGCACTATGGTAACCGCCTTTAAACCCAAACTTTGATAGCCTGAGCTATTTGTAATCGCCAAAAGGTCTTATTACCAATATCTAGAACGGAAAATATGGAAACAGATACAGTTTCAAGCTGATCATTAACAAAATATCAAGGATTTTTCTGTAAAGCACTGCAAACGAGACTTATGTGTTGCATCTTTGACTCATAAAAGCATCTAACAGCTTAACATGTGTTAAGATTGCAATCATTTTTAAATTCATTAATTTCAGCTACTATCTAATTACACATTTTTTGCAATCTCAAGACAACAGATTATCCAGCGATGTTGTTATTTTCTCATAAGCCTTGTATTTGAATTTACCAACATATTTAAGGTACCTGCGACCACCTGCTTGCGAGTCAGATGCCCTACCAACTGAGCTCATCGGGCTGGTGAATATCTTAGCCAATTCATGAATATTATTTGAATATAATATGAATATGATATATAACAATCATGATATAACAATGCTACATTCCTCCTTCCTTTTTATTCTAAGTAATTCATTGCGACAATAACAGACTCAACTAACCCAGCCTTTACTTCACCCTAGCTCTATGATAATGTACCCGATGTTGGGCTCAAAACTGTCACCCCCTACTATAAAAGGAGAGCCTTAATTCCTGTATATACAGGCCGTCCCTATTACCCCCTACTTAACTCTTTACCAGTGTTAAAATGCACGACAGTACAAGTCTGCAATAATACAACCATTTACTCATCATAAGCAATTATTTTATCTTGTCGAAAACACAACAATACTCTCAATAATAATAACATAATACATCAACTGATCACATTTCTTGACACACAGACGTCCATATTGATTTTTTGTTCGATGACCTTATTACCGCCTCTCGACCAATTAAATGCGAGATACGTAGTAACGCGGGACATTCCTGCGTCAGTACTAAAGTCCAACCAATGTGCGGACCATCTATCATTTGCAGAAATATCAAAACTGTGTTTTAAGAAAACTAAATTTCAAATAAATGAAGAAATGTAAATTTGAAGTTTAAGTGTCATTATATTCTTAAGTAAATTTTAAACATGATGTTTAGACGAATTTAATTCTTCATTAAACGCTAATTAAATTTCAAATAAACGAAGTAATGTAAATTTGAAGTTTAAGTGTCTTTATACGAATTCTAAGTAAATTTTAAACGTGAAGTTTATAGAAATATAATGTTTCACTAAACTTCCGTAAACGCGTTTTTTTTCGAGCAGTGCTACGTAAGCAAAGTTCTGCCTACTTTCTCACATAAAGAGACACAGGCGGTAGTGGGGCTCGAACCCACGACACTCTATCAGTGAGAGGTTACAGTGATTTGAAGTAAGCGACCACGGAGGCGGGTGGAAGAAAGAGCAGAGCAATCGGAGGTTTGGAGTCCCGTGTTCCTTTGTGAGACAGGTTCAATCTTCCTGATAGACTAAATTGCTACGAGTAAATATATATATTGAATGGCAACATGAGTATTATAAAGCTATCAGTCAAAATTGATGTTTGTTAAACTCAGCAGCAATAGTTTACATAATAAACTTTCAGACAAAAATGTAAAATTTACGCATGTGAAATCAACAGTTTTTGGGAGAAGTAATAGCCACACACGCAGTTACACAGGCGATAGCTGAAACAGTGACAGCTCACGTGTTCTTACTGGGAAACATAACTTGATATATAAGTTTATTGTATTCATATATATGTATCTAGTTAAAACATGAATGGAATTAAAAAAATAATAATATAACGATACCATCATACGGACCTTTTCTTCTTTTAAAAATGTTTGAATTATTCAACAATATTTTTACTTAAAAAGCGCTGGTCGTGTATTTAAGAATGGCGGCCGCGTAGTAACTGCATGTCGTATAGTGCACGCAAGATGGCTGCTAGATACTAATGTAAATTTTGAGTTGAGGAATAATGTGAATTTTCTGTTGATGGTGCACACCAATAAAGGGATTACCGGACGAAATCGGTCCTGAAAAAGATAGGTTTGACTGGCATAAAAACGACAAACTAGAGATATTGACCACATCAATAATATGCATTGTCGAACAGTATTCAAGTCGCGAAACTGAGGACAATAGGATGGGATTTTTATTAAGAATGAAGTAAAATAATGATAATCTCTGGTGTGACACACGTAGTCAATCCGTTGGGCTGTAAATTTAAAATGGTTCAACGGTAAGATTCGTGTGGAACTGTCAGAATAATGCTACACAACTTCTAAACACTTAACAGGAATATTTACTTAGTGGTGGTAGATAACTTGTAAGTGAATTTTACATTAAGCTGTTGCACTTCAAATTTGGGAAAGAATAACTCACATATTTGCTAAATTTTAGCGGAAAACTGCATGATTTTGAAGATTTTTTTCTGAGGGGAAAAACGCCTGTCAAAAGCGCCTATTATAGTAGGAAAATAGCCATGTAGAATGTCAATTATCCTGTTAAAAGCCTTGTTATAATTGATTGAGAGCGATTGTACGGGGTAGTAAAACAATGGGAGAGCTTTTTGTCCGACCCTATCAAAATGAACGGGGGAGCTTTTGTCTGGGGGAGCTTTTGTCCGAATTCCGTATAGAATTGTTATATATATATAAGTTTAACCCAGCATAATAATATCACTGCTACATTATGACATAATGTGGGCTTGAGAGGTTTCTACTTGTACATTGTTATTTAGTACATTAAAGGAAAGAAAAATGGTGACTGACTGCATTGTATTTATTGATTGTGGGCACTAGATTAGTACAGATTTTGAACATTCGACTGTTGGGATTTGTAAAAGAAACCAAAATATTTGGTTCATGTATGCGATTTTTTTTCTTCGTTCCATTTCTATTCTAAATTTAGCTTCACCGTTATCTAGTACCACCTATATATGTTTAAAGAGATATTTACCAAATCACCCGCAATAGCTAGGGTAGAAACAATATTACTTTCTGCAGAAGTTGTAACAGGGAACTAGATTCTATATTGGGCTTCATTAGATCCGATAACTGACACACCCTACAGGGATCCTTTCAAATATAGCTCCCTGGAGAGCTGTACCTGCAAAAAACTCTATTCAATTCAAGTGTATCTCCTGTTCTAAATTAGAAGCTGCATTCTGAGTAGCAGTTGCTTTTCCAGAATAAACATTCCAAATTGTCTGATGCAGGATGAAATTATTTGTTTATTCATGATATATTTTTTTAATAAAAAGACATGACAAGAAAAATATGAATGAATGAATCGATGTAATAGGCTATTCGCCAATGCCTGTGGGTTTGTTGGCCTGTCATTCATGTACACAGTGTTCGGACCATATTTCATTAAAGCAGCTGTTTTATTATTGAAAATACTAGCAGGCAATTTACAATTAGCCGGAATACACAACTGTGTTAAAGTTTACTAGCTTAAATAGACATTATCCGGGCTCCGGCTGTAACTGGGTTAGCGTAAAGATTGTGTACATGCCCAGATCATTTGGCATTTTGAGGTTGTCTCTGTTCATATGGGGTTAAATGCTGTATTCCGGGGAAAAGGAGTATTGCTGGTTAAAATATTGAACAAACATGTCACTTTTGTTCCTCGCAATAGTTCTTTACTGGTTGGATATTTAAAAGGACTGGTTGGAGAATCCTTAAATTTGGAATTGTCTAGGCTATCAGTCAAATAGACCTTCCATGAAGGGTTATACTCGAAACATGTGTCTTAGCTAACAAAATGATAATATAACACTGTAAACTAGCGGTTCAAGAGTGCTTGGCGGACGCCCCCTCAAAGTTCTCGATCATATATAGACATAAAATACCATTCATTTATTCCATGAAATAGCATTCAATTATTCAGTTCCCATCGCCCCCCCCCCCCCTAGTTTGAAAACCTGGATCCGCCCCTTCTGCATAATTATATGATAATTACTAACAGGACTCATTGTTGGTATTACAATGCTATCATTATCAGTGACATCATGGCAAATTTGCAAATTTTAACACACATATTGCATGGTAAGGGAATATAAAATGGTATTACGCTGAATTATTGATCTATTTCTTAAATTCAAACACACGCATGGACGCGAACGTGATAGAAAACACTTTCTTTTTATTTTTAAGAAAAAAAACCCCCAAAAAAACCGGGAAATCTGTAGCAACTACATATCTTAAAAACGTTTTTATGCCCCCGGCATCTTTGATGTCGGGGCATATAGTGATTGCCCAGTCCGTCCGAGGTTAAGTACATTTTACCGTTTCGTCTAGCACTAATACCGCTTGATAGAACACTTTGATACTTACACAGTTGTTGCATATGATCATTCTCAATACACCCGTATCAAGATATTCCACTTTGACCATGACTTAATTTGGACTTAGAATAAATCTGAACCAGGTTAAGTAGATTTTACAGTTTCGACTAGCACCAATACCGCTTGCTAAATGCTTTGATACTTCTACAGTTTTTGCTTATGACCATTTTCAATCCACCCATAAATATCAAACACCGACTTTGACCATGACATTGTTCAAGTGGGCCGTTGCTGCACAAGCATGCCACCGGGGGCATACGCGTTTATTGAATGCAGCGTTCTTGTTTTGAATTAAAATTATTACTTTTCTTTGATAAAATAAATACATGTTTAAATGTCAATCATTTCATGGCAAAAGTGTTGATTTTTTGCCATGTCTTTTTAGGTAAAAAAGTAAATAAAGCTATGAAGAATTGTAAAAAAATACTCCACTAGCAACTATAGATTGCAGTCAAATACATTGTCTTTAATTTAATTCGTATTAATTTCAAATCAATATAGCTTCTAGTAATACTTGTAGTAGACATGGACATCGATTACAAGCTAAGAGCAATCATTGAGAACGCTCGGAGAGCGTTGGCGAATTCTTACGTCAGCCATACCGCAATAACAAAACTAATTGACTTATGAATTTCAGGGTAAAATGCACTTCAAGGAAAAATGCTTTTGGTCATAAGACTTTAGTTAAAAGTAACTGATAAAAGACCCAACCACGAACAAATAGAAATATACAAAGAATGAAAGGCAAACGCGTGTTCCTATGAGAGGTAATGCGGAGGAACTATCCTCAACAGAAGCACTAAATAATGCATGACAAACACACAAAAAAGATACTAAGTAACAGTGACTTTTGAATACTCACTAAAAAGCGATATGAGTCATATTTTGCAGATTCTATCATGCGTGTATACAAATTATGTGGCTTTTTTGTTTCTAGGAATACTGGTTAGGTGTCATATAGAAAGTAATCGATAGGCTTTCTTGATTCCGAATCTATTAAAAAGTATGCTCTACTATCGTTTGAATTAACTAAAATGCTGTACGGTTCTCATAACAGAATGTAACGATACTGCCTATGGACAAAATTGCTCTCAGACTTGTGGTCAATGTAAAGATATTACACGATGCGACATGTTAACCGGAAATTGTACGAACGGCTGCATATCTGGATGGAAACCACCGCTCTGCCAATATGGTAACGATGTTTACTACAAATTAACAGCCAAATGTCCGATAAACTTTTGTGTATTCAAATAAAACAAACCAAGAAGGCAAATAATGATATACCAATCATCTCACATCTCATTTCAAAACAATTCACTTAAGTTCGATAAGTAAACAAAACGTATCTATTTACGACACTCATAATTGATTCTCATGAAATGCTGTACATATTTTAAAATGTGCGACCGGCACATTTGGCGATAACTGTAATAATACATGCGGTCATTGCCATGGTAACACAACCTGTAATACTTCAACTGGTATTTGTGAAGATGGATGTAGTTCTGGATATAACACTCCATTCTGCAATACAAGTTCGTTTTTATGCTTATCTATTTGAGTCGATTCCAATGATCTTTTAAAATATAACATAGCTCTCGTGTACATAAGGGCAGTTAAGCTCATTCATTTTATTTCCTTTTAAAGTAAATATTAAATGAGAAAAGTGTTCCTAGAAAAAAAATGCAATGCATTGAAATGTCCCCGAAATGTTATACTTCCCAAGATAACCTAAAAAGAAGTTTGAAAAAGCGTTCAAATCATTACGGCTATCACTAAGTGTGCAATTGTTGGAACTGAAATTTCAACAATGCAGTAATAGTGCACGAATGGTTATAACGTACTTACAACACCTAATATTGCTAGTTTGTTATTAGCTTGCGTATCTGGATATCATGGCATGAATTGCGAGGAGGAATGTGGCCATTGCAAGAACAATACAACATGCAATGCTACAACTGGTTATTGTCATCAGGGTTGTGAACCTGGATGGAAGGCAAATACTTGCAAGGACGGTATGTAGTTATTAAATGCGTCATATTCTGTTAACAAAAAGGTCACATTTACTGCATAACGAAAAGTGCTAATTATATTTGATATTGGCGAGCTTTTGCACAGACATTAATGATAGTAAAATTATGCACATAAAATCGAGTTTTCTTGCAAATAATGAATACTATGGATACCACTTATTCATACGTGAAACATAAGTTTTACAAATGATTTATACTTGATAATCAATCACATGCATATTTTGGTCACAAAACCAAATGCGTGCTTGGTTTGGCTTGTTCAACTTTGAATTGACCTTAACGACATGTTAGCATTTAAATACGCCTTCAACAAGTTTAAAGCAGTCATGTTTATTATTTGTTATTATGTGTTTCTTGCTGGACTTTGTCTTCGTAAAAATGCGTATTGGTTAGCTCGGTTGTTATATAGCGTTGTTTCTACAAATCTAGAGGTTGTGAGTTATGATATTGGGCGAGGATAACACTGTCTCTGACAAATTCAACGGAAGGTTTTACATCCAAAGCTAAATTGTACTGAACCCCTGGACAATGTGCGATAGTTTGGCAGTAGCTAAACAGGATAACTATCCGCTACGATATACCAGAAGTAATATTGAAACTGGCGTTAAATTCGATGAAATGAATAAATCGTAAACAAATATGTAATGGTTAGTTACCTACACGCGTGATAAAAGCTGTCCGATGAGTATCGACAGCACCAATTGATGTTTATACAGAGATAATCGCCTGAAGAGCGCATATTTGAGTGACCCTGTGTCATGTTTGCGTTTTAGCTGCATTTTGTTATAAATACATTCGCAAATGGTGTGTCCTATCAACATGTCATTTTCTGTAATGCAGTGTACATGTATGATTAGCAAGTAACTGGGTTAGTGCGTGAATGTTTTTGATCGATTTAAATAATTTTGTAAGTAATCCATGACAGTTCATGACATGTAGTACATATAGCGTTAGTTATGTTATAGATTGATGTTTGGGTATCTGCTTCACATTCAGATAACTGGCTGAAGAATAAATTGAAACTCAAGTACCGAGGATGATCAATTATCGGATAGCAAGTCAAATGTTTAACCGCTACTTTTACATTACTTCGATAATATTCTGGAACATTCTGAGGTTTGGAACATTGTCGGAAGCCTAATCAGCCAAAACGCGTTAAGTGGAACAAATCTGGGAATTTTTTGTCCCATCCTATTTGCGAACAAAATTATTATATTGTCCATAAATTGAATTTGGTATATTTTTCATGCCATATTATCAAATATAATCATATAAAGGTAAATATTACTAGTATACATGTGAGCTAATTATAGGACGATTGGTTGGCAGATGGGGACGTTTTTTGTAACGTAATTCACAATACATGTACATGTAATATACATTTGTAATTCCCATTCACTCCTAATTTATTGCATACGAAGTATCCATTATCGTAAACAATTATTTTAGCTGATATTTTCTTAAAACGTACGCACGGGACGTTTGAACAGAGTTGAGACTCACGTGGTTTAATGTGGTTTTCTATTGTATGATGCACAGTAACGTAATTCGCACAACAAGATTGTCAGACTTAGTGTGATCTACAAATATCAGTGATGTATAAAGAGATGTGTTACTGGATTTGACATATATCAATTATATTTCGAAGAAATGCAATATGCGCACTAATTATATGACCCTTGTTGTGGGACAGGTGTTTTTCTTCTAATTAGGAGTTTAACATGCAGAAAGTAACTATACCAACATGAAAGTTAAGTGTATCTGCATATTTTGATTGTAGTTAGGACGGTTCATAATTTACTACAAAAGGTTTGGAAATAAATGGGTAGTTCATGGTTACTAATCGATGTGACACTAAATATCCTTGACTGAATAATTTAGTCTTTTTATACTATCAACTTCCTTGTCAGGTATAATGACAATTTACCATACA
This sequence comes from Lutraria lutraria, assembly GCA_964023205.1. Lineage (NCBI taxonomy): Eukaryota > Metazoa > Mollusca > Bivalvia > Venerida > Mactridae > Lutraria > Lutraria lutraria. Next base: position 31,760,817 of record OZ026833.1, read on the forward strand.
AAATACATTTTACACAAAGAAGCATTGTTGAGAATTGATTCAATGTCATAAATTTCAAAGCATACATTGTAAAAGTTTTGGCGTAACCCTAGAAATGAATATTGTTTTGTAGATTGTAACACTGCATTCCAAACCACACCAACCTTCAAGAACTGTACATACCGATGTCATTGTAAGAATGATACACAATGTAATCAGACAACGGGTGACTGTAACAATGGTTGTGAGTTTGGTTGGATGGGACCAGGATGTCAATATCGTAAATATAACATTATGCATACATGCAATAAGTTACATACATTATTAACTGGTATTCCAGTGAATGACATTATTTACACACAAATAATGACACACATGTTATAAGTATTTAATTGAGCGCATGACATATTTGAGTGCCATTGTGGAAGTGAGTACTGTGTTGTCTGAAAGAGGATATTCATTCATAATAAAATTGTGCTCGGTTCACATACAGATAAAACAACCGTAACATCTGTACAGTATTTTGTCGAGTTCATTTCTAAACATTTACATATAGTGATATGTATATACAAGTAGGTAGGTGGTACTTATCATGACTTATTTACGTATCATACTCAACCCAGTGGTATATTGTGTTTAGTAATAATGTTAATTGCATTGTTATTATGTTTGTATATGAACAATGTTTTATCATTAAACATTTTAACACTAGAAGCAATAAGAAATACTGTAACATTTACATTTGTTAATCAGGCAATATTGCGCGAAATTACTCCGAAGCCATAAATGTAGGATCAACAAACAATGATAGTGAGTCTGGAAGCAAAGCTGTTGACGGTGATGAAAATAGTTGTGCCAGATCGAATATTACACCGGAGAGCGAGTATCACTATTGGAGAATAGAATTTAAAACTCAATATCGTATTGTTGGTCTCGTTGTGAAAATACATCAAGATGATGTCGGTAAGTTTGCTTGATTTGTTTTGTTTAATTGTGTTGTTGTTGTTGTCTCATTTTTGCCGTATTGTATGTATGTTCTTAAATTTAACTCGAATATTCAAATATGGTAAAAAATCTGTTTACTATCCCGTAAGAATCCTGAATCAGATTCTAGAGACACGCGTCATTGTATTCACTACTTCAGTTTCTAAACAATACAATATACAACCATAGCAAACAATATTAATGTTTGACATACTGTATGAACAAGCCTTTATCGGTCAGTTACAATGTCAGAACATAATTATGTTCCTAAATCATCGGATTTATATGTGAATCCCCGAAAGTGATTGCAGAGAATGGAATGGCAATTGAGGCAAACATATTCCTATATTATCCATGCCATATGATAATTGTTTCATCATATACTGGTTCGAGACCAGTGATCTCTTCTGTTGTCAATCATTCATATGCAAAGTTGTAGAAACATATCGCTGTCGCAACAGACTAGTCTATGCATTTTTCAAGGAATGTCACCTTATATTGTGTCTGTCACAACAGTCATACTAACATTGAGAGGGGGATAGCGCACGCGCATGCGAAAATATTTTTTCACGCCCAGCAACTAAAACTAAACGTGTTATCGTCTTGTAAAATATACAACAAATATAACAAACCATTCCAAGATTCAAATCTATCCGATAACAGTATCTTTTTATAATGTACTGTACCCTCTAAACTTTAATCATTCAATTTTAGAATTACCATTCCTTCATTCAGGTAATTTTAAGAACTTCAGAGTGGAAACTGGATCTGGACCAAACAATGTGGAGTTTACAAACGTTTGTTACAAACACGATGACACCAATGTAACCACAGAAATGGAGATAATGTGTACACAACCGGTTTGGACTCAACATCTCAGAATCATTCATAATGAAAATAATGTTAAAATGAGATTGTGTGAAGTAGAAATATTTGGAGGTATTTTTTACTTATTTTTTTTGCGTCGCTGTAATAAAATGCCGAATAGTTGTTCTTTAATTAATCGCTATATTTCTGACCTGATTCTGTATTTCCCTGCAATATTCCAGTGTATATCTTGTATTGAAATAAGCTGGGTTACGTATACCCATTGTGGCTTTTAGTAGTAAGATATGCCTATACAATAAAGTTGAAAGTACCATGCTGTAGAAAGTAATCAGCATAACAAACGGTATATGCAAAATTGACGATGTTATAGGATATCAAGATAACCTTAGATTATTGGATACATGTATTGACAGGACGAGTTGTAACATTCAACAAACCCACCAACCAATCAAGTACTTACTTTAACCAGTCCCCGGACTTATCGGTCGATGGTCAAGCACATTTACCAGGAACTGCAGCAAACGATGCGTGTTCAAAGACTACCAATGAAACAAACCCGTTTTGGCTCGTGGATTTCCAGTCCTTATTTGTCGTTCAAAGTGTTTACTTTTATGGAGGATTGCCACGATTGTGTATGTTTTAAGTTGCCATTCTGAATGCATGTGTCCAATTAGATTATGGAAGTTGAAGTGATACATAAGGTTTTAACGTACGAATTTGGTATTGTCCATGTCTTTTAGAACATCATCATCTTACCACTTTTCTCATTAGTCAATGTTTTGCCTGGCGATTTTCGATTAGCAAAGGAAAAAAAACGTTCGTCTCTGCGGTGAGGTGCTTTTAACATGTCCATCTGACGTGTAGGTAAATTCAAATATATAGTATACAAAAAAAATATGATTAAACAATATGTCATGAGAAGCTTACATGTTCATTTGATATTATAAAGTATTGCTTTTAAATCAATGATATAACATGGCAGAATACATAATGAATAAGACAAGTCAGGAGTGTGACATTTAAACACATTATTAACACCGACAAGTCAGTCAACAGGGCAGTTTTATTTTTACCAGACCGCGATTACAGGGAGTTCAAAGTATTTCTACTGAATGACAGTTCGGCTGAGACTAACATATACAAAGACAATGGAATGGGAGGTGCACTAGAGTACCAACCTAAGGTAATTGAACAAACCAAGCAAACTGCTGCTAGGTATATGAAGATTTCCAGAGAAGTAAATACTGATGTCTTAGCAATTTGTGAGGTCATTGCATTTGCAGGTATTGTATAAATTTCTATTTTTGTGTGGTTCTGGTCTCAATTGTTTTATTCTTCTTTTTATATGGAAGATCCAGCAAATTTTCAATCCTGAACTAAAATAAAAGATCATTTTGAAATATTGTTACCGCATGTAGAAAAAAACCCGATATATGCATACACTTGGTAGCAAATTAAATAACCATCATTTTATTTAAGCACGAACACTAGTTTTATATACATGTAAAACATCAGTTCATATCTTACAGTGCTAGTGCAACCAGAACTGTGTTAGCGGTCAGCTCCCGATAAAGGCCATCTTTAGAATAAAGGCCATTATTTTAAAAGCTCTTATTGATAATTTAAAATGAAATGACCTCCGAATAATGGCCACCTTTGCATATAGGTCACGTTATGTCTGATTGTCTTCTAATCCTATATTATATAGCAAAAATGGTCATTTAGATTAGATTGATCGGAATCTCTCTCTATAGATAAACACATAGTCTCTGTCCAATTTATTGTTACAAAATATCAAGTAATTGAAATATTGTTCAAATGTAATTTGATTTATTTGTTCTACCCTCACTATGCGATATATTGCATATACAAACAGAATGTCCTATCCATAAATGTGGGTGGGACTGTTCGTTTGATTGCAATTGTGCTGCTGAAACAACAGGGAAGTATCAAAAGGACGGAACTTGTCCAAATGGATGTTCGGGAAGATGGACGGGGACAGACCAAAAGTGTAATCTTGGTGAGAAGCCTCTACGTTTGCTACGTTAAAACTTTGTGCATATAATGCCTTTCTAGTATTTTTCAATTACAACAATTTGAGGTATTTGTGTTCAAATAAACTTTTATTATACCACTTTTCAAAGCGCCTAAGTTTTCAGTTTAGCTGTTGCTTTTATTTGTCAGATTCTCATATCTAGTCATGCATTATTTACTGTGTGTATGGGCTGAGTAGTATGGAATAATGTGCACTTAGTCTATATTGTTTCTATACGGACAATAAATTATGTTATTTGTCGCCATGTATTATGATAATGAATGTATTCGTTTATTGCCGTATATATCTATGACCAGATGGTTAATATTATAATTATAGATTTCTAATTAATACTTAATATAGTAAATAAAAGAAGACAATAAGGTAAACCACACAGTACTTTACATGTAAAAGCCGTCTTGTGCGACTTATATTACAGAATGTAATACGACCACTTGGGGAAACCAATGTCAACATACATGTGGGAAATGTGATGGAAAGGAATCTTGTAATACAGTGACAGGGTATTGTGGAAACGGATGTAGTGGAACTCTGTATCCGCCGGACTGTAAACATGGTATGGTGAAATGCACATCGCAAATGATGTATAACACAGTTTCCGTTTTGATATATTGCTTTTAAATATATTTTAAGTACCAAACACACAAATTCAACCAAATGCGTAGAAACATATCAACAGCAAACAAATCATTTTCAACTTTACAAGATTTTGTAAACTGTATGCTAGATCATTATTGATTTCAGGTTTACTAAATTTCAAACATAAACAAATATTTAAAGTTTTGTTTTAGGAACATCGTGTTACTGCCCTTCGGTGAAGCGCTGTAGTAACAACAACGTTGAAGTAATTTAGTTATGCTTAGTAAAATGTGCTGAAAAAAGGAGATAATTCGTATTACCCAAACTTTATGAATGATGTTTTTGTATGACAGAAAAAAAACTGCAATAATTCGAATATACAAACTACATGGCATAACACTTATGATCCATACTCTAGTTATCAAATAGCCTAATTGCATTTCGAAAAAGGTCTTTGATGATAAAAGGATGCAAGCTTGCAAAAACAATTCAAAGCTTCTTGTCGCGACGTGCAGAAACAACACATATATAAAAAATGCATACTTATTTGTAACTTAGAATACTTAATAAATTACCAGGTCCAGGGACATACATTTACTGAGAGTAAACATTTAGTGTACTTTTTGATACTGTGCGTTAAAAACTGACTGTCTAGATACAATTAATTATTTAAAAAATAATGTCATTAACGTCAATATGATAAGGTCGTAGTAAGTCCATATCATATGAACTGGTGTTTAGTTTTTATCAAAAACAGTATTTGATACATTGAAGAAACTAATGTTAACTTGATTTGTCTCTCTTAGATATGCATGGTTATTTATTCTTTATGAATGTCTATGATAATTTTTATAGTACAATTGTATAATTGCTGGTATTAATTAATGCAAATAGTGCGAATCATGGTTATTTCTAGTGACAATGAAATGTATGACAAAACATAATAGACACTAGTTAAATTATTTTGATATATCATACGAAAGGTGTCCAGGTTGTCCATAATGACAGAAAACAAATGTATTATATAATGAATGAATTATACTAACACATTTAATACCATATGTTCATTAACAAAACGGTCTTCAAGTATGAAAGATGCATGCTCTATCTATTGAACGCTACAATTCTTTTAAATTAGCATTTAAAACTTACACCAGTGTCAGATAATGGAAGAAACTAGAAGCAATATGTATAGAGAATACACGGTTGGTGCCGAGATGGAGAAGGTTTATCCGATGAGGCTTAGAAAGCTAAAAATGAGCGAGCCTTCTCCATCTCGGCATCAACCATGTATTCAATTTATCCTGTTTCTTATAAAACATGTATGTTTCTACAAGTTAAGTATTAGATAAAAACACACGCAATGCCTCTTTTTAACATCTTCATATTAACCGTTTAGCAACATGACACGTCTATAAAATAGTCCCATACAACGTCATGCTATTTGGAATAAAAACTCAATAAAATACGTCGAGAATTCTAACATTCACTTTATTCATATATTATTGCACCAGTTTGTAATATAAAACACACCAAGTTGTATAACGGGCGGAATGAGGCGCGTAGTTATACAAAGGTACGAAATAAAGCAAACCACGTAACCTAGTGACAAGATAAAGCTAGGTTAATTCAGTCACTGCTTTATTGGGTCTACAAGCAATGTAGAAACAGGATAAATATCTATATGTTTTGTTTGCTTAGGTAGCAGTAAAGAGCATGTAGTAATGGCTGTATGTAAAATGTTTTCTGTGACGTCATAATATGATATAAAGAAATTACCATTATATGGTTAACTACGTTTAAATGAATGTATGATTGTTTTTATTAGGAAGCAATACATTGATACAAACCATTATCATTTCACAAATATGGAAAGGCAAAAAATAGTAAACCAATTAATAAAACAACAGCGCATGAATATTCCAATGGACATGTATGTATCATATCTAATAAGGAACATAATGTAAATATTGGGGAAGGGAAAGCTATATCAACTCTAATTAAGCGTTAACAATATAAAAAGCATTTAAAGCATGGGGATTAGTTGCAACCATCATTACCTCCGCTACAAGGTAACAGCAAAATGGACGACCTGTTGCAGAAAAAAGCTAAAACATAAAGCTTCACAAAAAATAAAATTACATCAGTAGTATTACTTTTACGAAATCATGCAATAAAGCTAGCGATATCTAGCGATATACTAGCATATTTAATGCGCCATTTAGAAAATTGAAATGTTTCTCCATGCTACGTTTGGAACCAAAACATCTACCAACAGAAAAGGGTGTTGCACATAGCTGTAGAATATCTATTGCGAATCTATGAAAATATGCTAAAGATATGTTCTAATATTACATTTTTCTTTTGTTCTCGTGTTAGAATGTAACGAAACTGACTATGGTAAGAATTGCTCTCAAAAGTGTGGTCATTGTAAAAATAATGAGCGATGTAACATGACTACTGGAGATTGCTCAAATGGCTGTATGTCTGGATGGGCACCACCGCTCTGTCAAAAAGGTAACGATGCTCACTGGAAATTGACAACAGAATGTCTGTTAAACTTTTATGCATTTAATAAACCAAGAACACAAATAAGGACATATCAATAAACACGATGTTTATCAATCGATTTAGTTAGTATCCCCAAAAGCAAATCTAGTAGCAAACGGAGCACTAATCAATTAATGCAGATATCAATTCACAGAATGCTCCGACTTGAATATGAAATCAGACGTAGCAAGTGATAATTTGAACAGTTTTATTTCATAACAATTCACTTATTTTCCAAATTTATAGAAATGTATAAAGTATCGATAATCAAAATCGACTCGATTGGAAAGAAAGCTGTATATTTTCAGCATGCGCGTTTGGCACATTTGGCGATAGCTGTAATCAGACATGCGGTCATTGCCATGGTAACGCAACCTGTTATGTTTCAACTGGTATTTGTGAAGATGGATGCAGTCCTGGATATAACGCCCCATTCTGCAATGCGAGTTCGTATATGTTTGCTTATTCATTCGAATCGTTTGCAATGATGATTAATTCATGGCATTGCTCGCGTGTACATACGGACAATTCTATTTTCTATTTAAAGTAAAGATTAGAAAAGTGATCCTAGAAAAACACATATTACAATATATCGCAACTTTCCCAAAATGCTATTCTTCCAAAGATATCCGAGGAAGAAATTAAACAAAGCTTTCAAACCACTATAAACTAACTGTACAATTAACAGAGCTGAAACAATAACAATGCACAATGTACGAACTATATCAAAGTACCTACAACAGCTAATAATGATAACTTGTTATTAGCATGCGTATCTGGATTTTATGGCGTAAATTGCACGGAGGAATGTGGCCATTGCAAGAATGATACAATATGTAATGCTACAACTGGTTATTGTCATGAGGGCTGTGAACCTGGATGGAAGGCAAATACTTGCAAGGATGGTATGTATTGTTTCATGCTTCATATATTGTTAATAAAATGTCCACATTGATTTCATGAAAATGGTGATAATATAATACTCAAAATTTGATAAGGATCACTTTTTATTATCTATGGCATTATCGTCAATTTTGGATTCCATACATAAAATATTATTTTTATTATTTTCAAAAATAACCATTATTTTTCCCGGTACCATTCTGCACTAAGAGAAGACAGTAAGTTATAATAATGATACTATTGATATTGTGATTATACAACCACGCTGTACTAACGTAGCATTTGTGTGGATCAATTCAGAAACAAACGATTTCATTAGAACATTGCTTTCATAGACTGAACCAAAATTCTATTAAGCGTCTAAACACTCTTAAAGGAAAATTAGTTCCACTTATATGCTGTCTTTTAACACCAGGATATTTTCTGAATGCTAGCATTTCATTGTACTTCATCAGAGACTGCTTATAAATATTTGTCCTGAGATCAATTTTTTCAATATTTCATGTTCAGTAAAACTAACTAAGTGTACAATGTTTCTCAACTTCAGCTTGCCCTGATGGCTACTATGGTATCCAGTGTAATCATTCGTGTGGTCATTGTAAATCTGACGAAATATGTAACTTTTCATCCGGGACATGCATATCATGCGAAGACGGTTACAAAGGTGGCACATGTTATCAAAGTAAGTGCTCCGATACTTAAAGAAGGAAATTGATATTGATTTTCAAATAGAATATATACACATATTTTATACATACATATAATACATCATATTATAGTTATTATATCAATGTGTTGCATTCATGTTAATACAACCATTGCAATTGATATCATCTGTTCATGTAATCACAAAATGGAATTAAGAATATTTATAATCATGATTTTCTTTATACATAAGATATATACTTGTCATGCAGTAGAATTCGATGCGACTATATGAATAGTTATTTAAGTAAATGGCGTGTAAGTCTGTCTACATATTTGTATAAACATTTATTTTCAAAAAGCTTGTAGTATTGGAACGTACGGTGCAAATTGTGCCGGCGTTTGTGGAAACTGTTCTGGAGAGGATACTTGTAACCATGTGACAGGGATTTGTCCGAAGAGATGTGCAGCAGGATATAAAGGAGAACTTTGTAATGAAAGTATGTTTAGCTTTTTTGTTTGTGGTTTAGTAATGAATATGTAGGAATAAGTTGTAGTTGTTATTCTAAAAGAAGGCGTAAAATCACAATGGACACTAATTACATTTACTAGTATCAATCAAGTGTGCTCGTCTATGCGCTTTGTCTGACTACTTGGTTTTCATTTCCGTGAACATATAAATATTACATAGGAACATGATTGATCCTTGTAGTAGACACACATGTTATGGTCATGGAATAATTAATCCAATTTTACTATACTTAATAGCTTGCAAGTTTGGATCATACGGCGTTAACTGCTCGGAGAAATGTGGTTATTGTAAAAATGAAACACAGTGTAACGCAGCAAATGGTAAATGTCAATATGGCTGCGAACCTGGCTGGATGGTTAACGTTTGCAAAACCGGCAAACGTGTTCAATACGTTTTTTTCTGTTCAAAAGACAAATGTATTAGAAATGATGTTTTAATAATTAAAACGTGTATATTTCTAAAATATCAGAATTTTCTAAACAGTGCAGAAGGAAAAGCAAAAGCTCGTTCGTTTGCATTTATAAACATTTTAATCGTATTTAGTTAAATAGGTTTTAACGCCATTTTTTCAACAATTGTCCATTTGATAATACTATATATGGCGGCAGTTTCTGAACAGTAACTATTCTTACCAGTGCTTACTTATCCTTCAACATGTAATTGGTAACTTCATCAAATATGGTAAATCGACATTTTTTTCAAATTTCATTGAAGGTTATAACCTGCCGCGACCGGGAATCGAATCAGGATTATACACATTCTAAGAATTACATTAAAACACAGCACAAACCGCAAATACAAAATAAATCGATTTGTAATTAGTGCGCTCAGTTCAATTGCCTCCTCATTATTTAGACCATTTGACTAAGCAATACATTTTTAGTTTAGTTTCGTAGTCCTAAATGATGTCTACTATAATAATGTCAATCATAAAGCAATTGTTATAATGTAATTTTGTGATTTTTCTTAATAAACAACTATGATGCACCAAATATCTTATTGTGCCTACAAAGCTTGTGAGTATGGTACGTACGGCGAAAATTGTACAAAAGTTTGTGGAAAATGTGATGGCGGAAGAACATGTAACCAGGCGACAGGCTTGTGTATGAACGGTTGCGCAGCGGGATTCAAAGGAGAACGTTGTTACAAAGGTACATTCGGAAGTGTTTATTAATAAGTAGAAGCATGCTTATATGCATACGCGTTTGCGGATTAAACACATTGATTGTATTAACTTTTTAGAAATACTATCATTTGAATTTCAGTTAAATTGGTTTAGCAAGATGATTTGGAACCCTACGAGTATCAATGAAAAAAGTGATAACATACTGTCATAAAACAATTTTCGCACATTATAGTTTGACAAATTGAATTTAGATTTGTGATTCAAACATAATCTAAACGATAGTATAGAATTATTTTCACTCGAATTAATGCATACGTCAATTTTTAAGACTATTTTTTTCCAGAATTTGTTGATATGTGAATTATAATAAACGCACGCTTTTTTATTTTTATTTTATTGACTTCCATTAAATGCAATAGCCATTATTAAATAAAATTAATATGGTTTTAGCGTGTTCACCTGGAACATTTGGAAAGAACTGCTCCCTAAGGTGTGGATATTGTAGAAGCTTGAGCGAATGCAGCAAGGAGACAGGATCTTGTTCTGGTAGTTGTTTGCCGGGATGGTTCGGTTCACATTGCGATGAATGTAAAACTATAGACAGACATGGCTTAGTTTATATGTTCCTGGCTATTTTTGCCAAATACTCCAGCGAGCCTCCCTTTAATTCTTTAACTAAATTCAAACTAAAATTGGCGAGTTCTAAAAACGGATTCCATAGGAATATCGCAGTCTGCTCACAATCACAATCAGTCCGCACAAATTACCAAGTATGAATACCATTTTATTTAGTGCTCTTGATGACTGCGAGCCGGGAAGTCATGCAGTTCCGAAATCCACGAAAATCAACCAGTAGTTTTTAAACAAATCGTCGTCAAAGGGACTAATATACATGCATATAGTTTTGTTAAATAGTTGATGAACACTTTTAATGGTACTGCTATGCTCACTATGTATAATGGACCAACTGCAGATAATCGTCATTTTTAATTGTTCTGAATAATTCAGTTAGTTGTTACGGACCTGCAGCGATATACATATGTCAACAATTCGAAGACTGCAATAAACATCCATTTTAAAATTATGAATAAAACCCTTTTGCCGCTATATGCAAACTATCAAAATTATTTGTGCAAATGTGCCCGCGCTAGAGCGTTTATTTGGTACTATATTGGTGAATATACAGTGGTATTTATGTTTGCACAGCTTGTGAAATTGGAACCTACGGTGACAAGTGTGACAGTGCATGCGGGAACTGCTTAGGTGGAGAGGAGAATTGTAACAAGGTGACAGGGATCTGTACAAATGGTTGTGTAGCTGGATTTAAAGGAGAACTTTGTAAAGAAAGTAAGATCATGTTTGTACGATAAATGCTTTTTAAACTTTATAAAACAAATATACTGCGTAACATAACAACCATAAATAAGTATATGTGGAAATTTAATGTCTCCTAATAAAGTTAAGTTTTATTGTATAAGCAATTTATCACAGAAATTCAATTCTACTTCAATAATAACACGCGTTTGGAAATTCGAATTGTCGAAGTTCTTTCCCTTCTATATGTACACGGGTTACATGGAAACAATTGTTGATTTTTTCCGTGACAAACCCCTTTGGTTGAAACAAAATCATATTTTTTTATGAAATGTCGACATTGCCGTTATAGTACCGTGTAAACAAGTCGTTTGCACATAATCATGCTCCATCGACTTTACAGGATTTGTTCTCTTTATACACATATACATATTGAAGTGAAGGGACACACATTGTTTGTTGCGCAGTATAGATAGACGACAGTGACGGAAGTTTGAACAATTGCTTGTTTTACATCGATTTTTGTATCAGAACAGCCATTTTTTTAAAATGGAAATGAAAGTGTAACGGTAATAACCTGCGTTCTGAGTTTGCGAATACTTTCTATTTGCTAAGGGGATTTCCAATCTCTTTCACGGCAAAGTCCATTGATAAATTGCTACGACCAAGACCGAAAAAGAGACACGAATGAATGATTCTCAGTAAACCGACTTAACCATGCAGTCTCTGATGGCGACGTATGGGGAAAATTAATTCGCATATTAGGTTGCGAGATAAATCTTAGTGGTTATTTGATAAATTCATGAATTCAAAATTGTTGATGCAACGATTTATTACAGCGCGACAGTAGGACATATGCTTTGGCAAAAATATCCATATGAAAACACGGCGCTATCATTACATCAATATCAACACGGAGTTGTCGTTCACGCAACTCTCGCACTATGCCATTTTGTTTCCAGTGTCATTAGAGGTCACCACCTATCCCATGATACAAATCACTAGCAGTCCAATTGGGTCGCGCATTGAAATGTTAATGTTAGGTCAGTTAAATAAATTACGTATTTAGTCACATTTACTGTATATTTATTTTTCAGTATACGAGCTGACAGTACTTTATTGTGCAAATAATCTTAAGTTTAAACGATATTTCAGCGACTGATCTTACCATCAATCTGAAAGATAATATCAAGATTACGATGTCTTCAATATCCAATGGGTTATTGCCAGAATATGCTATCAGTAGATTTAAGGGGCCACGAGATCCGTATACCTGCAAATGTTGTAGCGGTACAATGAATGCTCAGCTGTCTTGGTGGAGAATGGATCTAAGGGAAATGTATCCATTAAAAGAATTTCATGTTCACGGTGTTGAAAACAGTGCGTTTTTGTAATCCATTTTCCTATAAAATTAAACTAGTTGGATAATTGCAATTTTATAATTATCAAGTTAGCTTAAAATTGTTTCTCGCGTCGTAACTTAAAGTATATATTTAAACATTTTGCAACCGAGTTTACATTGTTTTATGAATCATTTAGTGAAAGGTGCATTATAGCGTGAATCTTATTCAGAGCGAGTCAATCAACTGGATGGTTTCTCTTTATATCTTGGAACTGATACAAACACCGATGAGACACTTGTATTTGTTGATACTGCTCCAGTTAGTGATAGACGATATGTAATCCCGTTAAGCAATCGTCTTGCCAGATACGTTACTGTTCGACGGTTTGGTACCCTTACTATGTGTAACGTATCCCTCATAGAAGGCGGTAATTAGTTATGTTTTAACATTGATTTTGACAAGTGGAGTAAAACTTTGACGAATCAGTACAAACTCATTATTGTCATTTTAAGACTTTCCGTTAACTAGGAAATATGTATTTACTGTACCAAATATGAATATATTGAACTGATTGTACTTAGAGCAGCAATTATACGTATAACAAGAAAAGAATGTGATAGTTATGTGAGGTGTGAAATAATAAATTCGTGATGAAATATGATGTCATGTCCATTTGTGTAACGAATGTTTCATTCATTGAAGCAAATACTGTATCATTATAAAAGTATAAAAATTATAGAACTGATGTGTTTCAATGTCAAGAATGAAGAGTGATATAATACATGTTTTAGATTGTACGACTGGATATTACGGCGATCATTGCGAGAGAGTTTGTCATTGCGTGGATCAGAGACCCTGTGAAAGAGACACAGGGCGTTGTCACCTTCCAGTTTGTAAACTGGGATGGACCGGACCATCATGTAGCACTGGTTGGTATCATTTTGTCAGAAATGTCTGTTAAAGGACCGAGGACAGTTATAATATTTCTATTGTGGAGATCCGCGCCAAAGACACTAGACAACATACACCGTATGTTTGTATTCTTGTCTCTTATTAAAGACAATATGCTAGACTAAGTACACATACAGTAAGTAGGATTGTATTACCAATCTGACATGAATTGTGATTATCAAGTCTCTGGAAGTAATGATTTGTTTAAACCGTGGCAGAGTTAAGATATCAGGATACTGGACACCATATGATTCCTATCACGTGCACCAAGACTTTGTTATTAAAACATCGAAACAATGAAGACGCCAGCTTCAGTGGTGCAAATTAATCCAAATTTATAAACCTAAGCTGTGTAACGGTGTCATGATACTGGATACTGTATGATTCTTATCACATGCACCAAGGCTTTAATAATAAAACAACGTAACAAAGAAGCCGCCAATTAACCCGTATTCATGGAAGAATATTGCATATCATCGGAGATGCCATTACTATTTTCAATTACAGAATGTCCATTTCAAACGTTTGGCGAAGGTTGTAATAATAAATGTTTTTGCAACCATGGCACTTGCACGAAAGACTATGGAATTTGTGATGGAGATTGTCAGGCTGGATTTGAAGGGGTTCATTGTAATGAAGGTAATTTAGCCAGTATTCAGAATAAAGTGCCTGTTTGTTTTCAATTTATGGAAGTCGGGTGTGTTTAAAATAATATAATGCGTGCCCAGCAGGAACGTTTGGAGATGGTTGTATTCAGAACTGTTATTGCAAGAACAGTACATGCTCTTCTGATGAGGGTATTTGCTCTGAAGTTTGTCAGGAGGGATTTACAGGCAAACATTGTAATCAAGATACAAGGTTGCGTTAACATGTCTGTTTAACCGAAGTTATAAAACGGTATATTAACATAATTATTATTGTGTCAAATACGGCACACGACTGGGAAAATTATGTTAATAAGTGCAATATTATAATTAAGAAAAAAACTGTCTATAATCGACATTACTAGATACAAACATACGAAAATGGTATTGCTCATAGCTCATTCATATAAATTGAATAATATTACAATGTATTAAAAATAGTTTACGAAGTTTATCCCAAGACCGACGATATGTGTATGCAAAACTGGAATGCCCGTCGCAATGAATGCTTTTGTAGACTGTAAGAGTATTTATTTGTATATCTATTGGATGAAACGATGTTGTTGTTAATACACACAAGAATTTCAGACACATCAGGAGCTACTGGTTCAATAGCAGCAATTGTTGGCGGCTGTTTGGGAGCACTATTGTTGATTGTTGTACTACTCGCCCTTTCCATTCACCGCTTTCGAATATATAAACGGTAAGGTAACAGTTTATGACAAAATAAGTTATCGATAATTTGATGGAAATCCCATACCGGCTGAATATGATGAGCCTACCGATGCGATTTGCAAATGGTCAGACACTGAAATAAAGTGTCCGTTAATTTAGCTATAGTGTTAATATTAAAGTAAAGAAAAAATCGAAGACAAAACATGTCCGTGAAGTTGGCAGCCCAGCAGCCTGGCAGCGTGAAGTTGGCAGCGTAGCAGCGTAGCAGCCCAGCAGCGTGAAGTTAGCAGCGTAGCAGCCCAGCAGCGTGAAGTTGGCAGCGTAGCAGCCCAGCAGCGTGAAGGTAGCAGCGTAGCAGCCTAATATATTTCTACAAATAAACTTCACAAGAAATCAACCTAAACACTTAAGAATGCACGAAATAATGTGAGACTGTTGTTTGAAAGTTAATTAATTGAAAAAATAGGAATTTTAAATTTTTTGAAGTTGGCAGCGTGAAGTTAGCAGCCCAGCAGCGTAACAGCGTCAGTGTGTTGTTTGAACGTTAATTAATTGAAAATATATGATTTTTGAAAAACATGTTCATGTGAAATTAGCCGCTGCTAGCAGCGAGAAGTTGGCAGCGTGAAGTTAGCAGCCCAGCAGCGTTACATCGTAATATATATTTCTACTGATAAACTTCAAAACAAATCAAGTTAAATACTTAAGACTGCATAAAATAATGACAGTCTGTTGTTTGAACGTTAATTAATGGAAAACATAGGAATTTTAAAACGTTATTATTTAGGCAATTATCGCGCTTTATATTTGGTTTATTTTAAGCGCATGTTAATCTTATGTTTCCACTACATTTGAAAATTAACATCATTTGAAAACAAAATGAATGTTATATTTCAGTACAATTCAACGTAGTTTTGTTTATGTCCGTGAAGTTGGCAGCCCAGCAGCCTAGCAGCGTGAAGTTGGCAGCGTAGCAGCCCAGCAGCGTGAAGTTTGCAGCCCAGCAGCGTAACAGCGTAATATATATTTCTACAGATAAACGTCACAACAAATCAAGCTAAATACTTAATAATGCATAAAATAATGTCAGTCTGTTGTTTGAACGTTAAATAATGGAAAATACAGGCATTTTAAAACTGTTTTTTTTTTCATAATTAGACGCTGCTAGCAGCGTGAAGTTAGCAGCACAGCAGCCTAGCAGCGTAATATATTTCTACAGATAAACTGCACAACAAATCATGCACAAACTTAAAAATGTATGAAATAACACTATTGTGTTGCTTTAATGTGTATTCGACGAAAAAAAACACATTTTTATCGAGTTTGTGAATCTGGCAGTGTAGTGGCCGCATAGCGTTCTTTTATAGTTATACATGTATAATGCGGCTTAAAAAGCTTTGCTGACCGTGAAAAGATAGGATTAATCCTTTTAGGGGCAATAAAACAATTAAGAGATTAGACCTCATGTGGATTTTTGTTTGGGGGGGGGGGGGGGGGGGTCACTCATATATAAGCTGTTCAATGTCTTTGAACTCCTGCTGCTATTATAATGATTTGGAATATCGATATTTTTTTATTTAATAGTTTAATTAATCTTTTATATATTACTGACAGTATCTTTTTGTTATTTTGAATTCATGATTTCTCCGACCCTTACGTGTTTATAAAAGACACCTGTCGACGATTCCTTTTATGTTTAATCAGGTAGTTGTATTTAGAATTATTAAGTATTATTGATTCAATGTAAACTTGGTAGATTCCGAAGTAAATTCAATGTTTTTAACATGATAACTTTTGTATGCAAAATGGCATCAAATGTGCACTCGTTTTGAAAATTTATTTTCTCTCACCATATAAAATATGACCCCCATCAAATGATATCTTCTCCGACCCTTGATGATACACGTGAGATTTTTAAGATCCATTCAACGATCTCTTGGCAAATCTCGGATATCTACGTCGTTATATTTACGGAAATAACCGGAATTTTGCGAAGATTATATCTGCCTATTAGGCATCCTTGTATATATACAGTCACAGCATGATGTATTATACAAGGTAATAAAAAAATGAACGCTCAATCGAGTTTTAGTGTTATTAAAATAAAAGACTAAAAAAAATGCATTTATTACAGTATGTATAAAACTATAAGAATCTGTGTAGCGGTTGGCTAAATTTACTTTCGTATAAAAGCAAAATCGGTATTTAAAAATAAGTGGATTTCACAATTTGTTACTATAGTCGATACGTTTCAGCGCCGTTTTCTAGCTGACCGGATTGGAACTGGGACCATTATATATTGTATAATGGTTCAAGGTTGGAAATAATTGCAGTCATCCTCGATCATGTCGTACTTAAAGGTACACATATAATACACATACTTTACGGATACTCACCCTGTACAGTATAGGGCCGCCGGAAGCTCACGCGGCGTAGCGGCCTTACTATGATGCAGTGAATTTTAGCGTTTTTTTCCCGTCCAAAATAGTTTCTATGGCTTGTAGAACGTGATTCTGATACATATCTCGATGGTAGGGTGTGTAATTCTAGACCGCTGGAAGCTAGTGGCCTAACTATGATCCAGTCTGAATTTCTTGCGTTTTTTCCTTCCCGCAAAAATCGTTTTACAAAATGATACAAACTCAAAACCTTCTGTTTAATAAGCATCAAAACAAAAATAATCGTATTAGTTCATGCATTTTAGTCTTCAGCCTTCATACTTGTGTATTTTATGAAGAAATATGTCATAAACTTTGACTGGAAAAAGAAAAATCGTATTAAATTACAAAGTGAAGGTATACATTCAATACGGAATATGTCCTGACAATGCACGTGTACATTCAATGCGTACTATGTTCCTATAATATAGGTGTATAATCAATGTGGAATATGTCCTTACAATACAGGTGTACGTTCGATGCCGGCTATGTTTACATTATACAGGTGTACGTTCAATGCAGGCGATGTTTCTATAAAACAGGTGTACGTCTAATACACGCTATGTACCTATAATACAGGTGTACCTTCAATGCGGGCTACGTACCAATGAGGATAGTGTACATTCTATACGTGCTATGCACCTATGATACAGGTGTTAGTTCACTGCGTTCTATGTTCATATAATACAGATGTACATTCAATGCGTACATGCAAAGCCGCCATTCATTTTTTTTTCAAAACAGTGCGTAAAAATAACACAACGTGAAAATGTGCCACTGTCTAAAATCCCGTCACCGGTCCATTAAATACGGACAAAGTCTATTTCCCGCTATATGCTACGGCGGTGTTCATCAAATTCCCGTACATCTGCAAAGTATTATTGTCTAATTCACCGCCCTCCCCCTGCCAACTTCAAACACACACACATACAAAAACTAAGTTTACTGTAGACCGTTATGTGGTCAGTAGTATTGGGCGTTACCCTGGTACCATGCCTTCTGGTACCATATAGAATATAGAGTAAAAAAAAAAAGGTCGGTACCAGAAGTAAACAAAATTGTGACAAATTGGGACAAATTGGAATCCATATTGGGTACCCAAAATAACATGAATTGAATTTTAGGAAACTTCTGGTACTGTGTGTGTGTGTGTGTGTATAGACTTAGACAATGAGAGAATTTTCTTTCGAAAAGACATGGTGGCCCTAAAAAGGGCCGTTGGTGGTCCTGAAAAGGACCGTTGATAGTTGTCTATGCTGACTGATCTGGTTGGGTACATAGTTCGCATTGGCAGTCTGGTGGGGGATAGCAGAGCCTGCATGTTAGATCCCCACAGGACCATTCCTGTTCTGGTACTGGTGGTTGTTCCGTGTACTCAACTTGAGTGATGATACGCCAATGCTCTTCTTCTTGTTGTTGTTCCCGTTGTCTATTCGCCGTTCGTTCCCGAGCATCTCGCTGCCTTTCTCTGACTTGATCTCGAAATTGCTCTGGCATTTGAGATAATTCTTCTTTATGATGAAATCGATTGGTTTCAATGCAATTCATAGTCTCACCAATGGTTTGAAGATCACGTTCCCTTTTTCTAACAATGCTACCCGCTAAGCGACTGATTGAACGCCACACCCTGCTCTGTTTTTCAGTCAGTTGTTTTGCTGTTTTGAGTTCATTGAATAAAGCCTCCATCTTGAGTGTTTGAGTTCTCAGAATGAAATGAGGCATTGTAAGACGGAGTATTGTATTACACCCCCCACTCTCGTGGTTGGATGACGTCATATTGCTTGGATGACGTCACCCTAGGGTTGGATGGCGTCACGCGCCGATGCATGTGCGGAGCTTGATTTTTATGAACTTAGAAAAAAGACAACAGACGTTTAAATTCAGTTTTCTAAACTTTTATTTTTGTAACAAGAAACAAGAAACTACATGAAACATTTTATGAAACATTGTTTACATTTAATGATCACCATAAAGAGTTGTATTTCTATGTATGATACTATGATACAAACGTCTGTGACCTTCTGGTCTAGAGTTACGTTGAGCAAAACACTTTTGTCCACATTTATTCACATATTGAGCATGCATGTAATAAGTACCATAATATTGTTGAAACCAATGCGTCACATAAGTGTCATTTTTTCCATACATGTCCGGTTTGAATCGGGTTAACAGTATCTGGTTCAAGTCACATTCACGTGAGATAAAATCCAAAGCGAATAGACAATACACACCACACACCGGTAACATATCGCCTTGTATTCTCATGGCATTCCACAGATAAGTTTTGCTGGCATGTTTTTTCACAAAGGATAGAATCTCTTCGAAAGGTGGTAATCCGTAGGAATCAAAGTACACTGCTTTATTGTCTTTTAAATAAAGAGCCACCCAGTGTTCTCCAGGTTGATTCCCGTTATGGGTATTCACAATATAGGCTTTCACGTCATGCGGTTTCTCTGAAGGTAATTGATCTTTGGCACAAACACGAGCATGTAGTGGTTTTAATAACGGTGAATGATCTAATAGGTATTGTAGTTCATTCGTCTCCATAATGCCAATTTCTGTTGACACGTTCAGCCCAAACACTGATCCATTGATCTATGAACTGATTCTGAGTGAGTTCTTCTTTAAATTGAATCCATAATCGACACGCGTCTCCTTTTTCACTATCGGTCAAGGTCACTAATTCAGGATACCACTTTTCCATGACCTTGAACACGTCCAAACGTTGAATCGCTTTTTGAATGTAAAGTTCTGTCCACTCTTCCGTATTCGTGTATAAGCAGAGTACATGTTGTACTTGACTAGGATGATTCACTCGACAACCATAACAGTCTTTATGCACTTGATTATAAATTAAAGATTGGAGTGCTTCTGTGACGTGATGATTCAAGCACTCTTGTAAAAAGTCCGTCTTTGAACTTGTACAACAAGGATACGCCAATATCTTCATTTCGTAATCTTGTCCTTTTTCCAGGTGTTCAATATCCATGTCTTCCATCTTAATAATCTTAATAATCTAGAAGCACTTCTCTGAATTGATTGATTTCAATTTGATTGTCGTATTCCGCAAATACAATCACGTTGATGGCTTGTTCAAGTGCTGTTCCAAAGTGAAATTCCAATCTCAGATTGCCCGTTTTTATAGGATGGAGTTGACCTTCCTCGCAACCTTGATCTGCTGTCAAGTCCAACCCCCAGAGTGTGTATCCGAACCGATAATCAGTCATGCTCAATCCAAATGAACGATTGAGCCCAAGAGATCCTGTCGCTTGATAAAGTGACATGTAGGATCTTAGAACTTCTGACGTTTCAAAATTGGGTTGAAACGCTTTGTTATGAATACTTTTTCCGTCAATGCTGACTTCCAGATGATTCAGTGTAAAATGACGGAAATCAAAGGGGTTGGTAGCCATGTCTCCATTCATGTCTCCATTTCTTACCATACCGATGATAAGTCGTTTTGGCAATTGACCTTGAAATAAATGATCTTCAATCTTGGATCGTTGACCGTTAGGAATCGTAAATGTTTTTACTTCAGTTCGTCGGATGGGGATTTTCATGTTATGTTGAGCAATCTGTTGATTGAGTTGATTGGCTACCACTGGCAGTAAATCTACTGTTCTTACATTGAATCCTGCTTCTAGAAACTTGATTTTAGCCGGTGCGGCACCCATGAGACAGAATTGGGGTGACGCTTTGTTTAGTCTTAAGCGTATTTCCATACCATTGGGTAAATATTTATCTTGCATCATCAGATCCAAATGAAGTCGTCCACATAGTTCCACCACACGACTTTGATGGACACGAGCACGTCTCTCAATATAGCCCAGGTTATCCCCGTCATGTGCGTGGGTGTTCATATGACCAGGGGTGTCTTCAGCCCATAACTCTAACGCCTGAAGCTGAGTGTCTTTACAGCTTGAGGTGAAGGAGAGTAAATTTTCTATGTATGCCCGATAGGCATACGTGTCCGCATTGCTGGTGATCAGTTTATTATTCAGGTACACATCAATGCTTGAGAACATGCTGTGAAAGAAATTGTTGACGGTAGCAATTTCACTGTCGACTGCTAGGTCTGTACCATCTGCCTGTATAATTTTTAGTTTTAGGTACAGGTAAGATTGATTCAGATCTGTCCATTTTTCTGTCTGTGCAGGAATCACAAATTCAATCGGAGCATTATTGTCCAGAGCAGAAATGGGATAATGCTCAGTCCATTGACCTTCTTGCATGGCTGTCATGGTAGGTGGCACAACAGACACATCCAACTCTGTCTTACTACATTCACAGGAACCGTGTTGCATCATGATTAATCGAAAATATCAAGAGGTCTGGCCTGCTTAACTCGGCGATGATGAAGTTTCGAATGAGGTCTTTTCTTGACTGGTTTGCTCTTTATACGTCTTTTAGGGCTGGCCACAGCACTTAGCAAGGATTCACCCACATCTTTTAATACAGAGGCTCCACGTTTTCGTATTACTTGTTTAACGTTTGATCCTGTCAAGATATCTTTCATAGCGGCTTTTCCTTGCTGGAGTCCTTCTTTTTTCAAGGTGCGAACTCCAGATTTCACAAATGGATTCAGTAAAGGCATAATTCTTTTCATGGCTTTCTTAAACATGGATCCAAGTCCGTGTCCATATTGTCGAGGTTGACCTTGGTAAGTAGGTATCATTGTCTTTGACGTAGGTGTAGTTTCACCATAGACTTCCCATGAATAAACTGAATAGACTGGCCAGTGTCACCCCTTATATGGATAGTGATGGTGTCAAAGTCGGCTTTAGCCAGTGGTACATAGTGTAAATTCAAGAACTCGAAATGAATATGGGGGTTAGTTCCTGCTTTCGTTCTCGGATCAAATGGAGCTACACGTAAGATGGGGGCTTCTATGTTTCCCAAATAGGTATAAGACGCGAGGTCAGAATAAACAAACAAATGATTATGACCCATGTTAATATCTACGCCATGAGGAAACGGTTCCGGAGTGTCTTTAAAAAAGATGGTCGAAGAACTATCAGGGGCTCCACCCAGTTTAATAAACATGTGAGGATGAAACTGAATGCCTAGTTGATCCGAACTGTCCAGTTTTGCGCGTTTACTTTGTCCTGAAAAACCCATGGTAAATCGAAGGCCTTTCTGTCTAAATATTTTACCTAATTGATCTTTCACGGTAAAGTCAATCGTCTCGATCAAATGTTGGGGTGTGACATAAGTTCCTATAGGAATACAAAGTCGTACACCTTTTTCTTCTTTATTGGGGAGAGTACAATAGGTCTCAAAGTTTTCTAAGGCCTTACCCAGGACAGGATCATGTGTGACAATGTAGAAATGTCGCTCTTCTTCAGTGACATTAATGACCTGACTAGGAACAATCATTTCCACTAAGGCAATTTCCCAATCTTGTTTATTGAGATGGATGGGTTTTGCCAGTTTGGTACGAAAACAACATTGCGTATTGTCTTGGAATAAATCCATAGAGCTATCACTCATGAGTGTGATGTAAAACGAACTCATGTTGATTTAGGTTTATTGAATTTCAAGGAGGGATTCGGTAGAATATAACCTAGAGAACTACTTAAAAGCAGAAGCCACAATTCTCGATCGGGTCGTTGAAAACACAAATTAAATAGCGATACGGTAATAATGATAAATACCACTACAATTTGTGACAAAAAAGTGACCTTATTTTTGGGTTCACACAATTTGGTTTGCTCTGAGGCAGTCACTACCACACTGGCCGTATCGGTTTGAGACATGATGTATTTATTAACAAACTTCAAACGAGATGGGATTCGGGAATCCAACTGTCAAATTTCGAAGGATAACCTTTCCAATGCACTTTAATTTCTCGTCTTCCGTCTACCTTACTCTGGCGATGTGCGAGCACTGATTCAATTTCATAGATAGCATCATCTTTTATAACCTGTACTTCAGAGAAATAAAACGAACCTAATATGGGTTCTCCGTCTAAATCAGTCAATTTCACAGTAGCAGGAGAGGTCTTTTTGACTTGGATCACTTTAAACAGTTCAGTGGTCCAGTTGGGTAGATAACCTTTATCAAATGTACGTTTTGTTTTATTGATACGAACAATATCTCCCACATGAAGGGTCGTCGACGCTTTTTTTCTTGATTTTCCATACAAGGTCAAGGCCACTTGAGATTCGTTATTCTCATTTACGGATACGGGTGCCATTTGTATACTACGATGAACACGATGATTATAGGCATGCACGAGATCAGGCAATACCTGAATATACCTTCGTGTTTTATGATGCGTAAAGTATTTCCACATGCGTGATTTTAAGGTCCGTTGAAAACGTTCCACTATACTAGCCTTAGTTTCTGGGTTTTCAGTCGTAAAATAATGAATTCCTACTTTGTCTAAAAACTGTTGAAACCTTTGATTCTTGAATTCTGTTCCTTTATCGGTTTGCAACGCTTTAGGTTGTCTCGTTTTAAGAATAGAGCGAAACGCTTCCACCAATGTGAGCCCCGTTTTATCCTTGAGGGGAACGACCCAAGCATATTTTGAAAACACGTCAATGACACACAACAAATATCGATAAGGGGTGTTGTACTGAGCCAAGGATTGCATGTCTGCCAAATCAGCTTGCCATTGATGATCAATACCACCCACAATCGTTTTCCGTCTCGAGAATGCCCTACGGATAGGTTTGTGCAGGGTATAGGTCTTTTGTCCCTTCAACCAGGATCGCACTTGACTTGGCGTAATGGATTTCAGTTGAGTTCGAGCTGCTGTAGTAAGACGTTCTACCCCACCAAAACCAGCCGGATGGTGGGGATCATAATAAATCTGATGTAACAGACTGTCTACCTTTTTGTTCATGTTGTCTAGTAGGCTTCCCACTTAGGTTCTGCTTTCATCTGTTTGACAGGTTTACTTATAGGTTCTGCTTTCATCCGTTTACTTATAGGTGAAGGAGGCTCAACAAAACTATCAAAGAATTCATCATCTTCCTCCGAATCGTCTGCTTTTTGCATCCATGACCATCTCCGTTTATTTCCTATCACTTCTTGTGGTACATTGACATCTCTTAGTCCACTAGAAAACTGTTCCCATCCTCTAGGCTCCGACCCTTTTCTATGACGTATGACATCATTGACCAAATCAATAATGTTGGATCCTTGTATTGGTTTTCCATGGTATTCCAACATCCCATGATCATTCCATGACATGTGGGGATGATTTTGTAGAAAGTGTAATAAAAGCTGAGTTTTTCGACGCATGGTAGTAGGAACACTTTCAAGAATCCGATCCGTCAATGTAGCAGGAGCCGCTTGTGCCCCTTGTGCACCTTGAGCAGCTGGAACAACCGGTGCAGCCGGTGCAACCGGTGCAGCCAGAATAGCCGGTTCACGTGCTTTTTGATGAGACAGTTGAAACCTTTGCAAGACTTGCCCATAGTGTTGTGCTTTTTCTGATTCAGACAACGATTCATTTTGTAATACGTCTCCCATTTGTTTCTGTAAATCGGATGTTTGACTGACTTGCGGGGGAGGAGGTAAACGTGGTCGTTGTTCTGTTTTCCATCGATTCATCTCTTCTAGCATTTTGAACGGGACAATAGCCATTTTCTTCATAGCTTTTTCACCAGTGTGGCAACACCTCCACTGAGTGCTCCTGCAGCAACAGCTTTAGCAATGATTGGAGCAAGAGCCAGTAATGGAAATAATCCTCCTTTTTGATTCAACACACGTTTCTTTTTTTGAATGGATACTCTTTTATCTGCTAAAGTGCGGAGATGTTGACACTTGGACTTCAACCTTTGCTTTTGAGAGGGGGATAAGGCAACATTGCCTTTTAAAACATTCTGACAGCATTCTGCCACACATTGAATCATTTCTTTAGATGCTCCATGTATCATCTTTCTTCTTAACCCATCTGGGGCTTGAGTTAAACCCAAAACCAGATGTCCGTATTTATGCAGGAGTGGTCGCTTTGGTGCCATTATGTCAAATAATACCTGTTTTTATTTCTTCACAGCTTTTATACTAAAGCATCAAAGGCTTGTCTTGAAGCTGGATTCATAGGGCCCTGTCTCATCAGGTGAATACGATGTCTCAAAAGGGGTTTCAAGACAGCCTGTCTTGATAAGGTAGACAAGGATAGGGGTGAAAAACGGCACAATGGAGTGTCTGGTGAACTTCTTGAACTGGGAGATGATCTACTAGATGATCTACTGGATGAACTCCTAGATGAATTTCTTGAAGAACTCAAACTACTTGGCCCACTGCTTGAATAACTACTTGGTGAACTTCTAGAATAACTTCTAGATAAACTGCTTGGCCCACTGCTTGAATAACTTCTTGAATAACTCAAACTACTTGGCGAACTTCTAGATAAACTGCTTGGCCCACTGCTTGAATAACTTCTTGAAGAACTGCTTGGTTCACTTCTTGATAAACTTCTTGAACTTCTAGATGAACTGCTTGGTCCACTTCTAGATAAACTTCTAGATGAACTTCTTAAACTTTTAGATGGATTCTGAGAAGTAAAACTTCTGTTTGATCCACTTCTAGAAGAATTTTGAGATGAGCTTTTAGATGAATTTCTAGATGAGCTAAAGCTCAAACTACTCACAGGACTGATAGGAGACCATTGTAACTTACTGATTGGAGTTACAGCCATAGAGGGTGTTGAAGTGGTTTGCTTTCGACGACGGAGAGTAATAAAACGTTCATTGATCTTGGCAGGCGATTTTCTAGCTTTTTTAGGTTTTCTGGCTGGTGCTTTTCTTGCTCTTTTAGCTGGAGCTTATCTAGGTTTTCTAGCAGGCGCTTTTCTGGCTTTTTTAGCTGGAGATTTTACAAATTTACGAATCGTCTTTTGACCATTCCATCGGAGTAAACTTCGTATCATGACTCCACCAAGAAATCCACCTCCTCCTGGTTTCAATATGAGTTGACGTTTAGTATCCATGTCCACTTGATCATCTCCCAGCTGCTCTAATTCATGCTGATGTTTTTGCATAAAGTTTTGTGTTTGTTTAGGTAGCACAATTTTCTTTTTTAAAATCACCTTTGCTGCTAAGGTGAACCACTTGAGCATTTCTTTTAATCCAGACCGTAGCATTTGCTCCCGTACAGTAGGGTCTCGTTCCTGACCCAAATGTTCTAACGATTGAGCTATGGCTGTGGCTGACATGATGACTGAATGATCTTATATGAGTAAACGATGTTTATATATACACAACTGGCCCACGTTTTTCTCCAGTGATCCAGTGATGAAAAATATCAGTTCTTAACCGATAACTGTCTGGTGTTTGAGGGTGAAAGTCAATCACTAAATACCCATGAGGTGTAGAGATAGCATCTTGATAAGCGGGTAACAAGTGTGGCAATTGAATTTGATTCGCCAACACTTTGATTTGTCCTTTTTCTCTTGTGTTTTGAAATAAGATCATGTAATGTGCATTTAAACTCAGGGTACGACTGGCTTTCGATTGTTGAAACATGTTTTGTGTAATGTAGATCACACTAGCATTACGATGGTGACCTTTTCGTGTAAACCATAATTTGATTTTCTCTTCATCTTTATCACCAAGCATGTCATCAAATATAATTAAATGAGGAATGGATGTATCCTCTACTATCTCTTCATCCTCGTCAGGTATCCCCTGTATGAACCGAATACTAGGTTCTTGTTCTTGTAATTGTGCATAGGCTACTTGCCATTCTTTGTAACACCATACAATACGCTCAGGTACTACTTGAAACAAATCTGATTTGTATTCCAACACCTTTTTTACGAATTGTGTTTTACCAGAGCCACTAGGGCCTGCGATAAACATATTGCAAGGATGCTTAAAAAGTAAACTGGACTCCATGACGTGAAAATCACAACTAACACTATTGGAAGAAAAACATTTTATTTATTTGTGTACAACATAAATTACAAGTTTATGTATGAGTACAAGAATAATCACAACAAGAACAACACATGTCATGTAAGGGTAACAACAGTTTGTCAGAAAATTCAAACACACATTCTGAATGTCCAAATTGACTCAGAAATGTTAACACAGAGTCATTGTTCACCACCTGTTTGAACCAATCCGTTTCACTCAAGTCCATGGGTACTGATTGTTTATAAAATGAATTCATTACATGAAGTCCATGTTTCATTTCTTCAAACATGTCTGGTGTACTCAACTGTTGTCGAATCCATTCCAGAGAATGATGACCTTCAGGTATCTTCATACGATAAGCAAATACCAATGCTTTTCTCAACAGGGTATGGTTCATAATATCAAACTGTTCCATTCTTGAATCGTGTGAATCACTCTATCGTTACATACATAAGTATTCCAATCGTCTCGATGGATAGCTTTCAAGTCTAAGTATGCACTGATCATAGCATCACGAATCATCTGTCTAAATAGTTCAAACGTGTGAGGGTTCAGAATCCACGCGCGAATGTCCTTGACCTTGACAAGGTCATCTTGTACAATACTGTATAACGTATCCGTATACAGCTCAAAATCCAAAATGTAATATAAACTTATAAATCGTCTAGATGGTTTAACCATAATTGAATATTTCCTGAACAAATCACTATTCTAGGTCGATTCGCATGAACGGCTTCAATCTCGTCTTTGACTTCTCTTAAACGGTGCCTTAATTTATAGAACACGGCACGATACTGTAGAATATGAATAACATGAGTGAACGGTACCTGTCTCTTAAATACCATGATACCACGTATTTTAAACTGTGAATACTGACGCCATCCGGGGTGAGATCTCCCATTGTCCTCTTCAGCCATACTGAACCATATCACATTGGGGGTAGAACGAAAATTGTTAGCTAAGGCAGATACGTCGCTCAAATTAGCATCGTGGATTAAAAAATCCCATGTCGTAGATAACATACGATCTAAGCTTTGTTGTACCACATTCAGTTTTCGTAGAATAGGTAATTTTTGGTTGAATGACAAGTCCTGGCGATCACCTACATCCTTCAACAGTCTCTCTATCCGTCGATGATTTGTATGTTGTAAGCTATGTATAGCATTATGAGTAGCCCATGTGTGCACTAACTCCATCTTCCATGTTTTAGCGTTAGCCCATATGACATAACGATAAATTTTAAGTCTCAGCTCTATCGGTAGTAAGGGTATCCAATCCATGTCTTTATGAATAATGAATTTTAGATGACTTGTTCTAGGCCAAAAGGTATCCTAAAAGGTCAAGGTCAGTCATGTAGATAACCATAAGGCACAGTCATATGATTCTCGACCACAATACGTTTGGTATACACCGAACGAAATGTTTTGACTTGTTTCTCACTGGTCACGGTTCTGTCCTTATGACGTTTAATCCGAGAAGCATATTCAACTACGGTCGAATAATGGTGTCTGTCTTTCACACAATCCACCATCGTATTGAAATTCACTTGTTGAGTGGCATTGTAGTCTAACGTAATGCCTTTCACTTTGCATTTTTGATGGAGTTCACCGTTTTCAATGTATTCATAGCCATAGTTCTTTGGACCTAAAGCGACATATCTCACAATACGACCCTTTGGTACCTCATCTGTCCATTTTCCCAATCGACTGGAGATAATAGGAACATTATAGCCATCAGGGTCATGAATGTACATACAACTGTCTGTGTCAAAATACAGTACTCTCTTTCCTAGAGGTTCAAGCACTTTGTACAGTTCTAATCGAGCATAAGCCGTCACAAATGAAGCCACCACAGGATTGGATGATGAATGAGGGTCTGCTTTGTCCGATTCATCAGTATAATTCATTAACATGAATTCATCATGATCAAAACACTCTGCATATTTCACAGACTTTTTAGGATCGTTCAGTATTCCGTAGAACTGGTCCAATCGATGAACATACTCTGTTTTAGGCAAGAGGTTAGTTTGAGCATTTTTACCCCAGAGACAATTCAGCATGGTTTTGGCAAAAGCTCGTTTTCCTGGATTTTTCTCCACCTGTTGCAAACGAATTCCTTCTGCTTCAAAATAATCTTGTTTAAATTTATCTTGAGCCTCTTCCGTATCCACCCCTGGAGGATATCCACTAGCCTCTTGTTTCATTTTCAAGTATTTGTCAATGTATTGCCGATAGACGTCCGTACTCCATTCATCCCAGTGCCATACATGATACACTTTTGATACTTGATAGCCTAAAGCAATAGCTTTAGCCAATTCAACATGAGTCCATGTGCCATACAAGAATCGTTCATACGATGAATGTGTACAATAATCCATCTCCTTCTCAGCACAGGTACGGCATAGCGTAAACACCATTTTACTATTACAGTGTATGGGTAAGACAGGCATCCATAAATCTTGCGGGGGTAGAACACGGCATTTAATCAGTCCTTTGTATTTCTCAATATGCTGTTGATCAATTTGTTCTTGACTCATGATCACTGGATGGCCTATCGGATAAGCCCTGTACTTGTTCACATACGGATAGAGAGAACAAATATCCACATATTTGATTTCTTGATCGTTGTCTACTTCATGATACAGTCGGATGGCATTCGTACGACCTCCGAACAAAGCTTCCCTGGGTTGAATCGGGTCTTGACCATGATAGAATCGTTCCACTCTTGTCTTATAGGCAGGATCCTTTTGACAACGCTGATCAAATTCACATTCCCACATGACCACAACAGGGTACCCCTGTTCTTTCAAAGACTCCAGTCGCTTATACGTATCGTGATAGGCCTGTTGCATGCTTCTCAAAGTATACGGATTGATGGTACTTCGGTTAGGAAAACAGGTGGGGCACCCATGGTACCAACATCCCATGAATTCATACACGGTGTTGGTCTCTTGACAATAGCCATCCACGTAATAAGGTCCAATTTTGACTTCGCCTTTGTTATTCAAGGCATGCCGAATATGTATCTCTTCGGTGACAGCCATCATTTGTAGCCAACGTATGCCTTTCATGGAATACCGGGTTTTATTGGGATACCCGGCATCCGAAATCACGGCTAAACTATGAGGTGGCATGGAATTTTTGCGCCAGGCTTTGTTACACACTTGAGCTAATGTGGTAGCTTCAGTAAATGGATCTATTTGATCACTGTCCAATAATTGTTGACGAAATTCTCCACACCCGCGTCTTAAAATGTCCACATCCGATTGACAGTATTTCTCCATTTCCTTTTGGAAATCAAATACGTCACCTTTTCTTTCATTGTACCAGGTTAAAAACTCTTCACGTCGCTCTGGTTTCATACTATCCGGTTTGTAAAAGTGTAGCGGCAAATAAGGTCCCACATAATCTTGATACGCCAAGGTGTTTGCATAGAATGGAAACCATCCTTTGGCTAACTCGGTCAGTCCAAATGTATTGGGAAAATAGGAGAGAGGCATACTCAGGAAACTGAGGGAGTCAATCATGCGTATTCCATGCACTCTCAATTGAATGATTTTACTACCATTCATAATCAACTGGGGTTTCGCCGTCCCCTGAGTAACCACATATCTAAGAATAAACTGAGCGTCATAGCCTTGAGCATTGTGGGCTATCACTGTCGATCCTCGATGGGTAGGGAGGAATAGCCAAGTACAGAATTGTTGTAACGTATTTTCACCACGGAATGTCATTTGTCTGGCTTCATTCACCTCTTCACAATACTCACATGGAACTTTCACTGACTTACACATACAGTCACCACAAGCACGTTGAGCC
This sequence comes from Lutraria lutraria, assembly GCA_964023205.1. Taxonomy (NCBI): domain Eukaryota; kingdom Metazoa; phylum Mollusca; class Bivalvia; order Venerida; family Mactridae; genus Lutraria; species Lutraria lutraria. The sequence continues at coordinate 31,792,054 of OZ026833.1, forward strand.
ACACAAAAATTAGGGATATGTTCTCCAGAATCAAAACGACATTCAAAATCAAAAAAGATGAATGGTACTTCTGGTTGTTTTCTAACGGGTGGTTCATACGTTGGAATGTAACAGTCATGATCTGGTCCTACTATGGCTTTACAACACCTGCATTTCTTTGTCCCTGGGCAAACATGATTCCGTTTCGTTCCAAGCACCTTTTGCCCACATTTCTTACAATTCCATACGGATTCACAAATGGTTTTACGTTGTTTTCCCGTTTTAGTTTTATGATTGTCAAAACATGCCTGACTCTGGAATAGGCGATGACAATCCGGACATCTTATAGATTGGCCTGCTGGGCACAGGGTGTGAGCATAACACTGACAAATGTGGCTACACTGGTGTCCTTCACGGTGATCATAACTGATATCGCACCATTCACAATAATAACTCCGCCCGAGAAATCCGGTAATGGATACGATACAGTCATAATGATTATCATGGTGAAAGATATGAATCACACGACTTTTTTCAGTCATAGCAGGTGGTTTGAATAACAATTCACTTCCATAATGTTGTGGATGGATTTTAATCACATAGCCTGGATAGAGATAGTCCTGTAGTTTTTGGTATTCTTCTATACCACACGACTGATCCGATGAAATACCCACTTGCTTCAATAATGCTTCAGCTTCGTATTTTTGAAGATTTTTCTTAGAGTGACGTATATAATCCCATCGTTTTTTCCATTCCGGGGTTTGATTTTCATGTAGTTTGCACCGTCCTACCACAATCGATCTAGCTAAACACATAGAGTCTTTACTATTGTCAATACACACAACACTTGTCTTTGACTTCCGCATACTGGATAAGTTTGGTGCTTTAAACGTTTTCTTTCCGGATCCCTGTGGCATAGCAATATGCGTAATTTCCATCTGTGCCGCCCCATCATGAATTTTAAATTGACGGTTACTTTGTGCCACACGTTCAATTTCATCCAACAATGTATCTCCACTAATACGAGATGCCCTATTAAACGTAACATGTATCCCAAAGTCCAAATCAGGATGTAGAATAGATACTCGAACTCGATCATTCGACTTCACTTCACATCTCTTGTAGAGCTGATCCATCATATCATTAAACAACCTGTTTGTAAATTCAAACGATTGATTATACGGCTGAAATGTCACATCATATACTCTAGATTGAGTCTTGAATTTCCTTGACTTTCTTTCCATGCGTGACTGTATGTCATAATAGTCGCGCACAGGCTCAAACTTGCTTCGTTTAGTTGGAGGTTCATCCTCACCACTAGTACTGTCGGTATCTGACATGATTATGATCTTAAAACTTCTCCGCCGTTTTTTATACTTGTATAAAGTTCAAGGTCACAACGCGTGACACTCTATAAAAGACGTACGCTCCGTCCGTTTTTTATCATTTCAACATGAGCGATCCTAAAATGAACCAAGCTGAAGAGAACCGAGATCAAACTTTGATGTATTCATTAAAGAAAAAAATTAAAGAGCTTAACAACTTAGCGGATCAGCTCTGTGGACAGAAAAATGTAACATGGGATCATATCAAGTGTTATCGTTGTGGAAAGAAAGGACATTATTCTACCAGCTGTACGGAACCCTTCAACAATGAATGTTTTTATTGTCATGAACAAGGACATTTCATCGCAGACTGTCCTAAGAAATAAGGTGAACAGGTCGATCTACAGGACGCAGAACAGAGTAAGAAAAAACGTAAATACAAAAAGAATCCAACAAAAACTGTGAGTGACTTTGTGTAATCCGGACAATGTGTTGGACAATGTGTTGGACAATTGTGTATAGACTTAAATTGGAGACTAAGTGAGTTGTATTGTGTTGTACTTTGTTGTACTTTGTTACTTAGAATGTTTTCAAAAATAAAATGATAGACAATGTAATATGCTTTTGTCTTTGCTTGAGATATAAAACGAATCTAACACATATGGTGGCCCTAATAAGGGCCGTTGGGTAATTTATTGCATTTCTGCAAGAAATAGGTATCGCCAATAGTTGGCTCTCAAATCCTCATCATAAAAGATGGCAAGGTATGGGTATAAATTACCCATCTTGATATCCATCTTGACAATACTAACATCTTGGAATTCAGACAAGTCTGGGTACAAATTACCCATCTTGACCACCCAAACATCTTCTTGTAACTCATCAGGTTCATCAGAAGAACTTTTCAAGCAGTTGCCCATGTTGAATCATGAAACATAAATGAGCTATGGAACATGAGAAAAACACTGACCTAGAACAGACCAATGAAATGCCAGTAAAATAGACCAATGAAATACCGTTAAAATGGACCAATGAAATACCGTTAAAATGGACCAATCAGAGTCCTTGTATCATAGTCAGTGAGTGACCTTGCCTTGATCTAATTTCATTCTGTATCAAGATGTCTCAACGTACAGTCAATATTATTAAGAGAAAATATGCTGCCTTAGGGCGGTATATTGAACAACTGGAGATGCAGTTAGAAGAGTTGAGGTTGGAGGTCAAGACCCTGAGAGAGGGGAAGGGGTTTGAAGAGGAGGTCGTGGTCAGCTCTGGGGAAGAGGACTGGGGGGATACCCCTCAAGAATCAACCCCAGAGAACTGGGAAGATGAGTTAATAGAGGTTCCTTCGAACCTCTACCAACCTACACCGGACCCAAAGGATGTCCAGAAATGGGACAAGTGGTGTCCCGCTTGTATGGGGAGATGCGGTCAACGCCATTAATCCCCATACAAACACCAACGGTCCTTTTCAGGACCACCAACGGCCCTTTTCAGGGCCCCCATACAATTCAGAAAGAATCACTCTCATATTGTCAATATTATCATACTTTACTATTTACTACTATATTTACATTCCTATTTGATGACGTCAAATCATGACGTCATTTATAAACTTAATATGCTGGTGCGTAGATGGTGTGGGGTAAGTGTACGTTTTATAGAGTTTTCTATAAACATTATAACATTTTTTCCTACAAAGTGCTGTAATTATATTATATTAGGTATACAGTCTGCAAATTGCTGTGATTGTATGATGTGTACAAAGTATTTCCCACAAATGTATGCAAAGTGCTGTGATGTACAAAGTATTTCCCACAAAGTGCTGTGATAGTATATATTAAGTGTACAGTATTCAAATTGCTGTGATAGTATATATTAAGTGTACAGTCTGTAAATTGCTGTGATAGTATAACGTGTACAAAGCATTTCCTACAAATATAAGTGCTGTGATAGTATGATGTATTTTCTACAAAGTGCTGTGATTGTATGATGTGTACAAAGTTTTCCCACAAATGTATGCAAATTGCTGTGATTTTATGATGTATTTTTCTACAAAGTATAACAGTGATACAATATAACAGTGATACAATATAACCTTGAATTTGACACAACCTTGAAGTGCCACACTGCTACAAAAAAAACTTGAAGTGTCACACTTGTTCAAAAAAAAACTTGACGTGTCACACTTGTTCAAAAAAAAACTTCTCACAATTGACCTTGACCTAATAGAACACTGGCGCGTGCAGGCAAAAAGTATAAATACCCCCGGCGCAGACACTATTTTTTCATTATCTAGCATGGAGTCCTTCAACATGCCATACGATGTATTGAGAGAAGCACTAGAATCATCTGAGTTGATAGACCCGAATGCGGGTATGCATTACAACCAGCCGAAGTACAACCAGCCAAAGTACGGTCAACTACAGTATAGGCAGCCACAGTACAGCCAATACAGTCAACCACTGTACAGCCAATACAGTCAACAGTCCATGGTAGATGTACAACCCCCCATGGTAGATGTACAGCCGATACAACCCATGGTAGATGTACAACCCACTATGACGAATACACAGCCTATGGTAGATGTACAACCCACTATGACGAATACACAGCCTATGGTAGATGTACAACCCACTATGACGAATACACAGCCCCCTATGGCGAAAACACAGTCTAATACAACGGGTGATGCAAAGCCTACAACGGGATTGTCTGTTCTACAAGGTATCAAGGAAGAAATGGTACAGATGAATCAAGTCATGCAAGAGATGGTCAGACTCATGAAGAATCAAGAAGTACGGTTTAAGCCACAAGAAATGGTACCTGTACAGTTTATGTATGATTCAAAGAAACGAAAACATGAGCATGAGAAAAAGAAACCGGAGCATGACAAAAAGAAACCGGAGCATGACAAAAAGAAACCGGAGATGACAGAAACGAAGAAACGAAAACATGACCTTGAGAAACAACCTCGGGGCAAGTATGGTAAAGAAATAAAGAAATGAAGATCCGACTAACAGCTACCAACCACGACCAACGGTCCTTTTCAGGACCACCAACGGCCCTTTTCAGGGCCACCATGTCTTTTCGAAAGAAAATTCTCTCATTGTCTTAGTCTATACACACACACACACACAGTACCCAGAACATTCCTAAAATCCAATTCATACTATTTTGGGGTACAACATTGATTTCCAATTTGTCCCAATTTGTCACAATTTTGAAAACTTCTGGGGACCAATAACGTTGATTTGGTCCCCAGGGTACCGCCCATTACTACTGTGGTCGCTACAATACCGACCTCACAACTCGACAAAAATAGTATTTTTTAGTCTAATACGCATTAAAGCAACATAATAGTGTCATTTCATGCATTTTAAAGTATTTGTATGATTTGTTTAGAAGTTTATCTGTATAAATATATATTACGTTGTTAAGCTGCTGGGCTGCTAACTTCACGCTGCTAGCAGCGTCTAATTTCACACACACACACACAAATGAAATTTCCCATATTTTCAATTAATGAATGTTCAAACAACACACAGACATTATTTTACGCATTCTTAAGTATTTAGCTGATTTGTTTTGAAGTTTATCTGTAGAAATATATATTACGCTGTTACGCTACTGGGCTGCTAACTTCACGCTGCCAACTTCACGCTGTTGGCAAAGTCTAATTTTACATGAACTTTTCTTTCAAAAATCATATATTTTCATAAATTAACGTTCAAACAACAGACTGACATTATTTTAAGCATTCTTAAGTATTTAGCTTGATTTGTTGTGAAGTTTATCTGTAGAAATATATATTACGCTGTTACGCTGCTGGGCTGCTAACTTCACGCTGCCAACTTCACGCTGCTAGCAGCGACTAATTTCACATGAAAAAAAAAGTTTCCTATATTTTCAATTAATTAACGTTCAAACAACAGACTCACATTATTTCGTGCATTATTAAGTGTTTAGCTTGATTTCTTGTGAAGTTTATTTGTAGAAATATATAAGGCTGCTACGCTGCTAATTTCACGCTGCTGGGCTGCTACGCTGCCAACTTCACGCTGCTGGGCTGTTAGGCTGCTGGGCTGCCAACTTCACGCTGCTGGGCTGCTACGCTGCCAACTTCACGGACATTGAATTGTACTGAAATATAACATTCATTTTGTTTTCAAATGATGTTAATTTTCAAATGTAGTGGAAACATAAGATTAACATGCGCTTAAAATAAACCAAATATAAAGCGCGATAATTGCCTAAATAATAACGTTATGACGCCGTGTTTTCATTTCAAGTGTCGCAGGAAACGTTTCGATACTGAAAAAGGTAGCCTGAAGAGGTATAGATATTTTTCGCTCATTGCGTAGCTAAATGAATGTTTTACATAATGTTAATTTTTGAAAAACTTCTACCACGGCGTTTTAGCTACATTTGCATTTATCTGAATATTTTACGTCGAGAAAACGTCCCCATAATGACGTTTTGACGTCGATTAATTTCCGACACGACGGGCGGACATGGATATTCAAAGCATTGATGATGATCACTCGGTAGACCACAGCATTCGCTCATCCGCAAAGTTCGAATTTTCAATTTATGACAATCTATAGCAAAGCTACATGAGGAAAAGTGCAACGAGTCGTTCACATAGCTGGTGCTGGTTTAGTTGCTAGGTTACCGACGTCAAACTGTAAAAAGAACAAAATGTTCGCAAGCGCAGCTACTATGGGTATAACCCCTCCAAATTGCATGCCATTCTAACACACTTTCTTTTTTGCCGAGCAACACCGCGAACTACCTTAACTACTTGGCTTTATCCTGTACACAACTACTCATGGTTTCGGCAATGTCACCATTCTAGTCAAGCGTGCATCATCGATTGTCTGATCAAGCGATTCATCATATCGCGTTATAATGTAAAATTAAGAAAGATCGTTTAAATGTGTGATGATTAGTAAGTAGTAATTCATCAGCCAATATCGGGTATTTAGTAAAAATACATTTTTCTGAAAATAAAAGAATAATTAGTAGATTACGTCTAATCCTAAGCGTGTGTGCATATGATTTATGGCCAGTGTTACCAGTCATTTCTTTTATTTTGCTATACTGCAATAAATTGATTAAACTGAATTAATCTAAGTCGGTGAACTTTGAAGTGTTTTTATTAAGAATGTTGAATCCTATGCATGGGACTATTCCAAAGCGACAAGAACACCTCTATGTCTTGCAAATAATTGAATAGACGTATTTTGTATGTCTTGTCACAACCAGAACACACTATCGCCACGGTTATACGGGTCCCCTATATGTTTAACTCATCTCTTTCCAGCGAACAATATATAAGAGACAACTATGAACTACACGACAATTGTGCTGTTACATCTAATGAAACGGTGTATGACACTATTGATGTTGGCACAGGTAATATATTAGCCAGTATTGTTGAGAATATAAAATATAAATATATTCAATAAATGATTTATTTGTTTTATATCATGGCAAGATAAAATGGAAAGCATCAATTTATTATTACACTCAGATAGTTGCAACCGTTTTTATGTATGAAATGGTAGCTTACGGCACATTATATTGCTCATCATGCAATGTGTGTCCGTTAAGTGCAACACACAGACAATTGACCGTGTACGATAAATTGCATTTGTTGTTATCAACCCAGTCGCTGTCGGGTGCATATGCTCTTCCCAATACGTAACCAGATTATAAACGCCAGGCACGATTCTACTAGAAATGAATGAAACCAAACTAAAATATTCAAACCATTCCTCACATGGTTTTGAAAGCATCGTGCGCGTATTGTTGTTTCATTTTCATTCTTGCAAACATTTTGGAAATTACTTCGGAAAACCTGTGTATGGAATCAATATAAAACGAGTAATTAATGTAAGAAGGCCTTCAAATGTGCATCTAAATCATATATTGATAATTTGATCATCATTGATGCAAATGTTTTTTTCTGACTTTAGGTATCGACCAAACCACCCACGCAGAAGAAACCTACAATGAATTGTAATAGTAAAAAACTGGTAAGGGAACATTGAGACAGAGAGTGGTTTACAAATGTTTTTTTTTTGAAGCCTCATGATCATTAAAAGACAGACCAATGTCTAATGTTCTAAAGACTGTATTACAAGTATAATAACTAAGTTTTCTAGAGTGCATATTATATATTAACACATAATGTGTCCATTGTTGTTATTTGCGAGTGTTTATTAATCGAGTTGGTTCCGCCCAGTGGATTATCTAAAAATGATGACTCCGATGATAAGTGCTATGTTTGATATTTTCTATTTTACTTTTAAATGTTAAACACGTATTAACTAATATTTTTTACGTTATAATTACATAATTATAAAAACTTTTTATCATTAATTAAAGTACAATTTAACCAATTGTTAATCATATGATAAATAATGGGAAACAAGTCTACTGTGCTTTTATTGATTTTACTAAGGCGTTCGAATACGTAGTAAGAGAAAATGTGTTGTATAAACTGATAAATTTAGGATTACGCGGTAACATATTAAATGTAATTAATTAAATGTATACATCTGTTAAAACGCACGTTTAAGTTGAATTAAATGAAGAATATACTTGTGCGCTTGGTGTTAGGGAGGGTGAATGCTTATCGCCTTTTTTATTTTTCATGTTTTTGAACGATCTTGAAGATTGATTTTATCATAGTGACTTAGATGGCATTGATGGTAATATGTATAACTTGCTTTTGATTTTATATGCTGATGACAGTAACATTTGCTAACAGTAGTGAAGAACTATAATAAGCTTTAGATTTATTATCGAACTGTTGCAATAGGTAGAAACTTACAGTAAATACATCCAAAACAAAACTAATGATTTTCAAGAAAGGTGGAAGGTTACAAAGAAATATGCAGTTTGATTAATTATAAAAATGAGGTTGTTGAAATTGTGAACAAATTTACTTATTTAGGACTTGTCTTTACTACAGTTGGTCTTTTCTGAAACACAATCTACCCTTGTCGGTCGAGCTTTAATTTAAAGCAATTTATAAGATGATTAAATAGTTATGCCATTTTACAAATATAACTGTTTCACATCGCCTTGATTTATTTGATAAATTAATTTCTCCCACTCTCAATTATGGAAGTGAAGCGTTGGGTTTTGTTCATGGCTATGCCATTGAAAAAGTACATATTCAACATTGTTAATCGAATATTAGGCGTTAAGAAGACAACTCAGAACGATTTTATATACGGGGCACCTGGAAGTAATTAAATACTGGGTTAAAGAACTTCAATGTAATAAAAGTAAGTATGTTAATAAGGTGTTTAATCTTTTGAAGACTGATTTTGAATTGTTACGTAATCAAATAAACTGGTGTTCACATGTCAAAGATATTTTATGCTCTCTCGGTTTTTATGATGCTTGGTTATTTCAATATGTTGGTGATGAAAAAAATTGTACTTAAATTGCTATTTGTGAGGATGTTTACTTATGCTTATGTTGTGTTATGATATGTTTCACTATATGTTGTTATACTGACCAAGTTTGTACCTTATGCCAAAATAAATCTTATCATCATACTAGTGGATTTTTATAAAGCAAATAAAAAAAACAATGTTTTGTCCCTCCGTTTGTTGCCATTTTCCCGGACACAATAAGAACGTCAATGAAATAAAATATACAATATACAACGGATATACGTTAAGACAATTGTACTCCAATAAGCGTGTGCGATCCAATATGAAAGACAGATGTGAAAAGATAGAACAGATTTGGATGACATTTCATAATCACACCTTCCTATGATGAATCTTGTCCGTTGTTTACAAAGGCCAATTGAACTTCCAATAAGGAAACATAGTCAAGATGTCAGTACAATCGATGATATAACACAATTTAATGCAATATAAACAACTATTTTGATTGACAATGTATAGACTATCTGTCAACTCAAAGATATCGTTGAATGCTGTTAAAAGTTGATTGTTAAGCCAGTCATTACGTATATGTCTAACCCATAGCCACTTGCATTTTACAGAGCATAACAAACAAATGCATCCCTCGGCTATATTACAACTGTTTGACTTGCGGACGATGCAAATTTAAACAAAAGTCTACATTAAGCGTATTGCCTATAGCAACAATTAGTTTGCCTTCGTAAGAGTTGTCGTATCACACAGTTATATTGAGCCCGAGTTTAGATGTATTATCGTCATTGTTATTGTGGATGTGGTGAATCCATGTAATAAAGAATGCAGTAAATGTATTACAAGTTATTTAAAACTTATGGTAAGTATAATTCCTTAGTGAAATTGGCGGCATGAGGAAGTTAGATCAATAATGGGTCCCGTGTATAAAGTGACAGCAATAGAAAAAAAAATATTTGATCAACTTGCTTCATACTGCAAAACCATGAATTACATTATCATGTAATATCATTAAAACACGCCATTCTATAACAAAACAGATTATTTGAGAATAATCGGTTTGGAAAATTTAGAAATATTATAATGCCTCCATATCGTTATATATACTTGAATAAGCGATTCGGAAGTATAATGTTTTGCAATGCTGGGTCTGTACCAAAGACAACGATTTTTTAAACGGCAGGGCAGCAATGTAAGTGTGACTGATGTAGAATCCATATTTAGATGATAAAAATTTCATACATCTTTTTGTTTTATAAAATTAGTAATACGCTTTAACAACATAAGGAAGTTCAATTACTATTGCCATTATTGTCTCCCTTAAAACGTTAACAGTCTAGATTTATTTTCAGAAGAAATAAAAAAGTAACGTTATAATTGTAATTTTATTGCTTTAGTGTCAATTGTTCTTTGAAATATGTTCCCCTTCAATTTTACACTAGTTTAATGGAACATCTTTAATTGATTGCCTACATTGTATAGTATAACACTTAATAACGTAAACAATAGTCGTTTACAAAAATACAAATACCATGCTTTCATATCAAGCGTCAAAATTAACTAACCGAAGGCGGATAAAAATAACTGTTGTATTGTGATAAACAATGCATTATCTTAATATCGTCTCCACTTTATCGGCGACAACCATCGCTAACGTGTTGTGTATTGCGTTGGTAGATGACAATATTTCGTTTTTAAGTAGCCTCTCTTACTGGACATCAAAATGCAGAGGGTTTAATTCTTTAACATCGATTGCCGCTTCATTTAAAGATTAATTTCAAAACTGCTTTCGGTGGTTTGTAGCCGACATGTAATATCTAGAGAACAATGCCTCATAATTTTCATACTGTTTTCGTTTTTCACTATAAGGTATTACGTAATTGTCAGCGGGGTTCAGGCTACGGAATTTATTTTACGTCAAATATCTAATGAACGAAGAACGTTAGCAAAAATCTGAGACACTGTTTCCTGCATTGTACATTTATAGTTATTTAAACGTTGATTGTTGTAACGAATTTCCTGATACAGAGAGGTTTTCTTTGCAAAAAATATGTAAATTACCAGCTATATTGGTTTGTAGAAGACAAACCAAATCTAACATATTTTCAAATCACTTACAATCGACTTTTACAGTGGATTTATTTAAGTACATAACTATGGTTAAAGTTTTAAATTTATACATTGGTGAAACTTGATATGACCAGTCAGTCACGAACTACATAACACTTCTAAATAAATACGAGTGTGTTTAACAAATGTAAAGTATTGTATTAACTTCAATGGTTTTACAAATGATGTGCATTGTATTATTGGTTGTCTCAACGTAATTTAGTTTAATCTTTTACATATATGCAACGGTATTATATATAACGTTATTGTTCATATTAGTATACCGTACATAAAAAAATCAACAAAGTAGCAAATTATATATGATTAGGCCATCTGACAGCTAAACTTGACTGAAATATGTTTCATTTTAGAAAAGCAACAAACAAATTAACAGTTAAGAAAAACAATTTCACCGTTTCCTCAAAACTCTATCCAGCAAGTCATTTTTATTATAAAGTCTATAACACCGTCTTATATCATACTTACTGAGTAATGCTGGCACCCATTTGTTCAATAAAATATCAATACATCTACCTCAAATGATAACATACAATATTCAGATAATCCTTTGTTTAATGATGAGTGTTTCCAAAAGAAATTAGTTTTTCACAAAATGTTAAATATGTATTGATTAGTTTACAGTGAAGAAAATCGAAATAGTTTAGTAAGGACTAGATCAGCGTAAAAAACTTGTATTAGAAACTGTAAATATGAATATGATAAAAATGAGACATTAAAACTTACTCAGGCATGATTTACAAAATGTATTGGACTATGCTGAAGAAAAATTATAGAATTGCGAAGAAAAATGATGGAATTGCACAAAGTAACATACCCTTAGATATGTTTGCACGTTACTTTAAAACAGTCAATAACCCACATGATCGTTTTTATATTCCGAATGATGACGTGCTAGACATTTTTTAGAAAAATATGACAATAATGAATTCAAAATAATGTTCAATGAGCTAAGAGGGATATGTCATACCGTGACATAAAAAGATAGCATAAATAATGTAGATAATTATAGGGGTAGTACGTTTCTTGGTGTCTTTGGTAAGCTTTTTTTCACGAGTGTTAAAGAATAGATTGTCTGGTTGGGCAGAAACATATAATGTTTATGTAGAGGCTCAGTCCGGCTTCAGGTAAAAAATGGGAACTGTTAATAATAGTTTGTTATTACATGACCTAACTAAGCATATGATAAATAAAGGGAAACAACTCTACGGTGCCTTTATTGATTTTACTAAGGCGTTCGATTATATATATACACACACACATTTTCATGTTTCGTTAACTCTCATTCTGGTCATAGAGTATTTGTCATGGCATAATATTATACAATTAAATCAAAGTAATATACTTTAAATTATGGAGAAATTACGTTGCTCAAACAATTATATTGTCATACAATATTTATTAATGATACCAGTGTCAAGTTCGATCACTAGTAGTGACTCTAACTCAATTGCCTAAAAAGTCACTATCATACTTTATTAACGTCTTTTTCAGCAACATCATTGTGATAGTTGTTTTTTTCTGCAAGATTTGCATTTCAAGTCGTAAAGTGCAATAATTATTCTACTTGATTACGATCTGCACATCTGAATACATTTTTTTTTTAATTTGAAGTAGCAACGACGCGTGTTAGATAATAATACTTTATAAACTGTTTTTCAAATTTATTGTTTGGACCGTAGCTTGAAGATGCGGAATTTAAATTCTTTAATTTCTTTCAACGCGTAATGACCTGCACGGTATATTCTTTTCGGAACACACAAAACATTTTCTTGACCTTTCACTCGATCATCAGATATATATTAAGGCATTGTTTCGACACAACGTTCAAAACAACATCAGTGGCAATAGAGATCTGTAAATCAGTGATATTCGAGCCAGACAATAACAAACAACTATGGGCAGGTTATTGTTTTCAAGCTTCCTTGCATGCTATGTTAAACACTTCGATAGGCGGTAAATAAAGCAGTTATTTTTGTGAAGCCGGAAGTATTTATGAGTATGAAGTTTGCAAGGATCTTTCAACAGACATACTTAGTTTGGAGTATCGAATTTCACTAAACCTTCAACTGCAATGGGATTGACAGTAAGATTTAACTGTGCAACATCATCGAGTGGATGAAAAAGTAATGTTTAAGAGATTACATAAAATAAATCTAAAGAATATGTGTGTTGTTTAAGATAATTCTGCTGGACAACAATCAAATATATGTGTATTACGGTATGCGCATAAAATGGCTGGCGTCAACACACTTGTCTGCTATGTGACACTACTAGTGATTCATGCTTGGATTAACGAGGTGAATGGTGGTGGTGAGTATATTCATTTTAGAGATGGATCTAAATACTGTTATAAATATCAAACACTATGTAGGTGTGTTTAGGTGTCGTAATAAACAAAATTCTTATGGGTTTTATCAATAAATATACAATGTTTGATTTTACTTTGTTAAATATAAAGACATTTATTGTAAATACCGTGATCATTCTAACATCGAAACTCATTCACTGGACTCAATGCACTACAGAAAACATATGAGATAATGAAAAAAGTATATATCAAAGACGTTTGCTACAATTTCCCTTTTTCACATAGACATATAAGGAAAAAATGAAAACTCCATGATCTTTTTAAACGATGCATGGTCATAGCATCTGCTAACAGAAACATTGTAAGCGGTAAAAGTGGTGGTTGACTAACTCGTTTGTCAGAGATATCTACCCCTAATTTTGAATGTTTGGCTAATTTTGAGGTTGATATAGAAGTATTGCTATTATATCCTTGGACATACATTATTTTACTTTAAATCTGTTGATCAAGTATAAAGAAAATTGAGACAGGCACATGTCGCACAAGCTTTAGAAATAAATTGTACGAGTTTCCCAAATTGTGGTGCATCACATCCTGTTGCGACAGGGACGATTAAAAGATCAAGTAGCCTGTCTTGTTAGTATGGCCATAAACAGCCAGCGTAGGTATATCGGATAGATATCGGATAAAGAACGATTTATCTGAATAACGGTCGAATCAATATCCATCAGTGATTGTTGGGTGATTGGTCCTTTTTGCCAAATATTGTTAAGCAGTCGGAAAAGTCTAAAAGACTAAAGCATTAAATGGTAGTAAAGATATCTCTGTTAGTGTCTTGGTGTTTAATAAAACAAACAATCGCAGACGAACAGACAACGGGCAGAAGTCCAGGTAAGATAATTAACATGGTGATATTTTCGTTCGATTTGAATTACTGCTTTGTGACAATCTTAATAATCTAGGTTTGCGCAAGGACGACACACAAGAGCACAATTTAATCAATTACAGGTAAGTTATTTAATATGGTGTTCGCGATGAATATATTCTTCGAATAAACAAGAGTTTAACTTTTAAAGATTTTTCTGCTGCATCAGTGAATTATTTTAAATTAAGAGTTCAGCTCGCTTGTCTGTATTTAAAGGGTATCTGAAATAACACTGATACAGTGTAACTTCTGAAATCCGGACCCTCTGAAATCCAGAAACATCTGAAATCCGGACGATTTTCTTGGTCCCGAAATTTCTCCCTCTATTACAATGTAAATTATACTTTTGAATTCCGATTTTTCACGAATTTTGATTTATGTAAGTGCAATATTAAAATGTTCTTCAAAAATCAGGACAGTGCAAAAAGTGTCATCCTTAATAAGTCCCGCGATTATAAACCCTGAGGCAAAATGTCATTTTCCCCTCTTTCAATTGTTTACCAATCAGTGGTGTAAGTTTATTTTGACATGTGTTAGAATCACAATATGTAAAATTACATGATTAATAAATCTTATGAATGTTTATCTTTCATTTTTGCGTCATGTCTCAGTAATAATAACACCATATTGTATTATGCATAAATAATGATGTCCCTATTTTCACCATAAACAAACTTTGGTGTTTAACATCTGTACTTGTTCAGATAATTTTAGACGTCCGAATTCCGGAAACTTCCCAAATCCGGACATTTTAGCCGGTCCCATGGGTGTCCTGATCTCAGAAGTTACACTGTATCAGTTTAAATTGAAGTCGTTGATTTATTAAGATTTGAGTATGAGTTGCTTTTCTTACAGGTCTGCTATTTCGAATGTTGGTGGCTCATCATTGAGAAAACTATGACTGGGAATATTCAAGAAAATGACTGTTGAGTTCAACTGGACCAGTGCAGATGGGATATATGGGATTTGAGTTTCTGAAACCTTGGGCAAATATACACATTGACATCATAATTCATTTTATGAAGATGTCAGTTAGACATGTGTTAGGCTGTCGTGTACATTTTATTTCGTCCTTAATTAAACAATAGGAATTATTGATGAATGTATCTTTACCTGTCGTTTAACTGTAACATGACAAAATAAAATAAATAACTTGCTGATGTGTTTCACTGCGTCATTATCTTCCTGACCTAGGGTCCGGACACGTTAAAATGTAAGCCTATGGTACGGTGTAAAATTGCCATTATCGGACCGAGTAATATTTAAAACGCTATCAGACTGAAGCGAAAACAGCCCGGGACGAAGTGAAATGCATATCGGTTATCAATATGTATGTATTTGTTTGAAACAAAAAATAAATATAGATTGAAGACTTTGATAATGGCGTATTCATACATTACGGAAGTTTGCTGAACACTTTGCCGAAAATCTTCCTCATTCGTAAAACCAACGATGTAAACATTTAGCATTCACTGTTTTGACATTCAACTAAAACACGGACGTTTTTGTGCCATTCTATTTTTTAATAGAATTTTATTAAAAATGAGACCCAAGCTCTATCATGGATATTATGCTCATAACTTACACACCAAACACGAACTTGGGATACTCTTAAAATAAGGAGGAACAGTGTAGAATGGACATATCAGATTGTCACACTCTCCACAATTAAATTCATTTTCCCATATGATTACCGTCAATATACGAGGGCTGTTCTGGAAGTTCGCGTAATTTCTCAATAGCATGACTATTTACAGGGCTTTCGAGTTATGACAATTGACTTCAATCATAATGAGGTTATAAATGATTAACATGGCTTCAATAAATCTGTTCTACTTGTATATAGTTTTGACATAGCATAAATAATGCTACTTTCTTAACGCTGTCACAAAATTCAAAACGTCCAAATTGTACGACACATTCGTCCGTGGCGAGTTAACTATAAAACACAGTGCTTCCCTGTTCGTCATCTTTTCATTCACACATTTTTTTTCAAATTGCATCCTTACACAAAATTGATACATAACATTGTTTTAATCTTTTTAAAACATGATCATTTGCATAATGAAACTCCACAAAGGCTATTATTGATATTCCGTCGTTCGTATATGAATCTCAAATAATGCTGAATTGTGATGATTCAGTTGGTTGCATCCTTATCACCTATTAGCATATATTATTGAGTGGGTTATTCACGCATGGTTAGTGATCATCCGTAAGTTTTAACATACTCTCCGAGATATGTAATGAGTGATTACGGAATGCCTTAAATAGAAAATATGACACACATGGTATTTGTAAAGTCTGTTCGTGTTAAAAGCTAATCAGTCTCCGTTATCGCATATCATATCTCAATTGTTTGAGCCTTAGTTAATTCAATATATTTGCACATGTGTAAATGGTTGCCAATTCGTATCAAGTTTCTTAATTATTTTTCTAACACCTAGCCTAACAATAACACGTACTATTGAAACTAGTTACCAAGTAAGTTATTATTTATGAAGTTAAAGTAGCATCTTCTATAGAAAGTATTTAAATTTCTGTCTCGTGGATGTTCGGATGATGACAAATTGATTGTGCTTTGAGAATTGTTTTAAAGCATTTAAAATACCTTTTCAGCTAACTTTTAAGAAAAATAACCATTAGAATGGTGCCGATGTGACATAATATGCGTAACACGTGACATAATATACGTAACATGTAATTTTGCTTCTGCCTGGTATGAGCAGCAACTTGAATAATAATATTAAACAAATTACTCATTATGGAAACAAATTATATATAATAATTCCTAACTCATAGATGAACTGTACCTTTATGCAGAGACTTGAAAATATGGTACAACAGATGCAATGAATTGGACATATTCGTCAAACTCAATGCCTATGAAAGAAATATTTCTTTAACACGCTTGTGTAACGTAAATGTTCTAGTATCAATATGTATACATGTTACTCACTCTGGTGGTATAAAGACAAGTGTTGTGTTGCGCTTTAACCATTCTGGGGAATATATAACCATGATAATAATTTTTTTCTCGTGCAATGCTACGTACATTGAAACAACGCATGGACAGACATTTTTATGATAAATATTAATGCCTAGTTAAATTATATTTTAAAACATGCACTTTCTTAACTTTATACACACAACACAGCCAACCTTGATTTAATATAGTGGTATGATGATTCTAACATTTCCTATTTAAACTTTGTTATTTTAGCGGTAAGAAACAAACGATTGTTTTATTCTTTTCCCAACGTACGACCTTATAATGAAATGCTGTATTGTGTATTCTGTGAACCAAAAACAGTTTGCATGCAATCTGATAAGATAATCAGTGTGCCATTGTTTTGATAAAACATACCAAAGGACTTCAAAAATTGTTTTCTTTAGAGCATTGTAAATAAATGTATAGAAGGAAACTGAAAATAATTGTAGATAGATAAACGTATTATCTTAATGCACACCTAATTCACACCTGGGGGTCCAGGTTTCAAACCTAGCAGATTCATCTCCGTCTATAAGTGTGACGTAACAATTTGATTTTCATAAATTGTTCTTTCATTTAAGGAAATAATCGTTATATAAATTATACAAGGCAAATACAAATGTAGTCATACGCAATGGTGATTATGCTTAAAACACAAATTAACGAAATATGTTAAGACTATCAATTAATAAAGGCATACAAAAACTAATAGAGAAACGCCTTTCTAATTCAGTATCCATGACATATATGCGAGAAGCATGAGTACTGCATGTTTGCCTGTATGTGGATTAAGATTTCTATATTTATATCGATTCTGTCCTAAAACATACACTGAAGACGTATTCGAATGGTGGAAATATCATTCTTTTTATCTCCAGGGCATTCACACTCAGATTATTTCATTTAATTTATCATCGGATCGTGTATTAACGAACAAATTTACAATAAGTTTGTATTAAAAAAAAACTTACTTTCATTTCAGCGTTTCAAGTAAACTGGGGAAACGGTGTAGGTATTTTTTGGACGGGTGTTTTCGTGGGTTATCTTCAAATTCAATGCAAATTTTAACATAATTCTGGTTAGTCGACCACTTCAGTTGTATCAGTATTTATATAGGATGCTACCGAATGATAATGTTTTAAATGTCATTATTGTTTTGACATTTCGATCAGCCGAAGATAAAGGCGTTCTTTTTGATAAGCCGGAAAAATAATGAATATCAAGCAAATAAAGGACTTAACAACATACATACATTAAATTCATTATAAGCACACTTGTATTGTCAGTTCTTTATAATGCTACAATACAGTCGCGTGTGACTTAATAAGAGTAATATACAAAATACACCAACATAATACTTGTTTTTTTGTGGTTTTTTTTGGTGAATTGTGCTTGGTAATCATAGAATAAATTACGGTATGTGTATGTTATGGCTGGCAACACGCTTGTTTGCCTGACAATACTACTAGTGATTCATGCTTTCATTAACAGAGTAAATAGCGGTAGTGAGTGTTTATTTTTATGGAACGAAAAACATTTATCGAGACAAAAAAATAGCATTTCTTTGCATAATAGCATTGTTAATGTCAACACATCTAGCAACATATCATGCTACTCTGATGATAAGAATTCTAAATATCCTAATATTTTAAATGGCCGATGGTCTCCAAATATGTAGAACATGTAGATACATATCTATAAACAATAAATGGTTCTTAAGTTTAGGTCATTGGCTCAGTATTGCTACTTGAAAAAATAAACGATTTTTAATATTGTCGTTTTAAACAAATCATAAAATTGTTTTGATGGATTTGAGAGGGTCTCATCAGCAGTTACTGTATATTGCACGGATAAGCACACAAGTATATATGTTACCGATAACTGTATCAAATTACATGTAGATCTATTTGATAAATCCCTTTATCAGTTGACCTTAAGTTTTTCAACTTTTTCATAGCCGTCATCACTTAAACATCACATTGCCGGGAAATGTTGGTGCATACAACAGGAAAATGCTACTCATCAGGGTTCTGTTCTACGATATTTCGTTTTTAATGTCCAGGCTAAATAAAGCATCGGGACTCCGCGCAGAAAGACGCCGCAGAACAACAGGGTATTTATACCATTTCAACAAACCTTTGTTGGTTAATAATCACGCGGCCGTTAATTATAATATGGTATATGAGTAAAATATTGCAATAAACAACTTAATATTGGAATAGGATTTGTCAAATGAATGATGAATCAACATTGATACTGTATTCATCACAAATGTTTTACTCACCAATTCAATTTCACTTCAACTTTTCAAAGATAAATATAATTGATTCTCCATGAATCTGTAAAATGCGTTTCTGCTGACATGAGCCCAGTCTTATGAATGTTTGATTATTTCGTAGAAAATGTCATATCAAAATTGCGTACGGCTTCGGGGCAAAAGTCTAAAGTCACCCCTTCACCTCAGACCATATTGTTGACTGTTCAACAAATGCGCATGTAATAACTGTATACTGTCCTGATGAAAAGAGGTAATAGATAATATCTCTATCATAAGATCAAACTTAGTAATAATCGTATCAACACAGCACATATAAGTTGTTTTTGGAGACTATGTAATCGATATTTAGGCATAAATAATGCTGCATAGATATACTTTATAAAGAGTATGGCCATAGATAAGTATCGCTGTACAAAAATCTCCTTTCATGGGTACATTTTAAACAATTAGGAACTTAGGCACGTCGGTGTTGCACCTCCATATAGGTTACAAGCTAGCTCAAATATGACTACGAAGACAGTGATTGTATCCAATATCGTTTAAACCGAACGTAGTGGCCTCAAATACTTAAAGGGGCATGCCCTGGAACTGAAGCGTCTCGAATATAAATCAAATTGGTACCATTTGAATGCCAAAATCAATTAATGAAAGTCCTGTAAAATATTTACGAAATGTCCCGCTATTTGACTCAAAATACACATTTCAAGATTTACCAAACCTGCCGATTACGCCTTAGAAAATATTCGTCATTTTCATAACTCGACCCTTTCGGGATCTGTCAAAAGCGGAAAAAATGTCAACAAACTGTGAAATGGTAAGTATTGCTCAAGTCATGTTCATTGTTTGCGACATAAAGCATATCTATCGATCAATTATAGGTAAATATCATTGTTTTGCTGCTTGAAAGGCAGCGCGCACGCTAAGTTAAATTCTCAGACGCATCGGAAATATCGTTGTCGTCAATAAAAGGCTTGTAAGCCTTTTATTTAAACCGGCATATAAATACCCACGCGCCAGTTACATGGCCATTTTTAAGGCACATTCTTCTTTGACTTTTCGGTAATAATTGTTTTTACAAGTGATAAACGCATTTTTGGTGTATAAAACCCAAGACACAGCAGTTCCAGGGCATACCCCTTTAATACGTATATAATGTTCATAACCTATGTTTAATAAGGCGTCTACAATACAAGGTCGTTGTAGGACGAAACCGTCGGTAGTGAATCGATATTGAAAAGATAGACCACGAAACATATAAAATACATGTGTACACTTTACACATTAATGTTATTTCCTAAATTCGTATGAATTGATGTACAATGTAATAAAATATTAATGCATAATGATTCATAGTGATACTTTCACTTACACTCATTTTTACTCTCAACCCTTTTAGCTTCAATCATCAAAACATGGTCTTGAATAATCAGTTTTACAATTAAACACTCACATTGAATACAATGTTAAAATAGCTTTCAATTTGTTTGGTAGTACTATAGATGTGAACAAAGCTAATACAGGAAATTTCAAAAGTTCTTGGTTCAACGACGATTTCATGTGAAAACGCGTGGCGTAATATTAAGGTAGTTCGCGGTGTTGCTCGGCAAAAAAGAAAGTTTGTTAGTATGGCATGGAATTTGGAGGAATTATACCTGAAGTAGCAGCGCTTACTTAAAATATTGTTCTTTTTACAGTTTGATGTCGGTAACCTAGCAACTAAACGACGTTAAAACGCCACCTAGCGGCACCAGTTATGCGAACAACTCGTTGTACTTTTCCCCTTGTAGCTTTGTTATAAATTGTCATAGATTGAAAATTCGAATATTGCGAATGAGCGAATGCAGTAGTATACCGAATGGTTTTCATCAATGCTTTGAATAATGTCAGAGTTATATGATTGACAGGTAAGCCTCGGATTGCTGTAAGTTTTAACGCAACATGTAGTAATAGTAACATCCTTTGCGTCCAAAGACAAGTTATATATATTTCGTAAGAATTATTTGCAACTTCACAATGACTTCCTTCTCACTGAAAACCTGCATTTTTTCTCAACATCCAGTTCAAACATGATAACAAAGTCGTCTCATGTTGGAGCATCCTCTTGAAACTGCGTAATGCTTAACATATTCGTTTTTCTAGTAACATGTGTACGAGACATTCCTGTGTGTGTTCACTAATTCTGGATGTTGTTTACGTACCACATACATCAGGAAAAGGCGTATTTTTGAATGATGCCTTTGAGCTAACTGAACTTCTTCCGCCACTGACTTTTTGGCGATATTTACACACTTCCTTGTCGAATGACCAACCGTCGTCACGTTTAGTATTCGATAAATGTGACAATCAAGAAAAGAAAATTTATCAGCGGTGTCAACTTAAAATAATGGTGAGAAGCACGCTGTAAATAAATGATCTACCAAAGTTGTAAAAACGTTCATGCAGAACTCTGGTTGTCATAGCAACCATTGGGAAAATATTTTTAAAAATTATGAACTTGTCAGAAACAACAATATCTACAGCATAGATACTTGGTTTATAAATGTAGTTTTATCAAGTAGACTTCTACCAGGTTTATTCAAATTATGGTCATGGGTTAAAAAATGGCCCCCGACCCGGGGGTAACTTGATTTTACACACTTTCATAAATATAAGAAATCTTTTAGAATATTTTTGTTCGACGCAAATCCTTGAGCTATGATATTTGGTGTGAAACATTGACCTCTACCAAGTTTGTTCAAACGATGGTGCCGTGGACAATTATTCTATTAACTTTGATAACAGTAGTGTCATCTTGTGAGCGATTATAGGTAAAAAGATAAGAAGTAAAAGGATTGGTTTATACATTTATATTCATATTCAACCGACTTTCACAAGTAACCTCCGGTCACTGGGTTACAGGCAAGTTTGAGAGTCGGGAGATATTTTTTCTGACCGTAATTTCCAATTCACGCACACCTGCATTTTGTCTATATACACTCATTTTGAATGAAAACTTTGTTAGTGTCCTAACGTAGTAACTGTTCGTAAATTGCCCATTTGTATGTACATTCAACCTGCCCTTGTGGCGTGTACAAATTTAAACAGAAACGAACATGTACATCTTTGAACACACATTGTTCCAGATTTTTTCTTTTCAATAATAGTGTTCGTACATCGCTGTCTGCATCATCGAGTTACAGTATAAATCAGTTGATAAATACGACCAAATTCGATGAATATTGCTCCAGCCAATCGTTGTCTTTATGTGCAGAATAATAATTGACGTCATTTGGCATGGTATGGCTTTAGGAAATGTTACGATACTGAAAAAAGTAGCCTGAAGAGGTATAGATTGTGTTCGCTTAATATGTAGATAAATGAATGTTTTACATAATGTTAATTTTGAAAAACTGCTACCACGGCGTTTTAGCTACATAAGCATTTATCTGAAATCTTGCGTCGGAAAACTGACGGTTTGACGTCGATTAATTTCCGACGCGCCGGGCGGTCAATGATATTCAATGCACTGACGATGATTACTCGGTATACCACTGCATTCGCTCATCCGCTAAGTTCGAATTTTTAATATATGACAATTTATAGCAAATAAATGAAGGGAAAGGTATTACGAGTTGTTCACATAGCTGGTGCCGCTAGGTGTCGTTTAAACGTCGTTTAGTTGCTAGGTTACCGACGTTAAATTGTAAAAAGAACAATATTTTCGTAAGCGCTGCTACTACAGGTATAATTCCTCCAAATTCCATGCCATACTAACAAACTTTCTTTTTTGCCGAGCAACACCGCGAACTACCTTAATATTACGCCACGCGTTTTCACATGAAATCGTCGTTGAACCAAGAACTTTTGAAATTTCCTGTATTAGCTTTGTTCACATCTATAGTACTACCAAACAAATTGAAAGCTATTTTAACATTGTATTCAATGTGAGTGTTTAATTGTAAAACTGATTATTCAAGACCATGTTTTGATGATCGAAGCTAAAAGGGTTGAGAGTAAAAATGAGTGTAAGTGAAATTATCACCATGAATGCATTAATATTTTATTACATTGTACATCAATTCATACGAATTTAGGAAATAACATTAATGTGTAAAGTGTACACATCTATTTTATATGTTTCGTGGTCTATCTTTTCAATATCGATTTACTACCGACGGTTTCGTCCTAAAACGACCTTGTATTGTAGACGCCTTGTTAAACATAGGTTATGAACATTATATACGTCTGAAGTATTTGAGGCCACTACGTTCGGTTTAAACGATATTGGATACAATCACTGTCTTCGTAGTCATATTTGAGCTAACTTGTAACCTATACTACCTTAAGCGAGCAAACGCAATTTATAACAACGATAGATATAATCGGAGTACTTTAATCAATAAAAGATAAAACATATAAAGCAAAACCGTTGTTCAATACCAAACAAATCAAAAGAAAAATCACAATACTGCTACAACTCAACTCCAGGGTTTTGGAAAGAAGATAAGAAACTTAAACAAACTGAAATGATAATATCATCGATAAAGATGATTTGTATGACCCTTACTATAATCTTTTCTACTGATGCATATTTCACGAACGATATGAGATATAAGAGATAATAATTTGTTGCAAATTGAACCATTAGAGTATGAAATAACGAAATACTTAAGACAATTTCTGGTCTAAAAACTAGGAAAAGTGCAGTACCCTATTGCCTATTAGAACTAGACCCGTCTTCGCCACGCACTTAGGATAAAAAGTGACTCGTCTGGTCTGTTTTCTCTTTAAGAAAATATGGAGACTGTCCCCTGACACCTAAATTTGCAGCAAAGGATCGTATTTGTAATGTAATGCTAATGGACTATAAACACTTGGTTATACAAATTTATATCTCTTCGGTGCTGTTTGTTTTTCTTTTTCAATTATTGTGCCGCAATGCTTGGTAATTCTTTAAGAACATCATTGACGGTCAGTCTGTAGAGCATTGCATTAAAGAACGAAGCAGTTTTATGGCTTAACAAAGAAGTAGTGTATGTGTATCTTACATTCATTTTTCTAAATATAACGACCTTTCTCCTAAAATCTGTTTAGCAGCGGATTGTTTACACAATTGACAGTTACGTCATGACCTTGGATGACTGGATCCGTGGCTGATATTTAAAGTACGACATGGAGAAAGGGTTACCTCCTTATACGGCTGGAGACACATCAATTTAATGTTTTGTCACTTGTTAAAACAGTAACCATGTAGTATATTGTCCCAAAGATAATAAATTATCAAAAAATATATATATCCTTCCCCCCATACACATCAAAAGAATGTGCGAGCCACATTAAACCTAAATCTGGCATACATATTAAACATATAATTATGGTACTAGCCGGTATCCCGCAAAATGCAGAGAGGCAATATTCGCCAACAATTCTAACGAAGGTCTATGAGATAGGTTATATCTGTTGATGCCGAAACAAAAGATAAAATAAACTAATGAGGACTAAAATTAAAAAAACAACGGATCTAAATTAAACGTTTAAATTAATACATACAACTACATTTTAATGATATCCCTTGTTTTATATATTGTGTTTAATTCAGCCATTTCGTTTAAACCTCACGTAATTGTTCTAACAAGTCTCACTTCCTACATGTATGAAAATGGATTCGTCCATGAGTTAGCAAGTGCAGAATGTTTTTAAAACATATGCGAGATAATACGTGTAAAGTTTTGTTATTGATAGGTTGTTGGGAAACAATATCTTTCTTGAGCGCGCTCAATGTTTCCTTAACCTCACGGATAATGGTTACTCGAGGGTATATTAAACCGATCTACATCACTTTGATCGTTCTCTAGTATATTTTGCGCTCGTAAACATTTCCGGAAACCTTTACCGATACAAAATATTATAATCAGCAATTGGCCATAAAATACAACGTATAGAAAATAATATAATTGAGAAATAATTCATTCGATATTTCGCTGTTATTTCCTCATATAATAACATACTTTATATTTTCCGTCAAATGTAATGCAGAATCGAAGGATAAAATACCGTGTATACAGACACATTAATTCTGCAGAACTGTGGAGTTATTTGTTATTTTTCAAAAATGTCCTCATAAATGGCTCTTGTTTTGTAGATTGTAATACTGTGTTCCGAAATACACCAACCTTCAAGAACTGTACATACCGATGTCATTGTAAGAATGATACACAATGTGATCAGAAAACTGGTGATTGTCTCAATGGTTGTGAGTTTGGTTGGATGGGACCAGGATGTCAATATCGTAAATATAACATTATGCATACATGCAATAAATTACATACATTATTGCCAGGAAACTGGTGATTGTCTCAATGGTTGTGAGTTTGGTTGGATGGTGCCCGGTTGTCAATACCGTAAATATATTATAAACACGAGTAATGAACAGTATGCATACCCGTCTTGCATCTACGAAATAGTATACTCAAAAACAAGAAGGCATGCATTACAAACCTTATTCTGCTAATTAAGTATCACATTTATTAGCATTAATTTATCATGCAAAATAGTAGGTTCATTAACAATTATTTTTATTTCCAAATAATATGCAACTTCAATTTGTATATATGTCTGTATCAGGCAACATTGCGCGCAACCGAACAGTAGTAAGAAATGTGGGAGGAACACTTAATGTGAGTGAACAAGCACTTCAAGCTGTTGACGGTGATGTGAAAACTTGTGCCAGAACAAAAAATGAAAATGCACCCGGCGGATACAACTATTGGAGAATACAATGGAACATTAGATTTCGTATTGTTGGTCTCGTTTTGAAGATACGTCAAGAAGATGTTGGTATGCCCGCTTGCTGTCTATTTTTATACCAATGTCAAAATGTGTATGATTACAAATATGTATGTACGTATGTATATACGAAGGGTTATCCAAAAATACGTGGACTTTTGTAATGTCTTTTAAACGGCAACGTTGCGTGTGATGAAACTTTATCTGTATACATTTTAATGTATTTGTGAAACTACAGATTAACATGTGTTTAAATAACATATCTATAATGGTTTAAAATATGTACCTAAACGGCACCCGGAGCACGCTAAAATAAAGAAATAAGTAGCCGTTATATTTTGAGTTTATGACATAAAATTAACGTAGAAAGCCCGCTAAACGTTGTTCATTTGTTTCATGACATCAAATTAGCTATAATTATGTCGTTTTATTGGATGTAATATCCGTTAATATATATATTAACATTAGAAAACAAGACACCACAATAGATACGACGCATAGAATATGACGTAATATTGAAAAATAAAAATCGCGCTATTATACTTCTTGTATGAATTAAGTAATGACACCATCACAGACTTTAGATGGAATGCAACAAGCAAGTTAAAGAAAGGCACTTCTGTGTTCACTAGTGTTTTCTACAATAGTTTGACGTCTGTCAGTATCTCCACAAACATTGACGTCGTCATTGTTTAGGTGAAAATGGTTTTCCACCCGTACCCAGTATCGCCTTTTAACATTTTCACAAATGGCACAAAAGGTTCAGTGAAAATGTTAAAAGACGACACTGGGTACGGGTGGAAAACCATTTTCACCTCAACAATGACGACATCAATGTTTGTGGAGATACTGACAGACGTCAACAATTGTAGAAAATGTGAAGTTGGTCAGCTGCGGTTATAAAACATTATGGCGCATCCTTCGTGGACATCAACATTGACGCTGACCTTGAGTTGTCACTGATGGAGCTCATGACAGTTCCAAATCCTGTCTACTGGCCAGATTTGACTGCTACGGATTCGCGATATTCCCGGGGGGGTAGCTTAAGCACTTAATTTGAAGTATTAATGTAACAATAATGTCAAAACAAAACAATAAAACTGTTTCTTAATAAAAAAAACTTTTAACAATATTGATAATCAATGATATTTTATGTTTAAGTAAATAAAGATATTATTATTTTTATAATTTAATGGTAACACTATCAGTTAATTTAGAGATGTGTTTACGTAAATTCCTGTATTTTAATGATGAATACAGCTATATATATGAAAATTTCTGCGTTTATTTATTATATGTTCTTCTAAGTTGTGTACAAATTCCGGCTAAATATCATAAATAGCTCTTACACAATAAAGAAAGTCCATGTATTTTTGGATAACCCATCGTAGTATTCAATAACTTGCTTACATTCGCTAAATATAACTATGTGCTTATTATCTTGAAACGGCAAACTACATCGGTCTAAAATATCTGCTGCTTGAACAAATGATACTTATAACAAGCACTGTACTTGTATCAATATGAATGAATATGTCATTAATCATAAATTGTATACATCCTCTGCTAATTACATGTACCTTAAACGAACTTCGAATATATTTTTCACAATTAAGTACCATATAACAAAGCACACCATGTAGCTTTATCAAACACACACTCAATGCTTTAGATGTGGCATCGGTTGAAATTCAGAGGAAGACGTTCGAATGCCCGTGAAAATATCCACTAGAGCTAAGAATTGAATAATCATAATCTATACCGATTTTGTACTTCCATAAAGAAAGTCAGTTTTATATTTCTGATTTTAGAGATGAACTTTCAGCTGAAATAAACATTTCATCAAAACTCATACCCGCAAAATAAGATTAATCAAATACAGTAACTATAGGAGACTATTAACACATGGGTCTAGAAATGGTGTCAAAACCTACACACACACAATAGTTTTCATCAAATACTAAATAAGAATGCGATGTATAACTTCCATACAAGTTGTCACCACTGAAATAACTTGTGTGCAGCGTATTGTGGTGTTTATTCTAGTAAGTAATGCTGTTACTAACACCTTAATTATCATTTGCAATTTTGGACAGAGTTGTTAAGAATGAAAAATGAAGTCATCAACAAATTTACTTTGAATATTTTACACGTTACTTAACTTCATTTTTAAACATGTCTGCATTGAGAAATGCAGTAAACTACAGTCGATGTAAACAACTATGTTTGGGTTGTCTTGCTCTTTGCTTAATGTTAATGTATTGTTATTCGTGTGAGCAGTAAATACCACAGGACTGTCTTTTCTGAGCTATAGATATAGCTTTGCCGATTATAAATACGGACTCAATCATTGTAGAATAGCTATTAACAAGAACAAATTATTAGTATCAGAGGTTTTATATGTATGATCATTACTGTTACTGTCATGAAAATCAAAACCCCGATACAACATAATGATACGACGAAAATCAAGTATTTTGCTAAGTCGAGAACGCAATTATGAAAATGAGTAGTTAACCAATGACACTTAAAGGGGCATGCCCTGGAACTTGAAGCGTCTGGAATAGCTATCAAATTGGTATTATTTTAATGCCTAAATCAATGAATGAAAGCCCTGTAAAATATTTATGAAATATCCCGCTAGTTCACTCAAAATACACTTTTCAAGATTGACCAAACCGATTTCGGCCTAGAAAGTATTCATCATTTCCACAACTCGATCCTTTCGGTATCTGTCAAAACCGAAAAAATCGCGGGGAAAAAATGTCAACAAACTGAAATTGTAAGTATTGCTCATGTTATGTTCACTTGAAAGGCAGCGCACATGTTCAGCTAAACTCTCAGACGATTCGGAAATATCGTTGTCGTCAATAAAAGGCCGACAGTCTTTTATTCAAACCGACATACAAATACCGACGTGCGCGTTATTGGGTCATTTTAACGCACATTCTTCTTTGACTTTTCAGTAATAATTGGTTTTACAAGAGACAAACGCATTTTTGGCGAGGCAAAACACAGTAGTTCCTGGGCATGCCCCTTTGAATAATAGATGCAATAATAAAAACCCATGCAGACCGTAAATATGACTATGTACAACAATAGAAAATATCATTTGTTCGCTTATGTCTACTAAATTTGCCCAAGTAATAAATGAATCACCCTTTCTTGCAGGTGATTTTAACAGTTTTAGAGTGGAAACTGGTTCTGGACCAGACAATAGGAACTTTAACTCTACCTGTTACACACGTGATGATATCACAGGAACTACAGAAATGGAGATAATGTGTACACAACCAGTCTGGACAAAACACCTCAGAATCATTCATGCTAAACCGAATGTCAGAATGAGAGTTTGTGAAGTGGAAATATATGGAGGCATGCTTTAAGTTTTGTTTTTCATTGTCGTAATGGGAATCAACGGTATTATAAGCAAGTTTAATATTTCTGACAAGAATTTCATAAGTCAGGATAGGTCACTTTATCCCGAAATTCGACCTTTGTTGAATAATTATTATAAACATTTAATACTTAGCATAATATCAATTCATTCATTCAATTTCATTCACATTATTAACATAACCAAACGATGATATGCCGTTATATATTAAGAGAATGTACCATGATCTTTGTGTGTTTTGTTTTTTTCAGGAAAAGTGTGCCTTGCTTAGGTTACTGCATTTATTTGCTAAATTGAATGCTCATTTTGTATTTCTGCATTCTCTATAATTATTTCTGTACAACGTAACATCATTTATTTCAATACAAAGTCTCCCTAAACTATTTTTTTTCATTTATTTCTTTCTTCAATGTACAAGAATTAACATAATTCATAATACCAATATATATAAACAATAGCAGATTAAGTTTGGCCAATACAGGTACATGGAAGAGTTTTAATGTATAACAAACAAAACAAACCAAAAAACAAAAAAACACTAGTACACTAAACTATTGGTAGAATATACTTAATTTAAAATCCGACATACTCTTGGATGTCAATGTGAATTAACATACTGAACAACATCTCCAAAGCAACACCCATTATAAGTAGCAAAATCATGTTTATGTTGAGAGCTTTTTGCTTAAGAGAGCTTAAATTTATAGTTAAATCGTGCAGTGGAAATAAGCATTCTGTTGTTGAAGGGCGTTAGTTGCTCAAGAGAGGGTCGCTCTAGAGAGTTTGTAATTTCTGATCTATATATGTTTTAAACAGCTTTAAAAAATACTAGTTTACGCTACATTTTGAAAGATAATTACTGTAATGCATATTAAATGAACTAATTCCTCATCTGTTCAATGAGTATGGAATCACGAACAATCCGTATAATGTACATTAGCATCACCCATTAAGTATATTATTACTTAAATATCGTTACTTTCTGTGTGGAAATGAAAGGGTTAAGTAAATGTGTGTCCTGTATTGTCTGTAGAATGTCAAAGCTGAAAAGAAATTGTTATTGAATATCGGATGGTTCTGATGTAACTTCAGTTTTATTCTGTCTCGTATATTATTTTGTTACATATTTATAATGTTTTGTTTTTCCTGAACTAAGAATTTAGATCAGGCATTGTCGTAACGAAATCACATAATACCTGCATCAAAACGTACTTATATTGTAATGACATACCTTTGTTGATTTTTATTGTTAGGTCGAGTTGTTACTTTCAACAAATTTACAAATCAAACAACGACTAAATCAAATCGGTCTTCATGGTTATCAGTCGATGGCCAAGTTCAGGTTAAGGACGTCGTTACGGCTAACGATACGTGTTCGTCCACAAAGAAACAAAGTAAACCACATTGGCTGGTTGACTTTGAGACCTTGTACGTCATACAAAGTATCTACTTTTATGGAGGATTGCCACCGTTGCGTATGTTTCATTTTTATCCTATTTGAATTTAATTTAAACCAGGTATGCGCATTTAGAATGATAATTCACTAACATGTTTGGACTCATACTAAAACTCCTGTCACACTGGGCAGCGACTGTAAGCGACACACTTGTGAACGGCATTCAAGATAGCTTCAAAACTGTCGTGAAAGTTCTCAATTTCTTCACATGAGTCGCAGGCCCTCGTTTTCTTGTCTCTTGAATTTTCAACATGTTGAAAAAAATCGTGCGACAAAACTCCTAAAGGTTGCAAAAAACCCATCTCGAAACCGTTCACAATATAGTTTCCGCGAATTTAGACATGCGAGAAATCTGAGAATCTTTGTGAGTTGATTGCGACCTATGAAACTAAAATGCGACTGATATCAAACAAGAAAGAAATTCCGACGGGCACCGGACAGACCAAGGAGCGAAAAATTGCGATATATTTGACAATACAATGTATCTGCGACATTCCGTGCCTAAATTGCGACAAAATAATTTGTAGAATTGTGTTTGTTAAATTACGCGCGAATGACTCATTTTATTCGCAATATGGCATTTATGTAACAATTTGTTTTTAATTACGTCATTTTGACCACGTGCCACATCAGTATATATTGTTTTCGTCAAGGACTCGCGCTTATTGTAAAAACTGATATCCGTTCGAGGAACAGCAATTTTCAATATGCCTCGCCGATATAAAAAAGGCAAATCTCTCCCTGTCCAAAGCCCCCCCCCCCCCCAAGAAACCTAACCTGTCTCAGAGTATGCCGCGTCGGATCCGGCGGACTCTGATGCTGCTGCCGCGATCTCTCTCTTGTAGTCGAACTCCTCACACCGGTTACGTCATGCTTTGCTAATATAACCACTGCCACCACTGTAATCACGTAATGATAGTTGTATCATGTGACCAACAATTGATAAACAAGACATTTCCGATAACCAACAAGTAAATTCACAATGTACATCTTTACCACATAAAATTTGTTGAAAACACTCTATTTCAACAATTGATGGATTGAATTATTTCGCGCAATCGAAAAGTTACTGTCTAACTATAGCCATTGTTTACACCGTGACGTCATTACGTTTGTCTGTTTTAAAGAATCTTTCTTTTCAACGTTTTTTTTTTATTTCTTTGGACGTTAAGCATAATATTTCAATAAAGATAAGTACAGAGATAAAATGTTTAAGATTTTAAAATCTAAAGTGAAAAAAAATATTCGGCTCTGTGACGGCCGAATTTCACTAGTAGTGGCAGTGGTTAATGTACTGGTAAAGGGAGGTAACCGCTGCGGGGAGTTTGTCTAGGAGTGAGGCTTCTTCATCTGATTGCAAAAGCGTCATCACCCGCTAAACACTAGGGGACATCAGTGTCACTTCCGGACCGAAGTTCACTAGGAGATATATTAGCTTTGCCCTGCTCCAGCGCATGGTATAGATCGCACTCACGAAACACTCCGGCATCAGAGTCAGCACCATAGGCTCCCACATCAACATAAATAAACTTGTAGTTGGTGTCTACAAGAGCCAGCATGATAATGGAGTAGAAGCAGCTGTAGTTGTACACAATAAACGCTGCCTGATTTCGACAGAGCTGCTATTGAGGTTGCCACAGCAGTGATGGAAGTTCAAAGTAGTGCTGCTCGGAGAAACCCGGTGCCGCCACATTCCAACCTTCTTCGGTTGTTATAAACTTGAAGGCTTTTTCGTGATAGTGGTCGTATGTGGCCTGACATACCTGTCGCACAACTATGGAAACGGTGTTATGGGCCAGCCGGAACCAAATGAACAGCGACATGTACGAATCCCCGATGGCAAGGTACTGAGCGTGATGGCAAGCTTCAATCCAGTAGAAAGAGGTTTTCTGAAATTTTCTCTTAAAGCCTATGGCATAAATCTTCCAACATTTTTTAAGAACTCTGGGTCAATCTTAACAGAGTTCTTGAAAGAACTGTTATCACTTTCTCTGAGGTGTTTCATAAGCTTCTCATATATCTCATTAAAAGTCATTCTCTCACCCATACACTCCCCCGTTTTCTTGACCTTCTTTTTCTCCGTTCTCTGGCTTTGGTCGTAGCTTTTTGGACAGAAGACATACTGTAGACTTCAGCATGGCATTCTCGGTTTCAACCAAGAGTTGATCCATCTAAAATGACGTCGTCATACGGTTTGTATAATTGCCGAAATTCAATTATGTTGCATTTTTATTTTTTATTTTTTAATTGCTCATCATAATTGTGCGATTTTCGCATGAATGTCGCGCGAATTTGGCAAACACAAAAATGTCGCAATTATGTCGAACAGATGTTCTTTAGACAAGTTTGAGAACTTCAGCAGATATTCGCAGGAAGAGCGTGCGACATTCGCGAGATTTGCAGCAGATTTGTGTCACTTACAGTTCTCCAGGTGTCGCATTCCAGTGTGACGCTACTTTAACCAAACTTCTTTATCGCTTTCTTATTTTTTGTTCAATTACTTCGAACGGGATTCATACGACGATTTAACATTGTCATGCGTTTTGAGAATAGAGGCCGAGCATACAGGCGGGCGGACATCAAACAGATGGTTTCCGGTTAACAACTTAAATTTGGATGGATAAATCTTGACCAATCTTGTTGTGTAGCATCCTTGGAAAAATATTACCTTGGAACTGTATTTGGTGACAGTCGGGTCAGGGTCACTGTTGCTAAAAATAAAATCTTGAAAATAACTTGAGTAAGGATTGCGATATTGCATTGTAATTTCGTGTGTAAGTAGTTTACATACAGACCAAGCTTTGGTGTGCAACTATAACCAGTAGGTTCAAAATCATTGTTCCTGAAATTAGAATAACAGTCAAATACGGGATATCCGGTCAATAACTTACGTTTGGATAGACCAATCCTGACCTAACGTAGTATGTAGCATCCTTGCATGGAACTCTAGCTAGGGGTTGTATTTTGGGTCAGTCACTTGACTTAGTTCATGGTAACTACTACTTAAAAATTAGGACTGAGTTATTGCGATGAAATTTTGCGTGTATAAAGCGCACATACAAATCATGCTTAATATAGAATAAGGGCCAGTAGGGTCAAAGACAAGAGCATCGTTACTAAAAGTGGAATATCAGTCATGTATGAGTTTCCGATCAAAACGTTTGGATGGACCAATCTAGATCTAACTTGATACATTTTTATAGCAAACTTGCATGAATATCTAGCTTGGTACTGGATCCGAAATGTGTCGGGTTAAGGTGGTTTTGCTTCGAAAACATGGCTCCGTGACATTGTAACGTTTCTTGTTGTATTAAAATATGTATCTAATGCCAAGATGTCGTGGAAGAGAATTAACGATGCGTTTTCTATAAAATGTAAATATGTTAATCATAGTCAACGATAATCAGATCATATCAGACGACCCATATCCGTTCGACGTACACACTGAATATATGATCATTATACATGTATGTGATATATATTATAAGCCGAGAACAAAATATTGTAGTGTTTCAGGCGCATTGCCCCAAATACACTCCAATATTTACATAATGGGCAGTTTGAGGTTTATATGTAACGTAAATCATTTCGAAAGGATTACACACTACATTGACCATGCCAATTTATCATTTTTAAAGGTATCCATCGACTTATTCCTTAAAGGTCCCAATGGAAATCAAGTAATTCATGCTGATTTAGCTTCCTATTTTTGTATGCAACACTAAAACGAGATTGCTCACTAAAAGTCAATAAAGAAGGTTATCTGCTTTGAACAATAGTCATGAATAGGGACTCATTGTTCTTGCATTGATATGACCTGGGCTCGTGTTCACAAACATTCTTAGTTTTTTTTCATTATCTTAAATTTTGACTACGATATAAGAAATTTCTTACTTTTCATCTAAGATTTATTCAAAGCGCAAATTAATACGAACATATTCTTAGTTCGAAAAAAAATCTTAGTTACGAAAATGTACCGTTGTCAGGAAGTTTTCCACGTAATTCTCATACGTCATAACTTACGTCTGCGTTTACATTGGCGACCAGTTAAACCTATCATATTTTCTACAAACGTATGGATACTGATAAGGCTCCTTATAAATAGTGACACTGATATATAAATTAACGATTCGTATGAAATTGATCATGGGCAGTATTGTAAACATTTAAATTAGTGTGTTTGACATTGTGTAGTTTTGTTTTAAGTTTGTAGACTACTGGCGTAGCTTCCTATAGGCACTTTAGGCACGTGCCTCCACTTTTCTGAAAAAATACAAGAAATTACTAAAAGCTCATTAAAAAAGGAAAGGAGCCATGGCTGGGAACATTTAATATAATCATCTTTATATTTCAATTAACTTCGTTTTAAAAGCGGACCACCAATTTATCTTAAAGCAACATACATACAATGTAACTAAAAAACAAATCGTAACACATATTTTATGGTAGTAAACCCCTTTTAAAGCAGCCTGAATCATAAATTAGTTAATGTGAAGATCATTTTGACTTCTATTAAAGTCAACGTGCATGTACATGTAGTAATTACTTAACTTATGCAACTTCGTAGAAATCATTAAGTTTGATATCTGAACACTCAAAAGGAAAAAATCTGGTCGGGGAAAATTTCAATAACTTCATAAATGTTTCGGCAGAAAATGCCCCCAAAATGCGTCACCCAAGAATGCGTTTCAGGGTGGGAGCATGCCCCCGGAACGATATAGAAATATTTTAGGACAGGCTACGCCCATTTTGGTAATTCGGTGAAGTACCAGGAAAAGAAGTGTCAAAAATACGGATAAGTAACATTAGAGCGTCATCCCTGAGGCAGCAAATCGTTAAAGAAAAAATTCCAATATTGTTATATGGTACGTTATTAATGCAGTAATTTAAATTGAAGTTAAAAGTCTTTATGTCCGACTGCAGTAATTCGGATTTACGATGAAATCAAATTTTATTTCAATGTTGTACACAAATACTTTACTGTGCGTTCATTTTTTGGCGAGGGGCACATACCAATTGTTTAGTTTCCCTTGTGTATACCATTTTAAACCACCAGAATAGAAAATATGCTGTGGTTCTAAAACTTGCTTAGTTTCTTCATTTTTAATGTCTGTGGTTATCAAACGTAAAAGAAACTAATGCACAAGAAATTATATGAAAATATCAGAAACGTTTAGTCACCGCTGATAACAGTACATTTAAGCAGTAAGTCAGTTGCAATTTCAAGTTTGAAAGTTTAGTCATTTACACTATAACAGCTGTGATAACCATCCATTTTATTAAAGAGATTGTATTTTAGGTGATCAGTTGAATGAGTCACACCATTTACATACCAGTGACAACTCAGATTTAAATCAGTTACAGCTTTCACATACTGGTAACCACTCAGCTGACTTTCATTCAAAAATAATAAATCTCCACATACCATTTTTCTATTAACACTTAAGGTATTTGATTTGCAATCAATAGCATACAAAATAATAGTATTCTCACTTACAATTTACCAGTATAAGTATTTTCATTTTTAACTACTACCTATTTAATTTCAATTGTGAGGCGTTTAATTATTGACAATTTAGTAATTGACCAATACAAAACAGCTGCACGAATGCACTAAATTAAGACAATAATACATTCAAATGCAATTCAAGTAGCAATGATCACTCATGTTTTCACTTGACTCTTACTATGAAATAAACATGTATGTATTTTATTAACTGTATGTCGAGTATATTTCTGCTTCACATTATTTTAAAGTATGTAATTACTTATAACAACGGAGGCTCAGCATCGCTGTAGAATGTGTTATCTAAAACTGAACATTAATGATTAATAACAAAAAAAGTTTTCAGTTGATATACAATATTTATTTTGAATTCATACAACAACATGTTATAAAGTTCATTTATACCATTTACTTTACTTACTTCATATCGTCAAGGATACAAATGCATGCTTACTGGTACTTTCAACTATTAATGACCTATACTTGAATTATATTCTATCCAATACAACTGCACAAAAGCATGATAATTCAATAAGATATAATTAATGATATACTAAAGTCACAATGAAGTACTTGCATGCACGTGTTTACAGCTGCAACAACGTTAAAAACAAAATGGGTATTCAGAACAAAATGTATACAAGCTAATAAATATTTAACATTATACAGTGTCTCTGGATTTCATGTTCACACCAAAATCAGTAGTTTGATATGTTTGCACACAATATTGTTCATGTAAAGCAATATGTATCTGCCTAAATGTTTATCACATCAAAATCACACTAAACACTGGCATCTTGTATCTACATGAGTAATGATAGTATGAACTGTCAATGTCTTTATTAATGTCACCGTACTGTTTTTCATGGAGTCCTCACAAGAACCTGTAAATACAAAGTGCACCATTCTAATTCATATCATGTCTTCATGGTTTATACATGTACAAATGCATGTGAAATATATAAAAACATGTAATCTAAAATAACTGTATAGTTTATAAAGAGACCATTTGGGGTGGTTGTTTTCAATTAGAATATGATATTTGAAGATATACACATGATTTTACGATGCAAATCAGTTCGTACCATATTTAAAACATTGTCATCTTAAAACTTCCCATACCATTTCAGTGTTTTTCTTCGCGGTTTTCGATTAGTTAGATATTCATCTCTGCATTGTGGTGCTTAAAGTGTATTGAACTATATTATGATAAACATACGTAAATAACACACAGACAAACCGTCTACATCTGTGTTTTTGTTTCTGATTTGCCAAGTGTAAGAGAATATTATAAATACAACTTTGCGATGTTCGTTACGTATTGTATTGGTTGTGTGTCTGATGACAACGATATCTAGGTCAGCTCGTGGTGACCATCTATTTAACCTGTCCAAATATTCGATGTATATATAATTGAATTTCTGTGCAACTAAACGTAGAAAAAAACATCTCCTGCACATTATATTAAACTATTTTATCAATTTTATCTAGACCCTGAATACAGATATTTCAAAATATTCTTACTTATGGAAAATTCGTTTGGCACTGAGATATACAATGACACAGGACTGACAGCAGCGGAGTACCAGCCTAAGGTTGTTGAAGTGACCAATCAAATTAATTCCAGGTATCTGAAGATTAACAGACCAGTTACTGATGTACTGGCAATCTGTGAGGTCATTGCATTTGCAGGTATATTATCATGTATTGCTTTTCTTCTGGTTAACTTACAAAATCGTTTTAAAAATATTCAAATTATTTAATTGATGGTCCAACTTATTATCAATCCGGAATATAACATAGACGGTCAATTTGGATGACAGTTGTCTTTTTTATCAAATGCAAATTCACATAATCATGTCGATGGCCTCGCTTGAAAATGCCGAGGGTACACAGTTCGAACCTTTCATAACAAACACATGTTCTCGGAATTTTTCTCACACGTATACATGTTCGTAATTGTTATATTAAAAATGCCAAACAAGATCCAGTCAGAAAATAAACTGAAAAGAAATCCCGAATACACAAAAAGCCAAACCTTCCAAACAAGCAATTGAAAAAATTCATACAGTATTTCCAGTTCTAATTTAACTCTAATAATTCAAATAACTTGCGTATAAGTAACATATCAAACAAACACCATTTTTCTATTTGATAAACCTGGCATTTCAATCCTTTCCCATTTATCATATCATACTTCAAAACCAAGCGACAAAAATATAATCGAACATGCAAAGAAGTGCTTTTACATTATTGCAATAAACACCGAACCCCTTTACGTTATCATTTTAACCGTCTGTTACGTGATGTGCTTTGTGTTGGTACGATATGATACCATTTAATTAGTAAATGCCAATAATTCATTATTTAATCTCTGACTAGACATCAAAACTGGGCGTGGTTTCAGTTATTGAATAGTAAACGATTTACGATTTCAATTGGCTATTTCAATTTATCGAAATTATTTTTATTTTCTATTACTCGCTTGAAGTATTTACAGCGGGTGTCATTTTTTAACAATGACTCTTTTGGAGATTCTTTCGGTGTTATGTAACGGACATGTTTATCTAGGAATCTGTGCCTCAGAATGTATACATATATTGGTTTTCGTTTTTTTCTATACCGTACTTGGTAATTGCCAGCGGCGTTCATGCTACGGAATTTATTTGATTGTATTAAAAGTCAATTTCTAATGAACGAATGACGTTATCAATAACCTGAGGCACGGTTCCCCGATTTATACAGTTATTGCTATTTTGAGGCTTGTTGTTGTAATATATTTCTATATACACAGCAATTATCGATGTACAACAATATGTAAATTACGTGCGATATTGGTTTGTAGAAGGCCATCCAAATATAATATTTGTTATGAACTAAATAATCTACATGTCGTTGATAGTACACACTGGTAAGTATGCTTTACTCTTTTATGTTTGTTTTGTTTTGTTTTGATCCGCTGATACTCAAAAAGGTACATTTATTTTTTCTCCATACACTCGTTATAGCGACATTAATGCTGAATTTTTTTCAGACTGTCCGATCCATAAATGTGGTTGGGATTGTACGACTGATTGCTTTTGTGCTTCTGAAACAACAGGAAAATATCAGATGAAAGAAGTATGTCCATATGGATGCTTAGGGAGATGGACGGGGAGGAATCAAACGTGCAACATTGGTGAGATGTAATTTCCTCTTGATACATTCTGTTTTGTTTGTGTGTGTATTCCTGTATGTATTAAGTTTCGATCTGTCTATATGCAATATTCTTCTTTGAAACAAATGCTGATTTTGAATTTACTTGTTAGGGTTCAAAACGCTGTTTATATTCTACCATTTCGCAGATTAGTGATACTATGTTTAAAAGTATTTGACTGCCTGATTGTGTAGTATAAAGGGAAAAGCACAATTAGGTAAACACTTAACATATATATTACTTGTGTATGGGGATGTAACTTAAAGTATCTTATTGCGTGTACGTTCAATTTGAAATGATAAAGTATTTGTACGAATCATGTTATTATATTGCAGAATGTAATACAACTGCTTGGGGTGACCAATGTCAAAATGCATGTAGGAATTGTAACTGTAATGTTGTTACTGGACAGTGTGAGCATGGTTGTAATGGACCTTGGTATCCACCAGACTGTGAGAGAGGTAAATATAATAATATCGCAAAACAAATATAATATTTCGTGTTAAATTCTTTAATATATATTTTAACAGTTGACAATTTCTTTACATTATTACATTTGTGCGCTCTTGCGTATGTTTAAAGTCATAAACATTACATGCCTGGAAATTCATACGAATTGCAAATTAAGAAACTATCCCGCAAAAAATAGTATACAAATGGCTAAGTGTGTCAGCATGCACGTTCCTGTGAAAACTTAACGACGATTGAAATGTTTAATGCATTTTTTATTCGCTTCCTGTCCCTGATATATCGTCCTAAAAAAAAGCATAATTATTATTATTATTTGAATTGTTTATGATTATTTCGCGGTATGTCTATTTGAAGTATAGTAACCTCGCATTTTTTTCAACATTTTAACAATGTAAACGGTCGAGTCAAAGTTGTCCGGCTTATTATTTGACCTATACAAACGATATGGTGCACTTTTAGGCAATCAAACGCTAAAATAATCTTACACATGCAAAAAGAAATTAAATAAAATACTGCAGAAATTTTACGTGTAAAATACGACGTGTCGATGACCAGTATCAAATTGTTTGTGGCTTTCAGTTGTTAACAATGCAATGATTTCGTCTTCAGGTAAAAAAGTAAATAAAGCTATGAAGAATTGTAAAAATAATACTCCACCAGCAACTATAGATTGCAGTCAAAATAATACATTGTCTTTAATTTAATTCGTAGTAATTTCAAATCAATATAGCTTCTAGTAATACTTGTAGTAGACATGGACATCGATTACAAGCTAAGAGCAATCATTGAGAACACTCGGAGAGCGTTGGCGAATTCTTACGTCAGCCATACCGCAATAACAAAACTAATTGACTAATGAATTTCAGGGTAAAATGCACTTCAAGGAAAAATGCTTTTGGTCATAAGACTTTAGTTAAAAGTAACTGATAAAAGACTCAACCACGAACAAATAGAAATATACAAAGAACGAAAGGCAAACGCGAGTTCCTATGAGAGGTAATGCGGAGGAACTATCCTCAACAGAAGCACTAAATAATGCATGACAAACACACAAAAAAGATACTAAGTAACAGTGACTTTTGAATACTCACTAAAAAGCGATATGAGTCATATTTTGCAGATTCTATCATGCGTGTATACAAATTATGTGGCTTTTTTGTTTCTAGGAATACTAGTTAGGTGTCATATAGAAAGTAATCGATAGGCTTTCTATTAAAAAGTATGCTCTACTATCGTTTGAATTAACTAAAATGTTGTACGGTTCTCATATCAGAATGTAACGATACTGCCTATGGACAAAATTGCTCTCAGACTTGTGGTCAATGTAAAGATATTACACGATGCGACATGTTAACCGGAAATTGTACGAACGGCTGCATATCTGGATGGAAACCACCGCTCTGCCAATATGGTAACGATGTTTACTACAAATTAACAGCCAAATGTCCGTTAAACTTTTGTGTATTCAAATAAAACAAACCAAGAAGGCAAATAATGATATATCAATCATCTCACATCTCATTTCAAAACAATTCACTTAAGTTCCATAAGTAAACAAAATGTATCTATTTACGACACTCATTATCGATTCTCTTGAAATGCTGTACATATTTCAGAATGTGCGACCGGCACATTTGGCGATAACTGTAATAATACATGCGGTCATTGCCATGGTAACACAACCTGTAATACTTCAACTGGTATTTGTGAAGATGGATGTAGTTCTGGATATAACACTTCATTCTGCAAAACAAATTCGTTTTTTATGCTTATTTATTTGAGTCGATTCCAATGATCTTTTAAAATATAACATAGCTCTCGTGTACATAAGGGCAGTTAAGCTCATTCATTTTATTTCCTTTAAAAGTAAATATTAAATGAGAAAAGTGTTCCTAG
The DNA here is from genome assembly GCA_964023205.1 of Lutraria lutraria. NCBI lineage: Eukaryota > Metazoa > Mollusca > Bivalvia > Venerida > Mactridae > Lutraria > Lutraria lutraria. The sequence continues at coordinate 31,834,102 of OZ026833.1, forward strand.
AAAAAAAATACAATGCATTGAAATGTCCCCGAAATGTTATACTTCCCAAGATAACCTAAAACGAAGTTTGAAAAAGCGTTCAAATCATTACGACTATCACTAAGTGTGCAATTGTTGGAACTGAAATTTCAACAATGCAGTAATAGTGCACGAATGGTTATAACGTACTTACAACACCTAATATTGCTAGTTTGTTATTAGCTTGCGTATCTGGATATCATGGCATGAATTGCGAGGAGGAATGTGGCCATTGCAAGAACAATACAACATGCAATGCTACAACTGGTTATTGTCATCAGGGTTGTGAACCTGGATGGAAGGCAAATACTTGCAAGGACGGTATGTAGTTATTAAATGCGTCATATTCTGTTAACAAAAATGTCACATATACTGCATAACGAAAAGTGCTAATTATATTTGATATTGGCGATCTTTTGCACAGACATTAATGATAGTAAAATTATGCACATAAAATCGAGTTTTCTTGCAAATAATGAATACTACGGATACCACTTATTCATACGTGAAACATAAGTTTTACAAATGATTTATACTTGATAATCAATCACATGCATATTTTGGTCACAAAACCAAATGCGTGCTTGGTTTGGCTTGTTCAACTTTGAATTGACCTTAACGACATGTTAGCATTTAAATACGCCTTCAACAAGTTTGAAGCAGGCATGTTTATTATTTGTTATTACGTGTTTTTTTTTGCTGAACTTTGTCTTCGTAAAAATGCGTATCGGTTAGCTCGGTTGTTATATAGCGTTGTTTCTACAAATCTAGAGGTTGTGAGTTATGATCTCGGGCGAGGATAACACTGTCCGCGGAAGGTTTTACATCCAAAGCTAAATTGTACTGAACCCCTGAACAATGTGTGGTAGTTTGGCAGTAGCTAAACAGGATAACTATCCGCCACGATAGACCAGAAGTAATATTGAAACTGGGGTTAAATCCGATGAAATGAATAAATCGTAAACAAATCTGTAATGGTTAGTTACCTACACGCGTGATAAAAGCTGTCCGATGAGTATCGACAACACCAATTGATGTTTATACAGAGATAATCGCCTGAAGAGCGCATATTTGAGTGACCCTGTGTCATGTTTGCGTTTTAGCTGCATTTTGTTATAAATACAAACCGAAATGGTGTGTCCTATCAACATGTAATTGTATGTAATGCAGTGTACATGTATGATTAGCAAGTAACTGGGTTAGTGCGTGAATGTTTTTGATCGATTTAAATATTTTTGTAAGTAACCCATGACAGTCCATGACATGTAGTACATATAGCGTTAGTTATGTTATAGATTGATGTTTGGGTATCTGCTTCACATTCGGATAACTGGCTGAAGAATAAATTGAAACTCAAGCACCGAGAATGATCAATTATCGGATAGCAAGTCAAATATTTAACCGCCACTTTTACATTACTTCGATCATGTTCTGGAACATTCTGAGGTTTGGAACATTGTCGGAAGCCTAATCAGCCAAAACGCGTCAAGTCGAGCAATTCTGGGATTTTTGTCCCATCCTATTTGCACACAAAAGTATTCTATTGTCTATAAATTGAATTTGGTATATTTTTCATGCCATATTATCAAAATATAATCATATAAAGGTAAATATTACTAGTATACATGTGAGCTAATTATAGGACGATTGGTTGGCAGATGATGACGTTTTTGTAACGTAATTCACAATACATGCACATGTAATTTAATTCCCATTCACTTCTAATTTATTGAATACGAAGTATCCATTATCGTAAACAATTATTTTAGCTGATACTTTCTTAAAACATACGCACGGGACGTTTGAACAGAGTTGAGACTCACGTGGTTTAATGTGGTTTTCTATTGTGTGATGCACTGTAACGTAATTAGCACAACAAGATTGTAAGACTTAGTGGGAAAATCTATTTTAGCATGAGTGTGGTACATCCTACTAACATTGTATGATAAGATACATTTCGATTTCGTGATCTACAAATATCAGTGATGTATAAAGAGATGTGTTACTGGATTTGATATATATATCAATGATATTTCGAAGAAATGCAATATGCACACTAATTATATAACCCTTGTTGTGGGACAGGTGTTTTTCTTCTCATTATAAGTTTAACATGCAGAAAGTAACTATACCAACATGAAAGTTAAGTGTATCTGCATATTTTGATTGTAGTTAGGACGGTTCAAAATTTACTACAAAAGGTTTGGAAATAAATGGGTAGTTCATGGTTACTAATCGATGTGACACTAAATATCATTGACTGAATAATTTAGTATTTTTATACTATCAACTTCTTTGTCAGTTATAATGACAATTTACCATACAAAATACATTTTACACAAAGAAGCATTGTTGAGAATTGACTCAATGTCATAAATTTCAAAGCATATATTGTAAACGTTTTGGCGTAACCCTAGAAATGAATCTTGTTTTGTAGATTGTAACACTGCGTTCCAAACCACACCAACCTTCAAGAACTGTACATTCCGATGTCATTGTAAAAATGATACACAATGTGATCAGACAACGGGTGACTGTAACAATGGTTGTGAGTTTGGTTGGATGGGACCAGGATGTCAATATCGTAACTATTACATACATTATTAACTCGTATTACAGTGATTGACCTTATACACACTCAAATAATCAGAGCGATAATTACAATGGAAATGATATAAGTATGTTTTAAGGACATTGGCATAATTATTTAAATGCATATTATGCTGTCTGAATCAGGATAGTAGTCATATAGTTGTATTGAGTTCTTATAGAAGTTGCATCTATATAGTGTTGTGGCTAGTTCATTACCAAACATTTTATAGATAGTTTTATATATTCGAGAAGAGTAGGTAGGTCGCATTTATCATGAGTTGCTTAAGTATCACACTCCACCATACATACAAATTGGTATTTCAATTTTAGTAATAATGCTTATTGTACCGTTATTATGTATAAGTATAGATCATGTATTATAGTAGTTATAGGAACACGTTTGACCATTGAACATTATAAGACTTGTTAGAAGTATTCAATATGTAACTTTAACAAATGCTATTATTTGAATACCAGGCAATATTGCGCGAAACTACTCCGTAGCAAGAAATATGGGATCGACAAGTAATGAAAGTGAGTCTGCAGAAAATGCTGTTGACGGTGATGAAAATACTTGTGCAAGATCGAAAAATTATTGGAGAATAAAACTTCAAACTCAATATCGTATCGTTGGTCTCGTTGTGAAAATACATCAAGATGATGTCGGTGAGTTAGCTTATTTTTATGTTTCTCGAACAAAACTACAAACTGTGTTTTGCATATAATCCGTGTGAATTCACAAAACTATATATATTGTATCACATGATAAAGCGTCGTTGTTTTGTCATCATTTATTTATGTTCTTGAAAAAATTTAAACTGACCAGTACTCAAGGCTTTTCAAGGCTATTCTGTCTACCTAAGGTTGCGGGTTTTGGTACGATCATTTGCTTATCAAGGTTGCTCCCTCTGGAATGAAATACCACATCATGCAAGAAAAGTTAAGAGCTTCCCCCAGTTTAGGTCAACCGTCAGAGCCCATCTGCTTGCTAGTATTTGAGGTTGTTTGTATTAACATTTTAAAAAACAATACATCTTTGATAATTATCTCTAAGATAAATTTGTATTCATGGTCTTTGCCTTTTTCATATTAATATAATTTGTTGTTGTTTCCTTGTTTATCTACATTAATTTTATAAAAGACCACGATTGAAATAAGGTTTTACTTCCTTTTTGTATTGTCGTTGTTTCTTAACGTTTGTGCCATGGTTTCAAACTTAACTGATATAATTTACCTTTAATAATTTTACGATCTCAATTTGTATATTCAGTGATAATATTTTGTTTGAATACTGTAACTTTATATACTCATTTTGTGTGATATATTTCCTATGGACCATGCTTTAGAAATGGTTAAATATTAATAATAATAGATAGATAAATAAATAAGGCTCACTTTCCAATTGTATGCCTACTCTCAACATTCCCTAAATGTCTGTTACTTTCTCATAAGATTCGTGAATCAGATTCTAGAGACTTGCTGTTTTTTTTATTTACTGCTTTCGGTCAATAGTGCAATATTCTACAGCCACGGAAATTAATTTATTATAATAAATATAATATATATGAACAAATATTAATTTGTAAGTTACAATGCCAGAAAAAAATGTTCCTATATAATCGAATTAATAAATAAATACCCTGGTTTGACTTTGCGAGAAGTGAATCGCGATCGAGACAGCATATTTCCATTCCTATATTAACCACGCGAATTGTTAGTTCTTTTCAGCATAATACACTTTCTTTATAACGTATAGTTTCACCAGTAAAAAATCTCATGCATTGGTATGACTAAACGTTGTTATAATCTTATTCGGGTTTTACAGAAAATATAATTTTCGTTTAGTGTTAACTCGTTTATTGTCAAATAAAAAAATATGTCGTCATTTTGCAAAACCAAAAGAAACATCTTTTAATCTGCATTATGTGTACACTTGAAGTAGTATACCGTGTTAACATTAATAGGATCAGCCTATTCCTCATAAGTTTTCAATCGGGTAATGTCGTACTCATGTGGGGGATTCAAGAGAGTGTAGACAGTTAAGAGTATGCAGGACATGAATTTAAATAATATATTCTAGTGTTGATTCTTTTAAAATCTGCTCACACTAGCTTTCGCTTTGCATCTGTCACTTCCGTAACTGGCTACTTGAATAATGACATTTCTACAGCTATGCAATGCCTGATAATAATATAATGTACTATACATATCATAATGTAAATAAGTAATACTATGTGTTTTCATAATGGCCTTGTAATTGGGATGAAGACTGTCATATTAGCCTAATTTTATTAATTAACTATTGAACATAGCAGCGGTTTCATAATTACCTAGCTAGACAGTCAATCAGAATGACCGAATCTAATAATAGCCGAGTTTTTTTTCAAAATGGCCGAGTTTTGTGTTCATAATATCTCGGTGAACTTCGTATCGGCCCAGCATTATGCTCCTTATATTGATAATTCATTGTAATTATGCAAGTTGAGGGTTATACTTATAACAATTCTCTCATTCAGGTAATTTTAAGAACTTCAGAGTAGAAACTGGAACAGGGCCATACAATATGAACTTTACAACCGTTTGTTACAAACATGATGATACCAACGTAACAACAGAAATGGAGATAATGTGTACACAACCTGTCTGGAGTCGACATCTCAGAATCATTCATAATGAAACAAATATTGCAATGAGATTGTGTGAAGTGGAAATATATGGAGGTGTTTGTTTATTTTGTGAAATTATTTTGCGTCGCTGCAATAAAATGTTGAAATGTACTCATGTTTAGTAGTTACCTAAAATACATCTTAATACTTATTATAAAATTATATTGATATTTGTACGATTAATTTTTGTCGGAGGTAATTAGTATGCTCTAGATAGCTACTAGTAGTTTGATATGCCAATACAATAACTTTGTAGACGTATTGCTTTAAGAGTAATCACTACATTGGTAGTTTTAATATGAAATATGTAACAAATGTTCTCTGATGATTTTAAATGCCTGGGGTAATAACATTTCAAGTTAACCTTAGATAAGCTTTTTAGTATGATATGCCTATAAATTAAGTTCGAAGTGTTGAAGAAAGTAATCAGCATAACAAACGGTATATGCTAAATCATGCCTGATGTTATAGAATATCAAGATAACCTTAGATTAATGGATACATTTATTGGCAGGACGAGTTGTAACATTCAACAAACCAACCAACCAATCAAGTACTGACTTTAACCGGTCCTCGGATTTATCTGTCGATGGTCGAACTCATTTACCAGGAATTGAAGCAAGCGACACGTGTTCAAGGACCACCAATGAAACAAATCCGTATTGGCTCGTGGACTTCCAGACCTTGTATGTCGTTCAAAGTGTTTACTTTTATGGAGGACTGCCACCATTGCGTATGTGTTAATTTTAGTGGTCATTATGATTGCCTGTTTTTAATCAGAATATGGCATTTGAAGTGATATTAATGCTTTTAGCATTACGATTTTGGCCATGTCCATGTTTAAAAAACATGATCATCATGCCACTTTCTGTATTGTTCAGTGTTTTGCTTCGCGGTTTTCGATTTGTAAAAAGCTTTATCTCAGCAGTGATGAACTTAAAGTGCATACAACTCTATCTGACAAGAAATTCTACTTATTTTTTAAAGTGTAAAATCACATTGTTTTTATAAGTATAGTGATTTCTCAAAACAGTTTTTAACAAGATCTGCCTTTGTGATTCAAAGTATACGTATTGCCTTATTTGCATTGAAATTCACTGAAATTCACTGTTTTGATTGCTTTAAGTTATCAGTTGTGGCCTAATACGGTAAAAAACGTAAATTAATATTTTAAGATATTTACAAAGATTAAACTATCATACTTAATACCAAGCAACAAAAATAAATGTATCCGGAGGGCAAAAGTAGCGTTTTCTTGTGATGAACTCTACTACTCTTTATCGACGTTATCAGCGTTAACCAGAACAGAACATGTATTTTATTACATCCAAGGTATTTTACAATACAATATGAGGTACATATCAAAATGTATATGTCACAGTCAATAAAAAGTGTGTTCCGGTACAATATTTGTTGAGCGGATTAACATCATTGCAATACGGAAGACTTTTAGTCTTTTAGATATAAGAAATGGTGTAGATAATGTATAATTTACCCTTAAAAGATAAAAAAAAAACATTTCAACAAAATCTACAAATAACAGGGGCAGTTAGCTAGCTATTCATCAGTCTAATTCATTGATGACGCGTTCTTACAACATGTGAAAAAATCTAAGTTTTAAAGAGGTTGTCTATCGGTTGTAGGGGTAATTAATGTCGTAATATAAAATATCACTAGATACGCCCTACAATCACTTCGCGTTGAAAAAACAGTCCCTAAATTGTGCATGTATTAAAGTATTACTTGGATATGGTTATGTAAACAAGTAGGGCGAGATTGTAAAAACTACACGAGATTCAGTCAGTTTTACTATTTTTAGTATGGAGAATTGTAAATTTCTGCACGTGGATGTCGTGTATTTCACACATATATAAATAACATCTGGAAAGGATGGCATTCCTAAAAACGAATGGAGTTAAATATCTTGTTTATGAAAGCAGTATATATATAGTGCAAATCTAAACAATTGGGATTTAATATAGATTAAATTGCAGCCATTGGATAAAATGTAAGTAATGGTATTTATATACACATAAATGATTACAGATAAAAGAGATACATTTTGTATAACACAATACTCATTAGTAAATATTACATACAAGCAAATCTAACGTGATGCGCATTGCATCGGTACGATATGATACTATCAATTCGTTAATGACAATAATGTTTAATTAAATCTCTTACGAGACATCAAACCTGGGCGTAGTTTTAATTGTTTAAACGTATGCATTCGTGATCTCGATTGGCTATCACAATAGAATGGGAGGTATCAATTAATCGAAATTCGTTTGATTTCATGAGACGATAATTATTGTTAATTATTCGATTACAAAAAACACAGTATGTGTCATTTTTTAATTAAGATTGTCGCATTATGTGATGACTGGTGTCAAAGTGGTGTTCTTTTATCTAAGGCGTATTACGTAATAAACATACTTTCTTTGAATTCGAATATCTAACGAACTTGGGACGTTATCAAAAATATGAGGCAATGTTCCCAGCATTATACATTCATACTTATTTTAAGGTTATTTGTTGTGATATACTCCTATATACAAAGTAGTTATCGCTGTTTAATATTCTGTTAATTATGTGCCATATTGGTTTATAGAAGACCAACCAAATGTAATATTTGTTTCAAATCACTTGCAATTTGGATTATATACAGTAGGTTTATTTCAGCATATACTTATGGTTAAGTTTTTATAACAATAAATTGTTGATACCTGATATAACCAGTCACCCACTCCCGATACCTTAAGACTGTTCAAAAGTTCTCAATAGTCATGCAAAATGCGTTAACATAAGAGCACCGAATAAATGAAATTGATTTTAATAACTGATTTTATACAGTCATTAAGAACCCAAATAAGTCAAATAAGTCAAATAAGTACCGTTTGACTAGCGTTGAATTGTTTCTATAAATGTGTAAACGGGACTTGATGTTTGGTGATATCAAGTTTCATCAATTGACAAATATAAAAACTAACCCATAATGATACACTGAAATTAATCCACTGTATGAAGTTCATGGCAAGTGATTTGAAACAAATATCCAATTTGGTTGGTCTTCAATAAACTAATATCGCACGTACTTTATCATTTTTTGAACAACGATAACTTCTCTGTATGTAGGAATATATTACAACAAATAACATATAACCGTGCCTCAGATATTTGATAACATCCTCCGTTCGTTAGACACATGCCTTTAAAGAAATTCCATACCCAGAACACCGCTGTTAATTACGTAATAAACCATAGATAATAATGAAAACATGTTTCATAAATCTGAGGCACAGTTCCCTAGATTAACAAAGTCGCTTTGAAATCCGTCATTAAATGAGACGACAATGTTAATTCGAAAATGACATCTACTGTGGGTTTTTTTAATTTGAGCAATTAACAATAAAAGATTCGGATTATTGTCTCTTGAAATCAACGTATATTACGCGCCCAATTCAATTTCCTAGCCAATCAAAATCGCAAATGTTTGCGGTTCAATATTGAAACCACGCCCAGGGTTAATGCCTACTAAGAGATTTTATAACAAATTACTGTCATTGACGAATTAATAGTAATCGTACCAATACAAGGCACAACACGTTAGAGATGGTTAACGCTGATAAGAAATAGTGGATAAAGCGGTGCAGTATTTATCGCAATAAATTGAAAATTATCAGAATAAGTATTTCCTAACATTTTACTCGACTTGATTAACAATTCAAGCAGCTTTTGCATAATTTTACTAACCCATGTTCGCTATCCACATTAACGAACAAATGGTTATTACCTTGGAAATGATGATAACTATGCCTTAATGAATATCTAAGATATTTGATTTTGTTGATTTTAAATTTCCAAGTTTCCTCCCTGTCATTTATTTTTCTAGTTACTTTGCGTTTTTTTACCTTATATTTGCCAAAGTAATCGACACTAAAAAATGTAAATCTAGGAAATTCGTTACGTTATTGGTTGTGTGTCTAAGGACAACGAAGTGAAGGTCACCGTCAAACCAATTAAAACGTTCGTTATGATATCCTTTTCCATGTTATTCAATAAAACAACTTCTGTGCAAAAAAAATATAAATAACATTTCATCTCCACATGTTATTAAAATAGTTTAATCTTTTTTATGTAGACCCAGAATACAAACAATTCAAACTTTTCCTACTTAACGACAGTTCTTCTGAGATTGAGATATACAATGACAGTGGAAAGCAAGCACTCGAGTACCAACCTATGGTTATTGAACAGACTTACCAAATTGCTGCCAGGTACCTGAAGATTTTCAGACATGTTAATACTGATGTATTGGCAGTTTGTGAGGTCATTGCATTTGTAGGTATGATATTCATTTTTATTTTTTTATAACTTACAAAATACTTTGAACCAATGAATTGGAATGGTTATCAATTCTGTACTCATACATAACATAAGCAGTCATCCAGACAACTGTTGTCCTTATTAGTCATTGTAAATGCACATGAGCATTGCGGAATTTGTGATAAGCACATGTTTTTAGCATTACATTTATCAATTTTCGGCATTGATTAATGTCGATATATGTTATCTCAGAATGTCCAATACATCAATGTGGCTGGGATTGTACACGTGGTTGCTATTGTGCTGCGGAAACAACAGGAAAATATCAGATGGACGAAGTCTGTGCATATGGATGTTTCGGGAGGTGGACGGGGAGAAATCAAACGTGTAACATTGGTGAGACGTCTTTACATTTGATACATGTTGTCTTTGAGTATTCCGATATAAATTCATGTTCGATATCATTTATTTGTAGGCTTTTTTAAAAACAAATGTTAATTTTGAATTATTTAAGTGTTATGGGTTCAAAACTCTGTTTACATTGACGCGATGTTTTACTATTAGTATGGGATATAAATTATGTTAACTGCAAGTGTAGTATAAACGAAAATGCATAGTTAGGTTCAATCTGTTTAAAATGGCAAGGCATTTGTTCAATTTATATGACAGAATGTAATACAACTGCTTGGGGTGACCAATGTCAAAATACATGTGGGAATTGTGTCTGTAATGTTGTGACTGGACAGTGTGACCATGGGTGTAATGGGCCTTGGTATCTACCTGATTGTGTGAAAGGTAAATTTCCGAACAATATCGCAAAAAAATGTGATTTGTATTGATTTCTTTGAAATGTTTGTTAAATAATAATTTTGCCAAAATGTGTCAGACTGATCGTGAATACATTAAATTTGTTTCAGAATAAAATACATTGAACTTCATTGTAAGTGGCATAATACAAACAGAACATATTCAAGTACTGGTAATTGGTCTTACATGTTTACAAAATTGCTTCCAAATTCGTTAGAAAAAGTATATTAGTTGTTATGAATAACTCACTGTATAATGTTGTATTGTTCAGAATGTAACGACACTGACTATGGTATCAATTGTTCTCAAACTTGTGGTTATTGTAAAAATAATAAGCGATGTGACATGGCTGTCGGAAATTGCACGAGTGGATGTATGCCAGGATGGCAACCACCGCTATGCCAAAAAGGTAAACAAGAAATCTACCTTACGCATTAGTTGTTGATTGTCGTGACATGTTTTATTTAAACAAATCAAGTAAACAAGCAAACACACAAATACATCATATGAATAACCGCCTATGTACCTTCTAGCATATTGTATTTCACTCGATTCAATTATCATTTTATCATGCACTTAAAACGTTAATTTAAGCCAACCCATGAAAAAGAGGCGTTAATAGTGATATGTATGGAAAATGAGATATTACCTGATTCTGATATCGGGATGTCTACAAAGTAAATTAGTGAAGTAATTTCTGTCAAGCACTGGTGAAATGGACAATTTTCATACCTGACCCCAATTTTTTTTATATTAAGGAAGGTGTATAAATAACGTACTTAATTTAATGACATTCCATATATCAATTACAGTGCAAGCATTCCATCGTGTTGTACTTGTATTGAAATTAAATTTTGATAAAGTATATTATTGGCTTTTTGATATCATGTGTGTTACCATGGGAACAGACTAGAAGGAAAAAATCAGTAGTTACAACATGACTGCAATGTTACTCAGATGCATAATTGTACAATGTAAAATACACAATTGTATAAAGTTTACATGTTGGACAGATTGAGGTTTAGATCTTAATAAAATTACTTCTTATTTCATTTTGGCATTAAGATTTATATCAGTTATTAAAGTGGAGCAGATTGGTGATAAAACCTGTACTATTGAATCCTATATTGAAATTAAGTTCAATCGTGCATATAATCAAATGGTTGTCCATTGAATGAAACGATGTTTTTTTTTTCAAAATGAACATAACTACCCTGGTGTATTTACATGCATAATTATAAAACGAAAGCATCAATATTGGTCGTGTTTCTGGTTCAGTATTTACCGTACTAAACAAAATAAGTACTGAATGAAGAAAGGCATGGAATTACCATGACGATAAAAAAACTTTTTTCACACTTTTCTATTATATTAAAATTTTGATTATTAAAGAACTGAACGTACATTATGAATTTTCGTTTAGAATGCTCGGCCGGTACATATGGTGAAAGCTGTTTTCAACATTGCGGGCATTGTAATGGTAGTTCTACATGTAATGCATCAACTGGTGTTTGTGAAGACGGATGTAGTCATGGATACTTAACAAGTTTCTGCAATACGAGTACGAATAATGTTTCATATTCCTTTGTCATACATTTATTATTATGACCTTTTAGTTTCTAACAGCACCCATGAAAATATCAGTTAAATCGTGAAGACGCATTATATTGACAACCGTTCAAACAAACATCACTAACAATACATGTACACTTTATAAAGCTACAATACTATGACTTCAATAAACTCAATTCCATGAGGGTGTCTATCAGCATTTGCAGTCGGTTCATTCAAATCAGTCTAAATCACATACAGGTCTTTTGCAGACCATTTGAAGGAGACATTATTTTGTATTTGTTATAAGCGTTGGTAGGTTTTGGGGATGATGGCAATTTTGTCGCTGACAGACTGAATCTTTTGAACGGAAGTTCAACATTTATTGCATACATAGGTTTTATTTAATTCGTGCTACACACAATTGCCTTGAAACAATTACCAATAGCGTGGGGAAACAGTGTTTCGAGAAATGCCAACTCGAAAGCGTCTTGCCTAAAAGCAGTTTTTCATACACAAAACAACTATTAGCAAACAAAAAATGTTAAACAATTTTGAACGGCTTAGAGAAAGCATAAAACAACATAGTAGTTTACATTTTCTTTCATATGACTTCACAGTCATATGAAAGAAAATGTAAACTACTATATTGTTTTATGCTTTCTCTAAGCCGTTCAAAATTGTTTAACATACTTCTTACCACTCTAAACATATAGAATAATCATTTATTAATAATTAAACCTCTTAGAGACGATTCCATTTTCTCTATTAGATAGCAAAACTGAATATTGCTTTTAATTTACTTCGTCATAAATTTCTTCAATAGTTAGAACGTTTTAAAATTTACTCTGCAAGTGAGATTTTACATAACGACTGAGCCACATTTCAAACAGATTTCTGTAAATTCTTAAATAATTATTGCTCTTAAAATCATTGAGCTATCACAATGAAATAAATAAGCCTGGCGTTATTCATTTTTTAAATATATAAGTGCGAACAATGATGTGATTTCACACACAAAATGTATCTATCGATTTTCTGATGATTTTATCGAAACATTATGTCCAACATTGACTGATATTTTCTGAAATTGTTTTCTTTGCTCATAAGTTTGCGAGATCGGATCATATGGCATGAACTGCATAGAGAAATGTGGTCATTGTAAAAATGGATCAACGTGTAACGCAACGAGTGGAGAATGCCATCAAGGATGTGAACCTGGATGGATGGATGCTATTTGTAAAATCGGTATAATGCTTTGCTGAGATCATGTTTATAATATATAATCTGACGTAAGCATTTTTCTTATTGAAAAAAACATAACGAATAAACCATTCAAACTCGGTTAATGAACCAAAATGAAAGTATCTGTCAAACATGTACATTTTAAGAATCAAATGTACAGAACTTCACCCAGATGCGCATATGTGCCCCAAAGGTTCAAATTATTCATTCACATGTATTTAGTCGGGGCAACAATTCATTATAAATGTGTCGTCTTTTGCAGTGTGTTTTCGTCTTTAGATTTATTAAGTCTTTGAATTCAAATAAAGAATATATTTATTATGCTCGTAAAGCTTGTAAAAATGGAACGTATGGCAAAAAATGTTCCGGTAAATGTGGAAACTGTACTGGAGAAATGCCTTGCAGTCGCACGACAGGAATCTGTGCAAAAGGGTGTGCAGCGGGCTTCAATGGGGAACGTTGTGACCAAGGTACGTTTGAGATTTGCAAGTACTGGTGTGTTATCGTTTATACGGCAAAGACGTTTCAATTTGATGAACACTTTGTTTATTATCATATTGAGCATTTTCGTTGTTCAAAACATTTCTTACAATCATACTACTTAACATGTTTGAATCGAAATTCAGTATATTAAGTTTTAATTTCACAAAATCGATTATAGTTTTTACCTTAGGACATTCCCCAAAAAGATAAAGTATTCTCTTGTATTGTATGTAATAATGATTTTACTCCATGTATCCTATGATTAATTCTTGTTTGAAGCCATTGTAAGTAGGTATCTCTGGTAATGCTGAATGGTAATTTATAGATGTTTTTAATTGTAATGCAATATCAGTAAACAAATGATTCCATTTATGTTGACTTTTTTTTCCTTATTGTATATCAACTGTTTATATACCAATTTATTTGTCTCTATTCCTGTAATTATTTTTTATTACCTATAAAATTGATATTATTTTCTGTTTTATATTTTCTTATAGCACTTAATAGACTTTCATAACATATAAAATTTGAATTACACCCTATTTTTGTAAGTATTCCATTTATTGTAAGCAACTCCCCATTTTCTTTTACAATATCTGGAATAAATCTTATTCCTTGGTTATACAATTGTTTATATAAATTCCTTTTTTACTAGATTTATGATAGTGAAAGAGTGGTATATCTAACTTGGTGTCTTTTGAATCAACATTAAAACTTTCAGCATAAATAATGTAACTTTTCAAAAGAGATATCCAAAAATGTTTTTTAATATTCTTTATAACATTTTCATCATATAATTTTCCAGTACTTTTTGTCTAGTGTTCAATTTTGATTTAAGTAATGCAAAACATTGACGATTATTTTGTTTTTACATATCTTTTTATCTAACAAAGCTTTACAGTGTCATTATAGTTGTATACATTTACCAAGTTTATACCTCAATTACAGTAGTCTTTGCTTGACACAGAACATTTTATTTTAACTGTTTCCCCATATGAAGTAAGTAAAGATGGTGTCTATCATTCTCGTTATATGAGGAGATGGAGTTGGTAGGGTCGTAAAACAATGTGTAAGACTGGGGAATACTAAAGATTTTATGACACATATCTTACCTATTGGAGTCAGTTTCCTTCTATTCCAAAATATGATTCAATTTTTTCATTTTACTTATTTTCTCACAAAAATTACTATCAACAATTTCTGTCAGATTTACATCAAACATAATTCCTAATATTTTAAAGTGTGTATCCCTTCATTTTAGTTTCCATTTAGTTTTAATAGATCTTGTACTTTATTTCATAGATCCTATCCAGATAACATGTGTTTTATTAAAGTTTATTTTTAGGCCAGAATGTTTAGCAAAATTGTCTAATATATTACGTGCTGAATTAAGAGTTTTTTTCTGATCCATCGAGCAATAATGTTGTATCATCTGCAACCTGCGAAATTTTGAATTCTTCTTCATTTATTATTATTCCTTTTATACTTTTACAGTTTCTTATCTTTGAGGCCAAACATTCTGCACACAAAATGAAAAATGTCTCGTTGTGAATGCACAATTCATAGCACGTACAATAAAATAACATTTTTTGTTCCAAACTACTTTAAAAACGTTTGAAGTAAAGCCATCAGTACCGGGATTTTTTTCACATTGGTGACTAATATATTGATAAATACTTTTTCATATATTTGATGTGACTTATGCATCGTTTATAATGATATAGATACAGTAAAAACGTTTTTTTGCCGACTTTTCTCAAAATAAAGTATATTTATCCCCACAATTTTTTTCTCTGGATCGAAACTACTTGTGTTTGCACAAATTAACGTTTTACCGATTATAGAGAAACCGGGCGTTCTAATGTTGATTTTTTTAGTGTTTCAAACATGAACAGAGGGTAGGCTAAAGAGTACCTTATCGATTGACAATGACAGGTAACGATATGTGTTCAAAGCAACCCATGACTGTTCGAACAAATATTGTTCGAAGGATGGGATAGGAGCTAGGTTCCTAATTCCCATTTTTTGCTAAAAATGGGAATGGCAGATTTCTAAAATGTTTATTTGTTATAGATTTCCACGACAAAGTTAAAACGTAAAAAGTTTCTAAAATGTTTATTTGTTATAGGTTTCCACGACAAAGTTAAAATGTAAAAGGTAACACAGTGTCAATCTAGTTTGATAAAGCAAACATAATAGTCACCGTTCATTATCTACAGTAATTCTAATTTTCACAAGTTCAACAACTCTTATAAATTAGATTTTTGAAGAAGTGTGTCTAGACTAAATTACATTATACGCGGTAACAATCAAAGAAATAATGATTAGTGGTCAATAGTATTTTTTACAATATTAACGATTGTGTGTAGTATAGCGCAAATACGATAGAAAAGTACAGCATTGTGGTTGCTATGCCCACTAGTATTAAATCCTTTGGGGAATTAACTTTGTCCAATCAATTATGCTCTCAATGAGTCCATAATATGCGTCATTTGCTATATACACTGACGTAACGTTCGATTATGTTACATAATTGTTGATATCTTTCAGAATGCTCTGCTGGAAAATTTGGTGTTAACTGTTCTCAAAGATGTGGCCTCTGTAACACACCAGAAGAATGTAATAAGGAGACAGGATTATGTTCTGATAAGTGTTTGCCAGGATGGAATGGCTCATACTGTAATTTAAGTAAGTACCAACTAACATTTCTTTTTCAAATTTCATTTAAAGTCATAACTAATTCATATTTTACTTTGAATCCTCCAAAGGCTTCGAGCTTTGGGTTACCATCAAAATAGTTTAAAACTCAAAACTGTTGGAGCAAACTAAGACTACTGTTAGTAATGAATGAAGCAACATACTAAGCAAATAATATTTACTACAACATGCGTCTTCAAACTACAGACGTATCCATGAGCACTGTGAATAAAGGGTTATGTTACATAGAAATAACCATTATACCCGTACCATTCAGCACTAAGAGAAGACAGTAAGTTATAATGATGATACTATTGTGTTGATAATTATGCAATCACGCTGTACAAACATGGCATTAGTGCGGATCAATTTAGAAACAAACAATGTTATTCGAACATTGCTTTCATTGACAGAACCAAAATACTGTTAAGCGTCTAAACACGCCTAAATGAAAATTAGTTCCATTAAATAATATATGCTGTCTTTTAACACCCGGAGAATTTTGGAATACTAGCATTTCATTGTACTTCATCAGAGACTGCTTATATATATTTCTCGTGAGATCCACTGTTTCCCATATTTCATGTTCAATAAAACTTACTAAGCGTACAATGTTTCTCGACTTCAGCTTGCCCTGATGGTTATTATAGTCTCCAGTGTAATTATTCGTGTGGCCATTGTAGATCTGAGGCAATATGCAACTTTTCATCCGGTGCATGCAATTGATTATTATAGCAATGTGTTGCATTTATGTTAATACAACCATTGCAAGTGATATCATCTGTTCATATAATCACAAAAGGGAATTAAGAATATTTATAATCATGATTTTCTTCATACATAAGATATATATGTGGCCGGGTGGTATCGGTTACATAGTTATCTGTAGTCCCCGATAACCCGTAGGGTTCGTGGGTAAAGGTTGTTGTCACCTGTACACGTGGGTTGTCTCAACAGAAGAAAGCGATTGTATATAATTTGATCACTATTTATTTATGTTACCAATCTGTATCCATCTATATATCTATAAAGTTCTATATCTCAATCTCTATATCTCTATCTATATCTCTATCTCACTATCTCGCACTCTGAAAACAAGGATAACAGATATTAAGTATACAGTTATATAATATACATGAATGAGCAATACATACTACAAAAACACACATATTCTCGTAAGCACCGTAAACTCAAATACAGAATATATTAACAAACGTGTCTAGTGGCCTATTAAAACGTGACTAACTTATTTGTTCTCAAACACATAAAGTACAAAACAATATACAGCACATAACAACAATACATTGCACAAGACTTACCAACTAAGGGTTGAATGCCTTGACAGAGGCTCACACTGGTACACTGAAACTCTCACTCGTGACTGTTACTGTAACTGTAATGTTAAGTATTAATTGTGAATAACATATCGATAAAGAGTGACTGAAAGAATTCAAGTGCCATTCTGAAACTCACTTACATAATTACTCAAATTGCAATAATTACAGTAAGTACATCAAAACTGAATCAATTACAAATATAGTAAAGATAATATGCCTTGTACTAAATACGGATAAATAAGCAAATACCAACCACTGGAAAATCAACCAAACTTCAACCAAAAATATTCATCCTTACAAATCAATGCAAAGTGTCTGACTGCCAGTGTGCACTTTTTTCAAACTAAGAAGTCACATGACTGAAAACCGGCCAAGCATAAAAAACAACATATGAAAGGTAATTTAATTAATCCTAAAACAAGCCAGGCTAAGCCTTAAAGAGTTGCCTCCCTTAAAAACATGAACCACAGGTTATAACAAAACAGGTTATTTCCCTTAGACCTTAGGATTTGTCAAAACCAACCCCGTTACATATACTTGTCATGCAGTAGAATTCGATACGACTATATGAATAGTTATTTAAGTCAATGACGTGTAAGTCTGTCTACATATTTGTATAAACATTAATTTTTAAAAAGCCTGTAATACTGGAACATACGGAGCAAATTGTTCCGGCGTTTGTGGAAACTGTTCTGGAGAGGATACTTGTAACCATGTGACAGGGATTTGTCCGAAGGGATGTGCAGCAGGATATAAAGGAGAACTTTGTAATGAAAGTATGTTTAGCTTTTTTGTTTGTGGTTTAGTAATGAATATGTACAAATAAGCTGTAGTTGTTATTCTAAAACAACGCCGTAAAATCACATTGGACACTAATTACATTTACTAGTATCAATCATGTGTGCTCGTCTATACGCTATGTCAGACTACTTGGTTTTCATTTCGGTGCACATATAAATATTACATAGGAACATGATTGATCCTTGTAGTAGACACACATGTTACGGTCATGGAATAATTAATCCAAATTTACTATACTTAATAGCTTGCAAGTTTGGATCATACGGCGTTAATTGCACGGAGAAATGTGGTTATTGTAAAAATGAAACACAGTGTAACGCAGCAAATGGTAAATGTCAATATGGCTGCGAACCTGGCTGGATGGTTAACGTTTGCAAAACCGGTAAACGTGTTCAATACGCTTTTGTCTGTTCAAAGGACAAATGTACAGTAAAACCCCGATTATCCGAAGTCGTCGGGACCGAAAAATTACTTCGGGTAAGGGAAATCTAGACAATTGCAAGAAAATAAAGGGAGATCACTCCCACATATATATGGCGTTAAGGTAAAGATATAATAACAACAAAGTTAATGCATTATATTTCATAATTGATTTACGAAAAAATACATTTCACGACAAGCATGTGTATGTTTAAGGTAAAACAAATAATTATATGAGTAGTTTTTACCATTATTAATTCGTCAAAGTCATGAGGAATCCAAAGTGAAACTACGAATACAAATGAATACCCAAACGGTAGCACATGTCATGTTAAAAGCACATTAATCCATCGATAAAATGATACCGTGAAATGAAATATACACGGGATATAGAAAAAGACACTGTTTAAATAAATTACAAACTGAATTAAAACAAAAATCCAACGCGGAATTTCATTTTATTGCTACAGTCACAAACACGAGCGTCACACAAATCGTTGTCGTCCGAAGAATCGTGTTTGTATTCATTTTCCGAAAATGAAATGATTTTGAAATCGAGTGCCGGTAATTCATATTTATTTAGTATTGTGTATTGTTTGTCAATTTAACAAACTTCGAACAATGAAATGAACATTTTAATGTTGGTTGCTTTTTCAAGTGAACTTATGATGCAATTCATAAATCAAAGGAAAAATGAAATGTGAATGATCTAACCCAGTCCGTATCGTAATAGGCTAATTTAGTTCCCATTACTGCAAAAAATGATCCAAACCAACAATCCAATGTTCTCAGTGGTTTGATAATTTGTTGTTTACACCTTTTGACACGTTAAAGAAATCCTACAATGAACTTCTCTGATCGATCAGAGTTAATTGTCGACTTCGGATAATAGGTGCGAAAATACGCGTTCGGATGATCGAGGGGACCTCTTTATCACTTCGGATAAGCCATGGTATTAGGATAAGACGATTCGGATAATCGAGGTTTGTTTACATTGAAATATATAGAGGGAAATTCGGGACCGAAATTTCAATTCGGATAAGACCAGGTTTTCGGATAATGCGAGTTCGGATAATCAAGATTCTACTGTATTAGAAATGATGTTTTAATAATTAAACCGTGTATATTCCTAAACTATCAGTATTTTCTGAACAGTGCGAATGAAAAGCAAAAGCTTGTTCGTTTGCTTTCATTAACATTTTAATCGTATTCAGTTAATTAGGTTTTAACGCCGTTTTTTTCAACAATTTTCCAGTTGATAATATTATATATGGCGGTAGTAACAGTAACTATTCTTACCAGAACTTACTTATCCTTCAACATGGAATTGGTAACTTCATCAAATATGGAGCTAAATCGACATCTTTTCACACTTCATGGAAGGTTATAACCTGCCGCGACCGGGAATCGAATCAGAATTATACACATTCTAAGAATTACGTGTTAAAACACAGCACAAAACGCAAATACAAAATGAACCGATTTGTAAGTTGTGCACTGTGTTCGATTGCCTCCTCATTATTTAGACCATTTGACTAAGCAATACATTTTTAGTTTAGTTTCGTAGTCCTAAATGATGTCTTCTATAATAATGTCAATCATAAAGCAATTGTTACAATGTAATTTTGTGATTTTTTTAATAAACAACTATGATGCACCAAATATCTTATTGTGCCTACAAAGCTTGTGAGCATGGTACGTACGACAAAAATTGTACAGAAGTCTGTGGAAAATGTTCTGGCGGAAGAACATGTAACCTGGCGACAGGCTTGTGTATGAACAGTTGTGCAGCGGGATTCAAAGGAGAACGTTGTGACAAAGGTACATTCGGAAGTGTTTATTAATAAGTAGTAGCATGCTTATATGCATACGCGTTTGCGGATTAAACACATTGATTGTATTGACTTTTTAGCAATACTATCATTTGAATTTCAGTTAAATTGGTTTAGCAAGATGATTTGGAACCCTACGAGTATCAATGAACAAAAATTATAACATACTGTCATAAAACAATTTTCGCACATAGTTTGACAAATTGAATTTAGATTTGTGATCAAATATAATCTAAACGATAATATAGTTACTGTATTATTTTAATTCGAATTCATGCAAGCGTCAATTTTTAAGACTGTTTTTCAGAATAATTTGATATGTGAATTATAATAAACGCATGCTGTTTTATTTTGATTTTATTAACTTCCATTAACTGCAATATCCATGATTAAATAAATGTGCTTTTAGCGTGTTCACCTGGAACATTTGGAAAGAACTGCTCCCTAAGATGTGGATATTGTAGAAGCTTGAGCGAATGCAGCAAGGAGACAGGATCTTGTTCTGGTAGTTGTTTGCCGGGATGGTTCGGTTCACATTGCGATGAATGTAAGACTATAGACAGACATGGCTTAGTTTATATGTTCCTGGCTATTACAGCGAGCCTCTCTTTTAATTGTTTAACTAAGTACAAACTAAAATTGGCGAGTTCTAATAGGAATAGGAATATCCCAAACCACGATCGCAGTCTGCTCACAATCACAATCAGTCCGCACAAATTACCAAATATGAATACCATTTAATTTAGTGCTCTTGATGACTGCGAGACGGGAAGTCATGCAGTTCCGAGAAAATCAACCAGTAGTTTTTAAACAAATCGTCGTCAAAGGGACTAATATACATGCATATAGTTTTGTTAAATATTTGATGAACACTTTTTATGGTACTGCTATGCTTACTATGTATAATGGACCAACTGCAGATAATCGTCATTTTTAATTGTTCTGAATAATTCAGTTAGTTGTTTCGGACCTACATATGTCAACAATTCGAAGACTGCAATAAACATCCATTTTACAATTATGAATAAAACCCTTTTGCCGCTATATGCAAACTATCAAAATTATTTGTGCCAATGTGCCCGCGCTAGAGCGTTTATTTGGTACTATATTGGTGAATATACAGTGGTATTTATGTTTGCACAGCTTGTGAAATTGGAACATACGGTGACAAGTGTGACAGTGCATGCGGGAACTGCTTAGGTGGAGAGGAGAATTGTAACAAGGTGACAGGGATCTGTACAAGTGGTTGTGTAGCTGGATATAAAGGAGAACTTTGTAAAGAAAGTAAGATCATGTTTGTACGATAAATGCTTTTTAAACTATATAAAACAAATATACAGCGTAAAAGAACAACCATTAATAAGTATATGTGGAAATTTAATGTCTCTTAATAAAGTTAAGTTTTATTGTATAAGCAATTTATCAGAGATATTCAATTCTAATTCAATAATAACACGCGTTTGAAAATTCGAATTGTCGAAGTTCTTTCCCTTCTTTATACACACGGGTTACATGGAAACAATTATTATTTGATTTTTTTCCGTGACAAACTCTTTTGGTTGAAACAAAATCATATTTTTTATGAAATTTCGACATTGCCGTTATAGTACCGTGTAAGCAAATCGTTTGCACATGCTCCATTGACTTTACAGGATTTGTTCTCTTTATACACATATAAACATATTGAAATGAAGGGACACACATTGTTTGTTGCGCAGTATAGATAGACGACAGTGACAGAAGTTTGAACAATTGCTTGTTTACATCGATTTTTGTTTCAGAGCAGCCATTTTGTTTAAATGGAAATGAAAGTGTAACGGTAATAACCTGCGTTCTGAGTTTGCGATTACTTTCTATTGGCTAAGGGGATTTCCAATCTCTTTCACGGAATTATCACACAAAGTCCATTTATAAATTGCTACGACCAAGACCGAAAACGAGACACGAATGAATGATTCTCAGTAAACCGACTATACCATGCAGTCTCTGATGGCGACGTATGGGGAAAATTAATTCGCATCTTAGGTTGCGAGATAAATGTTAAAGTTATATGAAGGTTCAAAATCATCATTAAAAGTTAGCCAAATGCGCTGGCCACCGAATCAAATATCCTTTAAACAATACATTAACTTTGTTATTTGTTTAGGATGGCGTCCCACAGTTTAGTAAATTTTGTCTAAACTTTTGAAAATCTTTTAACACCCGCGGGTCCTAAATACCTCTCCGAAACAAGCCGAAATACATCGTCGATTTCCGTAAATCAAGCTTCACTCGATCACGTGATAAATTAGCATAACAGCAATGGCGGATACACACGGTAAACAGAGAGGGAGGCCAAGAATAACAGATAATGAAAGGAAGAGGCGTGAGGTTGTTCGTAAGAAGTCCTACGAACAATCAAGGATTAATTTAAGAAATGGAATTGCTCGGAGGAACGTGATAAAACACGATCATAACATACAGAGTGACCGTAATGGGGCGACATTCCGGATCGACAGGTACGGTGATTTTTGTTTTGTCTGGTTAGATTTTCGACAGCGCATGCAGAGATCGATCGGTTTATTGTGTTTTTTCTGTTATTTTCTGTTGACGATGTTGATCAATCCCGGTGGAAAAACTGCTTTGGAACCGAAAAAGCTCAGGTTTCAAGAATATAGGCGAGACCGAAAAACCGCTGAACTGAAAGTGAAAGTAGCAAAAAGTAATATCCAGGGGCATAGCTGGAACTTACTCCAAAAGGAGTAAAGGTCTCTCCCCTCAGGTCTGTGGTATATATGGTCCAAAATATGGCTATATCTAAGCCATAAACGTATCTTTTTATCATTTTGGCCTGTTCTAGATTTGACAAAATAACAGCATACAATCCCAGAGTCTAAACTTTTTCACCAGTCTCCTGTGAAAACAGTGTTAAAGAAGGCTTGGAATCACACAGATTGTTTTTTTTAAAGTAAATATGGAATAAAAACTGAAAGACTGACTGTACAATTAAAGATTTTGTAAACATGTTGTAGGTCTCTGTCTTGATTTTTAAGCTGACATCCCTGTGAGGGGTTAATTTGGCATTAAACTTAATTAAAGGAACATATAGATTATAAGCATTTTAACTTGGTCGTTTTAAAGTTCATTTTCATTTCAAATTAAATCCAAGGAGTTCAAGAATATAAAGTCCAGCTATGCACCTTACATCACTTTGTGATATCTATCCAATTATTTTGACAATGCACAACAGATCTGACTTCTTCATTAAGGTGTTAAACAAATACAAATGTAATACAAACATTGAAGTTATTTGAACTGCACATTTAATCTTGTGCAATTCATGAAAAACACACAAAGATAATGATAGACAGAAAGGAAATCATCCATCTGGTTCAAGTCTAACATTGTAATGAGATTTGATTGAGAAGGCTGTTTTTATTTTAATACAAATTTGTAAATTTTATGCAATATAAATCTAAGCTATTTCATATTCTTTCCTCTGACTGTAATGTTCATATGTTTCTTCTAATTAGTCAATAGACTTGATGCTCCAAACCATTAATATTTTCTAAAGTTTTTATTAATTTAAAAACATATAATTATGTTCATGTGCTGAAGAGTAATATTGTATGCATTATTTTAGGTACCAACATATTCTTGCTGCTGAGATACCTGGACCATCAAGACTGACCTCCACCCCTGACAGTTTGAACGATATTGTGAGCACCCATTCAGTATCTGGTGTGTCAGACAGAAATGCATGGTGGCAGGTACTGTTTTATCATTTAGTTTCTCTATCATTTTGTTCAGTATGCCATGGATGTGAAATAAATCCTACATAACTTCTAATAAAGAATTCAGGATGGTAAAGTGAAATTACTTTGATTTTCAGAAAATAATTGCATCTTTGCAAATGCTGGTCCCTATGTGATGAGACAAGCCTCTGGTCAGGTAAGGAGGCTGATCATCACATGTAGTCACTATGTACTATGATGTAGATGATCTCTAGTATGTCAGAGTCTCAGTGATGTTCAACAAAAACCCATGTCATACCAATAACCTACAATTTTGTCTATGTGGACGACCGCTATTGAAAGCGATGTCGATAGGTT
The DNA here is from genome assembly GCA_964023205.1 of Lutraria lutraria. Classification (NCBI taxonomy): domain Eukaryota; kingdom Metazoa; phylum Mollusca; class Bivalvia; order Venerida; family Mactridae; genus Lutraria; species Lutraria lutraria. The sequence goes on from OZ026833.1 coordinate 31,858,971, forward strand.
AAAGGGCAAGATTACTCAATGCAATATTAAAGAGGAAATTAATATCCACTTTGCATTTTTAGTGGGTGTCATTGTTCTTTTTTCATTCCTGTGGTAAATTTAAATACTCCACAATTAACAATAATTTTTGTGACTAATAATTTTACAATCCACCCATCCATCATTTCGCTCACCTTTCAGTTGTGCAACACAGTGTTTTAAAAGCTGTTCAAAGCAAAATAGTGAGTGGAACATAAATTTTAAAGCAAGATAGTGTTAATGACACGATGTGAAAATTCTTGTAACAATTAAGTTACAGTCTATGTTTAGGCTTGAATCCCTTGAGATGGCGTTTAAGTAGAAGGTGTTCATAAGAACAACAGTAAACAAAAAATAACAACACAAAATTTTTGTCTTGCAGACATGTACATCTTGATTTAACATCAGGATTGGAAGAAATGGAATCCTCTGGAGACAACAAAACTAAGTGAGTATGTCTACTTTGGTGATTTTTCATTGGCAAAAATAAATTGTAGTCACTGTGAAAGGATAGGAATAAGAACCTTATTGTACATTAGACGGCCTTCAAGATGTTTGTTTGCTGTAGTCAGAAAACTTTTAGTTGGTAGGTAGGAAGGATTTTTTTAACAATTTATTTTTTATACTTAACCCAAAGTACATGTCAGAATGCTGTTTTTGATTCCAAAACATCCTAAGAGGCCAAGAAAATATTGTTATTGGCCTTTTTGGTCAATAGATAGTGTTATGGCAAACACATTTATTTGTCCAAACGGTCATATGTCAGCATACTTTCTGTTTTCGCATGGAAATTGACCAACTGACTTTCTGTTGAGTTGCTATGTTTTTGCACAAGTTGTATGAAGTATTGTGAATATTTTCGAGTATATATAAACATTTACTTATCTTGTGTGTTAGTTATCATGGCACTTTAGCCTTTCATATTTTAACAGAACTGTTTTCCTCTTTCTCTAGAAAACAAGAATCCAGTAGAGAAGATGGAAAGACTTCCAGACCTCATTTGATGAAAAACCTATTATCATCCTTCATTGATCATTCAGAGTAAGTTACTACAATAATATTATTTAAAACCGTATTATACTACATAGATTTTTGTAAAATAATTTTTAGCAGAATGTTTTATCTTGGTGAAAGGGAGATTCATTTGTTTCATGCACAGCCAGTGAAATTACAGAATCTGTAGTAAACAGTGTTGTAATCTGGTTCTTGGATTTGAAGTGACCACACATTAACTCACTGTGCTGTACTTGATGGAGTCAGATAAATTGGTTTCAACCATAAATTCTTTAGAACTATTAGTTAGGATATTTTATCATCTAGCTATGGTTAGTCTGTAAAGGCATATATTTAGTTTGATAATCACTTTAGTCATTTATATTTGTATGCATTGAAAAAAATTCTAAAGGATGCCTATCTTCTTTTTGAAAAAAGCTACCTGGTATTTACTCTGCGTAAATAAATTATTCATGTACATATTACATTTACCCCGCCACCACCACCGAAACATGCACATATGTACGATTTGTATAATATATGTGTCTGTCTGCAACACTTGTACAGTCCATATCTGACAAAAAATTTACTTCATTCCATATTTTACTTTACAAGTCAAATTTTGTATATTGTATTTATTGGTAGGTTTTGATGGAGTTTCGTTTCAATTGTTCCTTCAAAATTCCTTGAATATTTGAATCAGATAGATATGACCACAGACACATTTTGTGTCTGAATGTGTACCTGAGAATGACTTGTACCTGTCACACACAATTTGTACTTATAACCTTCCCTGGTAGCTCAGTTTGTATAACGTTCACCTTTGGAGTTTGAGTTTGTGAGTATGATTATTGGCTGCGACATACTAAAATTGTTACAATGATTCTGGTTAATCACCCTAAGATGGTGCTTGGCATATAAGGGTCATTCCAGGATTGCTTGGCCCAGTGTCAGGATATTGAAACTGGGTGTTGTATCACATCAGTGTTCGAGGCGTGATATACAGTGCAGAAACATGTTGGAAGTTGGAAACCGTCTCTGTATTCTGAAAGATTGTTGGTTGGATGTAAAAATAGATACATATTAATTGATTATTTGTATTGTAAATTTGTCCTTTCAGGAAAAAACTATCCAAACAAAACATTCCTATGACATTTGGCATGCTGCTAAGAACCTTGGAAAGAAACTAACCAAGGTAAATTGCTATAACACCTACCTATATTGTTTGGATAAGAATTTAGAAAATTAATTGATTTTGAACATTCAAGTAGAACAGAATCATCTTTACTTAAATAAATTTTGCTAATAATGGCTGTGAAATAAATGTATGTTTTTCCTTCATTGTAGAACTCAAGTATTCATATGTTGTTCTTACTAGATTGCACAGCGAAAAGGCAAAAGCATTTTGCATCAATGGTGTAAAGATATTGTTAATCATTTCTGGTTCACATGCAAGGTAGGGGAAACATATGGTCAGTTTGTGGGAAGACATACTTATGCATTTGTTCATTGCTTTTAAATTGTTATCCACAAAAGACTAAGTTGTTATGAATCAGATGAATCAATTGGTTAGTACACAATATTGTGATGTCATCTCCTACAACATTTTGAATAAGGTTTGTTTAAACTTGGGCTATTGTATCTGACAGCCATGTATATGTTCCAGAAAGGTTTAAAATATGACAATTTTAATTATGTTACTTATTCATGACCTAGTCTAAACAAGTTGCTTTGTTTGTTGGATTCAATGCCATTATGAGAAGAAAATAAATCATTTGTTGTGATTTGACTGTGTTACATTACGCACCAACTGCCTGCTCATGCATACTTAATGAATAAATGTTTAGAGGCAACAATAGCCTACACATCGCACCAACTGACTCAAAATCAGAAATATCCTGCTCTAGTGAATGCGTCATTAGGACAGGCAAATTGTTTTGGTTATCATGTCTTAATTCTGTATTAGAGAAAAAATTGTTGCTTTATTCCTCAGGGACTATGGGGAAGTGTCCTCCACCACATTGTGAATGTGCATGAGTGGATTCTGGCTCACGGGGATGATAGAATGTACCAATGCCTGCATGGACCATTGTCTGAGGAAGACCAGACCAAATCTTGGATTTCTGTTTCTCAGCACAAGCAGGCCTTGAAGGATCTCGCTTGTGTTGTCTTAGATAAACAACAGCTGAAGAAAGTACATTACTTCCTAAATTTTAGGTAAACAATGCATACTTCTTGATAACACTAAAATGTTTATTTTTTATAATCACATCAACAAGAAAAGAAACAAAGATATATAAATGCACTGTCAGACTGTTAGTTCTATAAAAGTTGTCGATTTTGGTAAATTTTGAATGCTCTCATTGGAAGATGTTGATATTGCTTCTTCTGTCCCTCATTGCATGTGTATACTTATTTCTATGGAAATACTATCTGTAAATTTCGACATTTTACAACAAGTTTTACATAAACAACATATTCTCCATTTCTTAATGATTCTACCTGTTGGTATAACCAGTAAACTATCAGCTGAATCTTTTTGAGAATTACATATAAGAATAACTCATGTGCTAATTTTAGCACATTCTTTTATGCTCGTGGCTGTAAAAGATACAAAAATATACTGATAATTCATATAGGAGTACAGCAAATCTTGAAGGGTTTCACCAGCACACCCTGATGTATTGCGCCAAGAGTTTTTCATACACACCTCCCATTTACTGAGTTAGAAACCTATTAGCAGCCTTGGACAACAACACGCATGCTGACAGAGCAAATGAGCTCAACAAGATGGGTCAATGAGGTACATATTTATGTCTGTATGAAAATTTGCTTGCTTTTTAGGGGGGGGGATGCTCACTTAATGGCAATGTCTCCTGTTCAATTTCCAAAGAGTGCATTAATATCCAGTAATAACCTTCAAACGAATATTTGGAAAATGAGATATTTGGTGTTTCTTAGAAATTGACTACTTCTTCTGGGGGACGAATGTAATCTTACTGTCATATAAGATATGAACTCCTGGCTGTTATTAAAACTGACAGCATGCTGATGTTGATGCTATGATAGATGTTGTGGGCAACTTAGTACAGTCACCTAAAATATTGGCAACTCAGACAGTAATTTGAAATGAATTGGTGTTATAACTTTTTGTGACTATGGCCATCCAAAAATGTTTGAAAATGAACTTGTTTAAAATGTGTCACACGGCACCCATCAGTTACTGATTTGTGAAAATGGGCAGTATCACATACACCGTAGAAGGGATTTTTTACAATGATAAACATTTATTTTGTCTACAATACAGGGTTGGTAAGAGGGGGAAACCCTGTGGATAAAGTTTAGTGTAAAATTGTGTTTCAAACTGTAGCGTGTGTGGAACAAGAAGAGTAGGAGGTGGTCTGTATACCCAGTGATGGAAACAAAGACATATAATGTGTTGAAAAATGCTCTGTGTGTGAGACTGGCAGACGGTGTTGGCATGTTCAAGCCCTAGCTAGAAGAAGGTGATCCTAGGAGGCTATAAAAGCATCTTGCTCTAATATTTCCTAAAGCAACACAGATGAAGAACAGAAATCTCGCTTTAAATAAATGGCCTAATCCGTACAAAACATTTTAATGTTGAAAACATGAACACACTTTTTAATACTGTCAAACCTGAAACTGTCAATTATTTAAAGAAAGTAGGACTTTTATACACTTATTTATGCTAACTGGTCTATTCAGTAAATTATTTTATCACTTTTCAGTTTTAAAATTGTTCATGTCAGTCACCCTTCGTTCTCATTTATGCATTATTATATTACATGAATTATGTCTATTGATTTCCATTTTTAGCTTACCTGGCACAGAGTGCCAAGAGAGTATTTAGGATTGAGTTATGTCCTTCATCGTCCGTCTGTTGTCAACAATTTCTTTAAACAACATCTCCTCCTAAACCACATGGTCAATTTCAACCAAACTTCCTTGCATGAAGCTCTACCAAAATGTGTAGCATTTCTAGTGGAGCTCTACCAAGTTTGTTCAAAATATTACCCTAGGGTCAAAATAAGCCCCGCCCCGGGGTCACTTGATTTATATATGCTTATATAGGAAAATGTTCTTCTCCAAAACCACAAGGTCTAGAGCTTAGATATTTGTATGTAGCATTCTCTTGTGGACCTCTACCAGGTTTGTTCGAATTATGGCCCCGGGGTAAAAAATGGCCCCGCCCCTGGGTTTACTCTATGTTATATTAGAAAATTAAAAAATCTTCTTGTCCAAAACCACATGGCCTAGAGCTAAGATATTTGGTATGTAGCATTGTCTAGTGGATCTCTACTGAGTCTGTTCAAATTACGGATGCAGGGTCAAAATTGATTTACATAGGCTTTTATAGGAAATTAAAAACCACAAGGCCTAGAGCTTAGATACTTTGTATGTAGCATTGTCTTGTAGATTTCTACAAATTTCATGCAAATCATGGCCCCAGGGTCAATATTGGCCCTGCCCAGGGGGGTGATTTCAACAACTACTTGACAGTTGGGGTATATAACCTTTTACCATGACAAATAGCCTCCCTTGATCAAACAAGATTACAGTCAGTATTGCATGCAAATCAAGTCCACTGCCAGCACACATTATTGGAATGTAAGCTTATGTTTATACAGCAGCATCTGCTAAGATTTTTAATGATGATAATTTTGTCTATATGAGCGAGCCAGCTTAAGTTATCTTCCTAAAACCAAATTTCAGTCACCTAGATATTTGACCTATTGACACTAAGTGTAATCCCACTCTAGGCAATCCCCTAAGCTATCCATACACCAACTTTCATTGCAATCCATCACCCCTAACTGAAGTTATCATCCGGAAACTAATTTTCTATTTTTAGTAACAGTGACCTAGATATTTGACCAATTGACCCCAAGTGCAATATCACTCCAGGTAATCATCTAAGCTATACATACACCAACTTTCGATGAAATCCATCTCCCCTAACTGAAGTTATCATCCCGAAACCACTTCGGACAGACAGACGGACGGATGGACAGACTGACATTGACAAACACTAAAGTCCCCTCCGGTACCGCAGGAGACTAATTATCCCTTAGTGTTACGATACTCAGGTGAGCGATACAGTTGTTCATTTTTATGGCTTGCTATATTTCATTTCTTTTGACAATTTGTTGTTGATGCACTATAAAACTGAACTAAGAATAAACTAACTATTAGTCTTGCAGAAATCAATCTGAGAGGTGGTAGTGTTATTGATTTGATATGTACAGAAATAATGTTCTTTTCCCGCTCCAAAACGTTGCATGTATTACCTCAGAACTATTACTCAATACAGTGAAAAAGATTCCTCATTGTCATGTTGTACATTCATTTATGGTCAATTCAAATGACATATGCTGTCTCAGTGGATTCATTGTATGAAGTTTGTAGCATAATCTGGGGCCGATTTCATAATAAGTTAAAACAACATAACTTTAATTTATCATTTTAATTTCTATCATTTGAATTCAATACAATTTTTTAAACCGGATTTATCTATGCCATAGACATTTGGCTTTGCAGATCACCTGCATTTTACAGACTTCAAATCCAGCCCAATATATTTGGACTTAGCCTAAGTAATAAACATATTACGAAATAGGATCCCTGAAGGTCATTTTTTCATAAGTGGAGGCCATCTATTCTTCTTACATATTTTGATCACTTTTTTGTTTAAGAATACTGTTATAAGAATGTCACTGTATGTATTATAAATTCTAGTTGGTAGAAAAACAATTACAACTTATAAAATCACTGTCAGTGTCTGTATATTCTATTGGTCCATTATATCAATGCATGTGCTGTTTACACAAATAACCAATACATCTTCACACATTACACACATGCACATCATCACATGGTTATATTGGTTGACTCTTTCTACCTAGCCAATACTTGCCGGAATAAAACCTGGTATACTGTGCATTACTCCAGGGCTCATCTCGATCGGCCGACACAGTGTTTCCCGCTATTTTCCATGTCCATTCAGTCAACCTCATCCTGTGAATGCAATAAACATGATAAGTACTCAAATTTACAAACATTCATACCAGTATAAACATTGTATACTGTGATTCAAATTATTGACCCAAAATGTCATTTATTTCAAATTGCCTATACAGGTCAACCTCTTTAGAGCATCAACTTCTCTTTTTTTCTTGATTATTCCTTTTTCATAATTTCACTAATAATATGTACTAATTTAACCCCTCTAGAGCGACAACTTCTCAGTAACGACACACTTGATACTCCCAAAAGGTGTTGCTTTTGGGAAGTTGCACTGTAAAGTATATACAATTATGTATACAGGTATAAGTAGCTGGGCATACATGTATGTTATGTAACAATCAGTGGTTTGTGAATCAGTATGGATAATAAATAAGCACAGAAAATATCAATAAATGTACATGTATACACAAAATATGTTTTCATGAGATTGAGAATAGCAGTGAGAACACTGTCAATTCTTAGATGGCACAGATATATACCTGGATCATAATTACATTTGGTCTATGCCTATGGTGGATCATTTACAGAAAGTATTAGTATAATTAAATGGTTGTTTTCTGCTGTTTCAGTAGAAAAAATGATAGAATAAATCAAATTTACAGACAGGAACCAATAATTGAGAAAAGTCAGAAACACAAACCTTCATTTCTGTCCAGACTGCTTGATCTTGTGGACCCTCGCCTATCCCTCTGGCCTCTCAACCGGACTAGATGACCGACTACTGTCATTGCTATCTTGTTTTATGCTCTTTTAGTAACATGAAATGCACAAGGAATCAACATTCAGACATCATCACTTTTTACTGTTGTATAAATTTACATATGACTGAAGAAATTCATAGGCGCGGTTTATAATTACAAAGTACAGTGTAACATGGCTTTTTAATTGAAGTTGATCGAGTAGTCTTGACATGCTTATGTAAGGGAATATAATCTTTACAGACAATGGTGTCTGACTGAACACGTACGTTCACGTAAAGTAAAATCATGTCCTTCATTTTCGGCATGTTTTGTTGAGCGAAGCACCGATGCGTGGATCGACTGAAACCTCGTAATCACTAATAACATACATATTGCTTCAATATAAACAAATCAAACCTACACCAGCATTCACATACCAAAGTAAATTAACAGTTAGGTCTATAAAAACATAATTTGGGATATAAAAGCATCGAACTGCGCCTATTTCAAGCGAGTCAAAATGTCCCATTTCAGCTCTCCGTCGACAAATAACCAGAATTAACTGGTACAACAATCGCAGACATGTATCGTACATTATGTAATAATCACGATCAAGCCTAAGCATTACCGAAATTTTAATAATATTGAGAAAAAATCACACTTACGGACGATGTGCTGGTCGTCGCAGACATGTTGGTTTGTTTTGATCGAACATTGGCTAAAAATAGCGCTCAATGACGTCACGCATTTATGCAAATCGCCGATCTTCCGACCAGTTACGGACGTACCCGAGTAATGGCCGAGATTCAAAGCAAACGAAAATAACAAGTTTTTTATCCGCTGTCATCCGCGTCACAAAGCATCGTAAGGGAGAAACTAAGTTGTTAATATGTTCTTCAGCAAGTTAATACCCCATTGATGTGAATTTTTTTACATTCACATAAAAATAATTATAATTCCGTCCTGAACAGTAATATACCTTTAATGGTTATTTGATTTATTCTGGAATTCAAAATTGTTGATGCAACGATTTATTACAGCGCGACTGTAGGACATATGTTTTGTCAGAAATATGAAAACACGGCGCTATCATTACATCAATATCAACACGGAGATGTCGTTCACGCTACTCTCGCACTATGCCATTTTGCTTCCAGTGTTATTAGAGGTCACCACCTATCCCATGATGCAAACCACTAGCAGTCCAATTGGGTCACGCATTGAAATGTTAATGTTAGGTCAGTTAAATAAATTACGTATTTAGTCACATTTACTGTATATTTATTTTTCAGTATACGAGCTGACAGTACTTTATTGTGCAAATGATCTTAAGTTTAAACGGTATTTCAGCGACTGATCTTACCATCAATCTGAAAGATAATCTCAAGATTACGATGTCTTCAATATTCAATGGGTTATTGCCAGAATATGCTATCAGTAGATTTAAGGGGCCACGAGATCCGTATACCTGCAAATGTTGTAGCGGTACAATGAATGCTCAGCTGTCTTGGTGGAGAATGGATCTAAGGGACATGTATCCATTAAAAGAATTTCATGTTCACGGTGTTGAAAACGGTGCGTTTTTCTAATCGATTTTCCTATAAAATTAAACTAGTTGGATAATTGCAATTTTATGATTAGCAAGTTAGCTTAAAATCATTTCTCGCGTTGTAACATAAAGTTGTATATATAAACCTTTTGCAACCGATTTTACATTGTTTTGTGAATCATTTAGTGAAAGATGCATTATAGCGTGATTCTTATTCAGAGCGGGTCAATCAACTGGATGGTTTCTCTTTATATCTTGGAACTGATACAAACACCGATGAGACACTTATATTTGTTGATACTGCTCCTGTTAGTGATAGACGATATGTAATCCCATTAAGCAATCGTCTTGCCAGATACGTTACTGTTCGACGGATTGGTACCCTTACTATGTGTAACGTATCCCTCATAGAAGGCGGTAATTAGTTATGTTTTAATATTGATTTTGACAAGTGGAGTAAAACAGTGACGAATCGGTACAAACTCATTATTGTCATTTTAAGACTTTCCGTTAACTAGGAAATATGTATTTTCTGTACCAAATATGAATACATTGAAATGATTGTACTTAGAGCAGCAATTATACGCATAACAAGAAAAGAATGTGATAGTTATGTGAGGTGTGAAATAATAAATTCGTGATGAAATATGATGTCATGTCCATTTGTGTAACGAATGTTTCATTCATTGAAGCAAATACTGTATCATTATAAAAGTATAAAAATTATAGAACTGATGTGTTTCAATGTAAAAAATAAAGAGTGATATAATACATGTTTTAGAGTGTACGACTGGATATTACGGCGAACATTGCGAGAGAGTTTGTCATTGCGTGGATCAGAGACCCTGTGAAAGAGACACAGGACATTGTCACCTTCCAGTTTGTAAACTGGGATGGACCGGACCATCATGTAGTACTGGTTGGTATCATTTTGTCTGAAATATCTGTTAAAGGACTGGGGACAATTATAATATTTTTTATTGTGGCAATCCGCGCAAAAGACACTATACAACATACACCGTATGCTTGTATTCTTGTCTCATATCAAAAACAATATGCTAGGCTAAGTACACATTATACAGTTTGTAGGATGGTACTACCAATCTGACATGAATTGTGAATATCACATGATTTTTTAAACCGTGGCAGAGTTAAGATAATCATGATACTGGACACCATGATTCTTATCACGTGCACCAAGGTTTTAATAATAAAACAACGAAACAATGAAGCCGCCAATTAACCTGCATTCATGTAAGAATAATGCATATCATCGGAGATGCTATTACTATTTTCAATTACAGAGTGTCCATTTCAAACGTTTGGCGAAGGTTGTAGTAGTAAATGTTTTTGCAAACACGACACTTGTACGAAAGACCATGGAATTTGTGATGGAGATTGTCTGGCTGGATTTGAAGGCGTTCATTGTAATGAAGGTAATTTAGCCAGTTTTCAGAATAAAATGCCTGTATGTTTTCAATTTATGGAAGTCAGGTGTATTGAACATAATATGTTGCTCACTTTACGATATAGATAAAACTTATATCTGTAATAAAGCATACAAAGTCATACGGTTTTAGCAAACGATATTTTATTAAATGTATTTTTTACTTAACCAAGCATGCCCAGCTGGAACGTTTGGAGAGGGTTGTATTCAGAACTGTTACTGCAAGAACAATACATGCTCTTCTGATGAGGGAATTTGCTCTGAAGGTTGTCAGGAGGGATATACAGGCGAACATTGTAATCAAGGTACAAGGTTGCGTTTAAATCTGTTTAACCAAAGTTATAAAACGGTATATTGATATAATTATTATTGTGTCAAATACGGCACACGACGGGTAAATTATGTTAACAAGTGCAATATTATGATTAAGAAAAAAAATCGGCATTTCTAGATGCATATATACGAAAATGGTATTGCTCATAGCTCATTCATTTAAATTGAATTATATCACATTGTATTAAAAATTAGTTTACGAAGTTTATCCCAAGACCGACGATATGTGTATGCAAAACTGGAATGCCCGTCGCAATGAATGCTTTTGTAGACTGTAAGAGTATTTATTTGTATATCTGTTGGATGAAACGATGTTGTTGTTAATACAAACAAGAATTTCAGACACAACAGGGGCTACTGGTTCAATAGCAGCAATTGTTGGCGGCTGTATGGGAGCACTTTTGTCGATTGTTGCACTACTTGTCATTTCCATTCACCGCTTTCGAATATATAAACGGTAAGGTAAAAGTTTATGACCAAATAAGTTATCGATAATTTCATGGAAATCCCATACCGACTGAATTGGATGAGCCTACCGATGCGATTTGCAAATGGTCAGACACTGAAATAAAGTGTCCGTTAATTTAGCCATAGTTTTAATATTAAAGTAAAGACAAATCGAAAACAAAACTACGCTGAATTGTACTGAAATATAACATCCATTCTACGCGTCAGTTACGTCAACAAGCAATGCATTTATCACCGTCGAATCAATAGAGCACGACGAGGAAATTAAATGGCATCTATACGGCAGTTGTGAGATCAGTAGATAGTTTGCTACTTGGCTTTATCTCGTACACAAATACTCATGGTATCGGCAATGTCACCATTCTAGTCAAGCGTGCATCATCGATTGTCTGATCAAGCGATTCATCATATCGCGTTATAATGTAAAATTAAAAAAGACCTTTTAAATATGTGATGATTTTTAGTAAGTAGTAATTTATTAGCCAATATTGGGTTTTAGTAAAAATACATTTTTTTTCTGAAAATAAAAGAATAATTAGTAGATAACGTCTAATCCTAATCGTGTGTGCATATGATTTATGGCCAGCGTTACCTGTAATTTCTTTTATTTTTCTATACTGCAATAAATTGATTAAACTGAATTAATCTAAGTCGGTGAACTTTTATTAAGAATGTTGAATCCTATGCATGGGACTATTCCAAAGTGACAAGAACACCAATATGTCTTGCAAATAATTGAATAGACGTATTTTCATATTTATGTCTTGTCACAACCAGAACACACTATCGCCACGGTTATACGGGTCCCCTATATGTTTAACTCTTCTGTTTCCAGCGAACAATATATAAGAGACAACTATGAACTACACGACAATTGTGCTGTTACATCTAATGAAACAGTGTATGACACTATTGATGTTGGCACAGGTAATATATTAGCCAGTATTGTTGAGAATATAAAATATAAATATATTCAATAAATGATTTATTTGTTTTATATCATGGCAAGATAAAATTGAACGCATCAATTTATTATTACACTCAGATAGTTGCAACCGGTTTTAAGTATGAAATGGTAGCTTACGGCACATTATATTGCTCATCATGCAATGTGTGTCCGTTAAGTGCAACACACAGACAATTGACCGTGTACGATAAATTGCATTTGTTGTTATCAACCCAGTCGCTGTAGGGTGCATAATGTTCTTCCCAATACGTAACCAGATTATCAAAGCCAAGCACGATTCTACTAGAGATGAATGAAACCAAACTAAAATATTAAAACCATTCCTCACATGTTTTCGAAAGTATCGTGCGCGTATTGTTGTTTCATTTTCATTCTTGCAAGCATTTTGGAAATTACTTCGGAAAATCTGTGTATGGAGTCAATATAAAACGAGTAATTAATGCAAGGAGGACTTCAAATGTGCATCTAAATCATATATTGATAATTTGATCAGCATTGATGCAAATGTTGTTTTTTTTTGCTGACTTTAGGTATCGCCCAAACCACGCAGTAGAAGCATACAATGAATTGTGATAGTCAAAAACTGGTAAAGGAACATTGAGACAGAGAGTGGTTTAAGAATGTTTTTTGAAGCCTCATGATCATTAAAAGACAAACCAATGTCTAATGTTCTAAAGACTGTATTACAAGTATAATAACTAAGTTTTCTATAGTGCATATTATATATTAACACATAATTTGTCCATTGTTGTTATTTGCGAGTGTTTATTAATCGAGTTGGTACCGCCCAGTGGATTATCTGAAAATGATGACTCCGATGATAAGTGCTATGTTTGATATATTCTATTTTACTTTTAAATGTTAAACACGTATTAACTAATATTTTTTACGTTATAATTACATAATTATAAAAACTTTTTATCATTGATTAAAGTACAATTTAACCAATTGTTAATATTTCTTTAACAACATGATTGCAAAGTATCTGACAAATTGAATGGAGTATTAAGGGATTAGTTATAGTAAATGTGTTAGTTTTATTCTCATCTAAATGTAATATCAAGTTTCTAAGTAGTTGTATGCTGATGTAAATCACTAAACTGTGTTTCGTTATATTTACATTCCATCCTCAACATTATTGCGTTCATGAAAATACTAACACAATCATATCAGCGTCAAGGATTCTTGCTATGCACTAGACAATACATATGTTTCACATTTAGGTCCGTGTTGACAAAGATGAACATACTGCAACATGCAACTTTAACAATACATTTAAATGATTACAACGCATCCCGAAAACCGAATTAGCTTTAGCTGTGATTTTATGCAATATACTCGTTGGGGCTGTATTTGCCAAAGACCGGCGCGGCAAAAACAAACCGGCGGAGGTTAACAATACATCTTTAAATGATTACAACGCATCCCGAAAACCGAATTAGCTTTAGCTGTGATTTTATGCAATATACTCGTTGGGCTCAGTCACGTGATTTATACTTAAATTGCTATTTGTGAGGACGTTTACTTGTGCTTATGTTGTGTTATGTTATGTTTCACTACATGTTGTTATACTGATCATGTTTGTATCTTATGCCAAAATAAATCTTATCATCATACTGGTGGATTTCTTTTTTGAAAGCAAATATAAAAAAAAAATTGTCCCTCCGTTTGTTGCCATTTTCCCAGACACAATAAGAACGTCAATGAAATAAAACATACAATAAGCGTGTGCGATCCAGTGTGAAAGACACATGTGCAAAGATGGAAAAGATTTGGGTGACATTTCATAATCACTTTCATAAATGAAGACTGTTGATAATACATTGTAGTTTTGTATTACATGGCCTAATTAATCATATGATAAATAATGGGAAACAAGTCTACTGTGCTTTTATTGATTTTACTAAGGCGTTCGAATACGTAGTAAGAGAAAATGTGTTGTATAAACTGATAAATTTAGGATTACGCGGTAACATATTAAATGTAATTAATTAAATGTATACATCTGTTAAAACGCACGTTTAAGTTGAATTAAATGAAGAATTTACTTGTGCGCTTGGTGATAGGGAGGGTGAATGCTTATCGCCTTTTTTATTTTTCATGTTTTTGAACGATCTTGAAGATTGATTTTATCATAGTGACTTAGATGGCATTGATGTTAATATGTATAACCTGTTTTTGATTTTATATGCTGATGACAGTAACATTTGCTAACAGTAGTGAAGAATTATAATAAGCTTTAGATTTATTATCGAACTGTTGCAATAGGTAGAAACTTACAGTAAATACATCCAAAACAAAACTAATGATTTTCAAGAAAGGTGGAAGGTTACAAAGAAATATGCAGTTTGATTAATAATAAAAATGAGGTTGTTGAAATTGTGAACAAATTTGCTTATTTAGGACTTGTCTTTACTACAGTTGGTCTTTTCTGAAACACAATCTACCCTTGTCGGTCAAGCTTTAATTTAAAGCAATTTATAAGATGATTAAATAGTTATGCCATTTTACAAATCTAACTGTTTCACATCGCCTTGATTTATTTGATAAATTAATTTCTCCCACTCTCAATTATGGAAGTGAAGCGTTGGGTTTTGTTCATGGCTATGCCATTGAAAAAGTACATATTCAACATTGTAATCGAATATTAGGCGTTAAGAAGACTACTCAGAACGATTTTATATACGGGGCACTTGGAAGTAATTAAATACTGGGTTAAAGAACTTCAATGTAATAAAAGTAAGTATGTTAATAAGGTGTTTAATCTTTTGAAGACTGATTTTGAATTGTTACGTAATCAAATAAACTAGTGTTCACATGTCAAAGATATTTTATGCTCTCTCAGTTTTTATGATGCTTGGTTATTTCAATATGTTGGTGATGAAAAAAATTGTACTTAAATTGCTATTTGTGAGGATGTTTACTTATGCTTATGTTGTGTTATGATATGTTTCACTACATGTTGTTATACTGACCATGTTTGTACCTTATGCCAAAATAAATCTTATCATTATACTAGTGGATTTTTATAAAGCAAATAAAAAAACAATGTTTTGTCCCTCCGTTTGTTGCCATTTTCCCGGACACAATAAGAACGTCAGTGAAATAAAATATACAATATACAACGGATATACGTTAAGACAATTGTACTCCAATAAGCGTGTGCGATCCAATATGAAAGACAGATGTGAAAAGATGAACAGATTTGGATGACATTTCATAATCACACCTTCCTATGATGAATCTTGTCCGTTGTTTACAAAGGCCCATTGAACTTCCAATAAGGAAACATAGTCAAGATGTCAGTACAATCGATGATATAACACAATTTAATGCAATATAAACAACTATTATGATTGACAATGTATAGACTATCTGTCAACTCAAAAATATCGTTGAATGCTGTTAAAAGTTGATTGTTAAGCCAGTCATTACGTATATGTCCAACCCATAGCCACTTGCATTTTACAGAGCATAACAAACAAATGCATCCCTCGGCTATATTATAACTGTTTGACTTGCGGACGATGCAAATTTCAACAAAAGTCTACATTAAGCGTATTGCCTATAGCAACAATTAGTTTGCCTTCGTAAGAGTTGTCGTATAACACAGTTATATTGAGCCCGAGTTTAGATGTATTATCGTCATTGTTATTGTGGATGTGGTAAATCCATGTAATAAAGAATGCAGTAAATGTATTACAACTTACTTAAAACTTATGGTAAGTATAATTCCTTAGTGAAATGGGCGGCATGAGGAAGTTAGATCAATAATGGGTCCCGTGTATAAAGTGACAGCAATAGAAAAAAACTATATTTGATCAACTTGCTTCATACTGCAACACCATGAAATACATTATCATGTAGTATCATTAAAACACGTCTTTCTATAACAAAACAGATTATTTGAGAATAATCGGTTTGGAAAATTTAGAAATATTATAATGCCTCCATATCGTTATATATACTTGAATAAGCGATTCGGAAGTATAATGTTTTGCAATGCTGGGTCTGTACCAAAGACAACGATTTTTTTAAACGGCAGGGCAGCAATGTAAGTGTGACTGATGTAGAATCCATATTTAGATAATAAAAATTTCATGCATCTTGTTGTTTTATAAAATTAGTAATACGCTTTAACAACATAAGGAAGTTCAATTACTATTGCCATTATTGTCTCCCTTAAAATGTAAACAGTCTAGATTTATTTTCAGAAGAAATAAAACAGCAACGTTATAATTGTAATTTTATTGCTTTAGTGTCAATTGTTCTTTGAAATATGTTCCTCTTCAATTTTACACTAGTTTAATGGAACATCTTTAATTAATTGCCTACATTGTATAGTATAACACTTAATAACGTAAACAATATTTTAAGTCGTTTACAAAAATACAAATTCCATGCTTTCATATCAAGCGACAAAATTAACTAACCGAAGGCGGACATAAATAACTGTTGTATTGTGATAAACAATGCATTATCTTAATATCGTCTCCACTTTATCGGCGACAACCATCGCTAACGTGTTGTGTATTGCGTTGGTAGATGACACTATTTCGTTTTTAAGTAGCCTCTCTTACTGGACATCAACATGCAGAGGGTTTAATTCTTTAATATCGATTGCCGCTTCATTTGAAGATTAATTTTAAAACTGCTTTCGGTGGTTTGTAGCCGACATGTAATTTCTAGAGAACAATGCCTCATAATTTTCATACTGTTTTCGTTTTGTAACTATAAGGTATTACGTAATTGTCAGCGGGGTTCAGGCTACGGAATTTATTTTACGTCAAATATCTAATGAACGAAGAACGTTAGCAAAAATCTGAGACACTGTTTCCTGCTTTTTACATTTATAGTTATTTAAACGCTGATTGTTGTAGCAAATTTCCTGATACAGAGAGGTTTTTTTTGCTAAAAATATGTAAATTACCAGCGATATTGGTTTGTAGAAGACAAACCAAATCTAACATATTTTCAAATCACTTACAATCGACTTTTACAGTGGATTTATTTAAGTACATAACTATGGTTAAAGTTTTAAATTTATTCATTGGTGAAACTTGATATGACCAGTCAGTCACGAACTACATAACACTTCTTAATAAATACGAGTGTGTTTAACAAATGTAAAATATTGTATTAACTTCAATGGTTTTACAAATGATGTACATTGTATTATTGGTTGTCTCAACGTAATTTAGTTTAATCTTTTACATCTATGCAACGGTATTATATGAAAAGTTATTGTTCATATTAGTATACCGTACATAAAAAATCAACAAAGTAGCAACTTATATATGATTAGGCCATCAGACAGCTAAATTTGACTGAAATTAGTTTCATTTTAGAAAAGTAGCAAACAAAGTAACAGTTTAGAAAAACAATTTCACCGTTCCCTCAAAACTCTATCCAGCAAGTCATTTTTCTTATAAAGTCTATAACACTGTCTTATGTCATACTTACTGAGTGATGCTGGCACCCATTTGTTCAATAAAAATATCAATATATCTACCTCAAATAATAACATAAAATATTCAGATAATCCTTTGTTTAATGTTGAGTGTTTCCAAAAGAAATTAGTTTTTTTTACAAAATGTTAAATATGTATTGATTAGTTTACAGTGAAGAAAATCGAAATAGTTTAGTAAGGACTAGATCAGCGTATAAAACTTTTATCAGAAACTGTTAATATGAATATGATAAAAATGAGACATTAAAACTTACTCAGGCAAGATTTACAAGTTGTAGTGGACTATGCTGAAGAAAAATGATGGAATTGCGAAGTAAAATGATGGAATTGCACAAAGAAACATTCCGTTAGATACGTTTGCACGTTACTTTAAAACAGTCAATAACCCACATGATCGTTTTTATATTCCGAATGATGACGTGCTAGACCTTCTTAGAAAAATATGACAATAATGAATTCAAAATAATGTTCAATGAGCTAAGAGGGATATGTCATACCGTGACAAAAAGGTAGCATAAATAATGTCGATAATTATAGGGGTAGTACGTTTCTTGGTGTCTTTGGTAAGTTTTTTTTCACGAGTATTAAATAATAGATTGTCTGGGTGGGCAGAAGAATATAATGTTTATGTAGAGGCTCAGTCCGGCTTCAGATAAAAAATGGGAACTGTTAATATTAGTTTGTTATTACATGGCCTAAATAAGCATATGATACATAAAGGGAAACAACTCTACTGTGCCTTTATTGATTTTACTAAGGCGTTCGATTATATATATACACACACACTCATTTTCATGTTTCGTTAACTCTCATTCAGGTCATAGAGTATTTGTCATGGCATAACATTATACAATTAAATCAAAGTAATATACTTTAGATTATGGAGATATTACGTTGCTCAAACAATTATATTTGCATTCAATATTTATAAATGATACCAGTGTCAAGTTCGATCACTAGTAGTGACTCTAACTCAATTGCCTAAAAAGTCACAATCATACTTTATTAACGTCTTCTTCAGCAACACCATTGTGATAGTTGTTTTTTTCTGCAAGATTTGCATTTCAAGTTGTAAAGTGCAATAATTATTCTACTTGTTTAGGATCTGCACATCTGAATAAATTTTTTTATATTTGAAGTAGCAACGACGCGTTTTAGATAATAATACTTTATAAATTGTTTTTTTCAAATGTATTGTTTGGACAGTAGCTTGAAGATGCGGAATTTAATTTCTTTAAACGGGTATTGACCTGCACGGTATCTTCTTTTCGGAACACACAAAGCATTTTCTTGACCTTTCACTCGATCATCAGATCTATCTTAAGGCATTGTTTCGACACAACCTTCAAAACAACATCAGTGGCAATAGAGATCAGTAAATCATGGATAATCTAGTCAGACAATAACAAACAACTACAGGTAGGTTATTGTTTTCAAGTTTCCTTGCATGCTGTGTTAAACATTTCGATAGGCGGTAAATAAAGCAGTTATTTTTGCGAAGCCGGAAGTATTTATGAATATGAAGTTTGCAAGGATCTTTCAATAGACTTACTTAATTTGGAGTATCGAATTTCACTAAACCTTCAACTGCAATGAGATTGACAGTAAGATTTGACTGTGCTACATCATCGAGTGGATGAAAAAATAGTGTTTAAGAGAGTACATAAAATAAATCTAAAGAATATGTGTGTTGTTTAAGATAATTCTGCTGGACAACCATCAACTATATGTGTATTACGGTATGCGCATAAAATGGCTGGCGGCAACACACTTGTCTGCTATGTGACACTACTAGTGATTCATGCTTGGATTATCGAGGTGAATTGTGGTGGTGAGTATATTCATTTTAGTGATGGATCTAAATACTGTCATAAATATCAAAACGTTAAAAAATATTATTAATCGATTCTGAAAGCCAATTAATATCTTCCTTGCATAATAGTATCGATTGGTTATTGTCAGCTAATTTCGCAACTATTTAGTATACCCTATTCCTAAGAAGTTCAGTAAAATGTGAAGATGTGCTTTTATTGACCACGAATGACTCTTAGTTCAGGTAAATGTCTGATTGTTGTTTAACAGAAGCAGAAGTGTCAATTATTCAAACGGTTTTAGATACAATTGTTTTGATAGATTATGTGAATAAGAATCGAAGTGTGTTTCATATTATGCAGTACAATAACAGTCAACATTTAAATTATTCCTCACTTACATACATATGCACGAAGTTGTCAGAAAAATGCTGATGGTTACCTTGCAAAGCAGGGACTCTGTTTTACGATAGTTCAATGAATCATACTACTTTTTGTTAAATATGAAGACATTAATTGGAAATATCGTGATCATTCTAACATCGAAATTCATTCACGGGACTCAATGCACTACCGAAAACATATGAGATACTGATAAAGTATATACCACAGACGTTTGCTACAGTTTCCCTTTTTCACATAGACATATACGGAAAATGAAAACTCCATGATCTATTTAACCGATGCATGATCATAGCATATGCTAACAGAAACATTGTCAGCGATAAAAGTGATGGTTGACTCACTCGTTCATGAGTTATCTACCCTTGATTTTGAATGTTTGGTTAATTTTAGGTCATATAGAAGTATCGCTATTATTTCCTAGGACATACATTCTTTTACGTAAAATTTGTTGATCAAGTATAAAGATAATTGAGATAGGCACATGTCGCACAAGTTTAAGAAATAAATTGTATGAGTTTCCCAATCTGTGGTGCGTCACATTCTGTTGCGACAGGGACGATTGAAAGAGCAAGTAGCCTGTCTTGTTAGTATGGCCATAAACAGCCAGCGTAGGTATATCGGATAGATATCGGTTAAAAAACGATTTATCTGAATAACGGTCTAATCAATATCCATCTTTGACTGTTGGGTGATTGATCCTTTTTACGAAATATTGTTAAGCATTCGGAAAAGTCTAAAATACTAACGCATTAAATGGCAGTAAAGATTTCTCTGTTAGTGTCTTGGTGTTCAATAAAACAAACAATCGCAGACGAACAGACCACGGGCGGAAGTCAAGGTAAAATAATTAACATGGTGATATTTTCGTCCGATATGAATTACTGCTTTGTGACAATCTTAATAACCTAGGATGGCGCAAGGACGACACACAAGAGCAAAATTTACTTAACTCCAGGTGAGTTATTTAATACGGTTTTCGCGATGAATATATTCTTCGAATAAACAACAGTTTAACTTTTTTTTTCTGCTTAATCACAGAATTATTTTAAATCAAGAGTTCAGCTAGCTTTTCTGCATTTGAAGGGTATCTGAAATAATACTGATATCAGTTTAAATTGAGATCGTTGATGTATTAAGATTTGAGAATGAGTTGCTTTTCTTACAGGTCTGCTATTACGAATGTTGGTGGCTCATCAATGAAAAAAACTATGACTGGGAATATTCAAGAAATTATCCACAACAGCCTGATTATTGAGTTCAACTAGACCAAAGCAGATGGGATAGATGGGTTTTGAGTTTCTGAAACCTTGGACCAATATACACATTGACATAATTATTCATTCGATGAAGATGTCAGTTAGGCATGTGTTAGGCTGTCGTGTACATTTATTTCGTCCTTAATTAAACAATAGGTATTATTAATGAATGTATCTTTACCTGCCGTTAAACTGTAACATGACAAAATAAAATAAATATCTTGCTGATGTATTTCACTGCGTCATTTTCTTCCTGACCTAGGGTCCGGACACGTTAAAATGTAAACCTATGACACGTTGTAAAATTGCCATTATCGGACCGAGTAATATTAAAAACACTATCTGTATGTATTTGTTTAAAACAAATAAATATAGATTGAAGACTTTGATACGGGCGTATTCATACATTACGGAAGTTTGCTGAAACACTTTGCCGAAAATCTTCCTCATTCGTAAAACCAACGATGTAAACATATAGCATTCATTGTTTAGACATTCAATTAAAACACGGACGTTTTGAGCCAATCTATTTTTCAAACTAGCTCATCTGCGATGACGTATAAGAGCTAAATCAATCGTATTAAAAACACACACAATTTTAATTGAATTTTATTAAAAACGAGACCCAAGCTCTATCATGGATATTATGCTCATAACTAACACAAAAAAAGAACTTAGGATACTCTTTAAATAAGGAGGAACAGTGTAGAATGGACATATCAGATTGTCACACTCTCCACAATTAAATTCATTTTCCCATATGATTACCGTCAATATACGAGGGCTGTTCTGGAAATTCGCGAAATTTCTCAACAGCATGACTATTTACAGGGCTTTGGAGTTACAACTATAAACGGAAAGTCGCTGCTAATCTGAACAGAAATAAAACACAAATGACTTCAATCATAATATGGTTATAAATGATTAACATGGCTTCAAATAATCTGTTCTACGTATTAATAGTTTTGACATAGCATAAATAATGCTACTTTCTTAACGCTGTCACAAAATTCAAAACTTCTTTAACCAAATTGTACGACACATTCGTCCGTGGCGAGTTAACTATAAAACACAGTGCTTCCCTGTTCGTCATCTTTTCATTCACACATTTTTTTTCAAATTGCATCCTTAGACAAAATTGACACATAACATTGTTTTAATCTTTTTAAAACATGATCATTTGCATAATGAAACTCCACAAAGGCTATTATTGATATTCCGTCGTTCGTATATGAATCTCAAATAATGCTGATTTGTGATGATTCAATTGGTTGCATCCTTATCACCTATTAGCATATATTATTGAGTGGGTTATTCACGCATGGTTAGTGATCATCCGTAAGTTTTAACATACTCTCCGAGATATGTAATGAGTGATTACGGAATGCCTTAAATAGAAAATATGACACACATGGTATTTGTAAAGTCTGTTCGTGTTAAAAGCTAATCAGTCTCCGTTATCGCATATCATATCTCAATTGTTTGAGCCTTAGTTAATTCAATATATTTGCACATGTGTAAATTGGTGCCAATTTGTATCAAGTTTCTTAATTATTTTTCTAACACCTAGCCTAACAATAACACGTACTATTGAAACTAGTAACCAAGTAAGTTATTATTTATGAAGTTAAAGTAGCATCTTCTATAGAAAGTATTTCAATTTCTGTCTCGTGGATGTTCGGATGATGACAAATTGATTGTGCTTTGAGAATTGTTTTAAAGCATTTAAAATACCTTTTCAGCTAACTTATAAGAAAAATAACCATTAGAATGGTGCCGATGTGACATAATATACGTAACACGTGACATAATATACGTAACATGTAATTTTGCTTCTGCCTGGTATGAGCAGCAACTTGAATAATAATATTAAACAAATTACTCATTATGGAAACAAATTATATATAATAATTTCTAACTCATAGATGAACTGTACCTTTATGCAGAGACTTGAAAATATGGTACAACAGATGCAATGAATTGGACATATTCGTCAAACTCAATGCCTATGAAAGAAATATTTCTTTAACACGCTTGTGTAACGTAAATGTTCTAGTATCAATATGTATACGTGCTACTCACTCTGGTGGTATAAAGACAAGTGTTGTGTTGCGCTTTAACCATTCTGGGGAATATATAGCCATGATAATAATTGTTTTCTCGTGCAATGCTACGTACATTGAAACAACGCATGGACAGACATTTTTATGATAAATATTAATGCCTAGTTAAATTATATTTTAAAACATGCACTTTCTTAACTTTATACACACAACACAGCCAACCTTGATTTAATATAGTGGTATGATGATTCTAACATTTCCTACTTAAACTTTGTTATTTTAGCGGTAAGAAACAAACGATTGTTTTAGTCTTCTCCCAACGTACGACCTTATAATGAAATGCTTTATTGTGTATTCTGTGAACCCAAAACAGTTTGCATGCAATCTGATAAGATAATCAGTGTGTCATTGTTTTGATAAAACATACAAAAGGACTTCAAAAATTGTTTTCTTTAGAGCATTGTAAATAACTGTATAGATACTCTAGAAGGAAACTGAAAATAATTGTAGATAGATAAACGTATTATCTTAATGCACACCTAATTCACACCTGGGGGTCCAGGTTTCAAACCTAGCAGATTCATCTCCGTCTATAAGTGTGACGTAACAATTTGATTTTCATAAATTGTTCTTTCATTTAAAGAAATAATCGTTATATAAATTGTACAAGGCAAAAACAAATGTAGTCATACGCAATGGTGATTATGCTTAAAACACAAATTTAACGAATTATGTTAAGACTATCAATTAATAAAGGCATACAAAAACTAATAGAGAAACGCCTTTCTAATTCAGTATCCATGACATATATGCGAGAAGCATGAGTACTGCATATTTGCCTGTATGTGGATTAAGATTTCTATATTTATATCGATTCTGTCCTAAAACATACACTGAAGACGTATTCGAATGGTGGAAATAGCATTCTTATTATCTCCAGGGCATTCACACTCAGATTATTTCATTTAATTTATCATCGGATCGTGTATTAACGAACAAATTTACAATAAGTTTGTATTAAAAAAAAAACTTACTTTCATTTCAGCGTTTCAAGTAAACTGGGGAAACGGTGTAGGTATTTTTTGGACGGTGTTTTCGTGGGTTATCTTCAAATTCAATGCAAATTTTAACATAATTCTGGTTACTCGACCACTTCAGTTGTATCAGTATTTATATAGGATGCTACCGGATGATAATTTTTTAAATGTCTGCATTATTGTTTTGACATTTCGATCAGCCGAAGATAAAGGCGTTCTTTTTGATAAGCCGGAAAAATAATGAATATCAAGCAAATAAAGGACTTAACAACATACATACATTACATTCATTATAAGCTCACTTGTATTGTCAGTTATTTATAATGCTACAATACAGTCGCGTGTGACTTAATAAGAGTAATATACAAAATACACAAACATAATACTTGTTTTTTGTGTGTTTTTTGGGGGGAATTGTGCTTGGTAATCATAGAATAAATTACGGTATGTGTATGTTACGGCTGTCAACACGCTTGTTTGCCTGACAATACTACTAGTGATTCATGCGTTCATTAACAGAGTAAATAGCGGTAGTGAGTGTTTATTTTTATGGAACGAAAAACATTTATCGAGACAAAAAAATAGCATTTCTTTGCAGAATAGCATTGTTAATGTCAACACATCTAGCAACATATCATGCTACTCTGATGATAAGAATTCTAAACATCCTAATATTTTAAATGGCCGATGGTCTCCAAATATGTAGAACATGTAGATACATATCTATAAACAATAAATGGTTCTTAAGTTTAGGTCATTGGCTCAGTATTGCTACTTGAAAAAATAAACGATTTTTGATATTGTCGTTTTAAACAAATCATAAAATTGTTTTGATGGATTTGAGCGGGTCTCATCAGCAGTTACTGTATATAATTGCACGGATAAGCACACAAGTATATATGTTACCGATAACTGTATCAAATTACATGTAGATCTATTTGATAAATCCCTTTATCAGTTGACCTTAACTTTTTCAACTTTTTTCATAGCCGTCATTACTTAAACATCACATTGCCGGGACATGTTGGTGCATACAACAGGAAAATGCTATTCTTCAGGGTTCTGTTCTACAATATTTCGTTTTTAATGTCCAGGCTAAATAAAGCATCGGGACTCCGCGCAGAAAGACGCCGCAGAACAACAGGGTATTTATACCATTTCAACAAACCTTTGTTGGTTAATAATCAGGCGGCCGTTAATCATAATATGGTATATGAGTAAAATATTGAAATAAACAACCTAATATTGGAATAGTATTTGTCAAATGAATGATGAATCAACATTGATACTGTATTCATCACAATTTTTTTACTCACCAATTCAATTTCACTTCAACTTTTCAAAGATAAATATAATTGATTCTCCATGAATCTGCAAAATGCGTTTCTGCTGACATGAGCAAAGTCTTATGAATGTTTGATTATTTCGTAGAAAATATCATATCAAAATTGCGTACGGCTTCGGGGCAAAAGTCTAAAGTCACCCCTTCACCTCAGACCATATTGTTGACTGTTCAACAAATGCGCATGTAATAACTGTATACTGTCCTGATGAAAAGAGGTAATAGATAATATCTCTATCATAAGATCAAACTTAGTAATAATCGTATCAACACAGCACATATAAGTTCTTTTTGGAGACTATGTAATCGATATTTAGGCATTAATAATGCTGCATAAATATACTTTATAAAGAGTATGGCCATAGATAAGTATCGCTGTACAAAAATCTCCTTTCATGGGTACATTTTAAACAATTAGGAACTTAGGCACGTTGGTGTTGCACCTCCATATAGGTTACAAGCTAGCTCAAATATGACTACGAAGACAGTGATTGTATCCAATATCGTTTAAACCGAACGTAGTGGCCTCAAATACTTAAAGGGGCATGCCCTGGAACTGAAGCGTCTCGAATATAAATCAAATTGGTACCATTTGAATGCCAAAATCAATTAATGAAAGTCCTGTAAAATATTTACGAAATGTCCCGCTATTTGACTCAAAATATACATTTCAAGATTTACCAAACCTGCCGATTACGCCTTAGAAAATATTCGTCATTTTCATAACTCGACCCTTTCGGGATCTGTCAAAAGCGGAAAAAATGTCAACAAACTGTGAAATGGTAAGTATTGCTCAAGTCATGTTCATTGTTTGCGACATAAAGCATATCTATCGATCAATTATAGGTAAATATCATTGTTTTGCTGCTTGAAAGGCAGCGCGCACGCTAAGTTCAATTCTCAGACGCATCGGAAATATCGTTGTCGTCAATAAAAGGCTTGTAAGCCTTTTATTTAAACCGGCATATAAATACCCACGCGCGCGTTACATGGCCATTTTTGAAGGCACATTCTTCTTTGACTTTTCGGTAATAATTGTTTTTACAAGTGATAAACGCATTTTTGGTGTATAAAACCCAAGACACAGCAGTTCCAGGGCATGCCCCTTTAAGACGTATATAATGTTCATAACCTATGTTTAACAAGGCGTCTATAATACAAGGTCGTTGTAGGACGAAACCGTCGGTAGTAAATCGATATTGAAAAGATAGACCACGAAACATATAAAATAGATGTGTACACTTTACACATTAATGTTATTTCCTAAATTCGTATGAATTGATGTACAATGTAATAAAATATTAATGCATTCATAGTGATACTTTCACTTACACTCATTTTTACTCTCAACCCTTTTAGCTTCAATCATCAAAACATTGTCTTGAATAATAAGTTTTACAATTAAACACTCACATTGAATACAATGTTAAAATAGCTTTCAATTTGTTTGGTAGTACTATAGATGTGAACAAAGCTAATACAGGAAATTTCAAAAGTTCTTGGTTCAACGACGATTTCATGTGAAAACGCGTGGCGTAATATTAAGGTAGTTCGCGGTGTTGCTCGGCAAAAAAGAAAGTTTGTTAGTATGGCGTGGAATTTGGAGGAATTATACCTGTAGTAGCAGCGCTTACTTAAAATATTGTTCTTTTTACAGTTTGATGTCGGTAACCTAGCAACTAAACGACGTTAAAACGCCACCTAGCGGCACCAGTTATGCGAACAACTCGTTGTACTTTTCCCCTTGTAGCTTTGTTATAAATTGTCATAGATTGAAAGTTTGAATATTGCGAATGAGCGAATGCAGTAGTATACCGAATGGTTTTCATCAATGCTTTGAATAATGTCAGAGTTATATGGTTGACAGGTAAGCCTCGGATTGCTGTAAGTTTAACGCAACATGTAGTTATAGTAACATCCTTTGCGTCCAATGACAAGTTATATATCTCGTAAGAATTATTTGCAACTTCACAATGACTTCCTTCTCACTGAAAACCTGCATTTTGTTCTCAACATCCAGTTCAAACATGATAACAAAGTCGTCTCAAGTTGGAGCATCCTCTTGAAACTGCGTAATGCTTAACGTATTCTTTTTTCTAGTAATATGTGTACGAGACATTCCTGTGTGTGTTCACTAATTCTGGATGTTGTTGTCTGCACGTACCACACTCATCAGGAAAATGCGTATTGTTTAATGATGCCTTTGAGCTAACTGAACTTCTTCCGCCACTGACGTTTTGGCGATATTTGCACACTTCCTTGTCGAATGACCAACCGTCGTCACGTTTAGTATTCGATAAATGTGACAATCAAGAAAAGAAAATTTATCAGCGGTGTCAACTTAAAATAATGGTGAGAAGCACGCTGTAAATAAATGATCTACCAAAATTGTAAAAACGTTCATGCAGAACTCTGGTTGTCATAGCAACCATTGGGAAAATATTTTTAAAAATTATGAACTTGTCAGAAACAACAATATCTACAGCATAGATACTTGGTTTATAAATGTAGTATTATCAAGTAGACTTCTACCAGGTTTATTCAAATTATGGTCATGGGTTAAAAAATGGCCCCCGACCCGGGGGTAACTTGATTTTACACACTTTCATAAATATAAGAAATCTTTTAGAATATTTTTGTTCGACGCAAATCCTTGAGCTATGATATTTGGTGTGAAACATTGACCTCTACCAAGTTTGTTCAAACGATGGTCCCGTGGACAATTATTCTATTAACTTTGATAACAGTAGTGTCATCTTGTGAGCGATTATAGGTAAAAAGATAAGAAGTAAAAGGATTGATTTATACATTTATATTCATATTCAACCGACTTTCACAAGTAACCTCCGGTCACTGGGTTACAGGCAAGTTTGAGAGTCGCGAGATATTTTTTCTGACCGTAATTTCCAATTCACGCACACCTGCATTTTGTCTATATACACTCATTTTGAATGAAAACTTTGTTAGTGTCCTAACGTAGTAACTGTTCGTAAATTGCCCATTTGTATGTACATTCAACCTGCCCTTGTGGCGTGTACAAATTGAAACAGAAACGAACATGTACATCTTTGAACACACATTGTTCCGGATTTTTTCTTTTCAATAATAGTGTTCGTACATCGCTGTCTGCATCATCGAGTTACAGTATAAATCAGTTGATAAATACGACCAAATTCGATGAATATTGCTCCAGCCAAACGTTGTCTTTATGTGCAGAATAATAATTGACGTCATTTGGCATGGTATGGCTTTAGGAAATGTTACGATACTGAAAAAAGTAGCCTGAAGAGGTATAGATTGTGTTCGCTTAATATGTAGATAAATGAATGTTTTACATAACGTTAATTTTGAAAAACTGCTACCACGGCGTTTTAGCTACATTAGCATTTATCTGAAATCTTGCGTCGGAAAACTGACGGTTTGACGTCGATTAAATTCCGACGCGCCGGGCGGTCAATGATATTCAATGCACTGACGATGATTACTCGGTATACCACTGCATTCGCTCATCCGCTAAGTTCGAATTTTCAATATATGACAATTTATAGCCAATAAATGAAGGGAAAGGTATAACGAGTTGTTCACATAGCTGGTGCCGCTAGGTGGCGTTTAAACGTCGTTTAGGTGCTAGGTTACCGACGTCAAACTGTAAAAAGAACAATATTTTCGTAAGCGCTGCTACTACAGGTATAATTCCTCCAAATACCATGCCATTCTAACAAACTTTCTTTTTTTGCCATGCAACACCGCGAACTACCTTAATATTACGCCGCGCGTTTTCACATGAAATCGTCGTTGAACCAAGAACTTTTGAAATTTCCTGTATTAGCTTTGTTCACATCTATAGTACTACCAAACAAATTGAAAGCTATTTTAACATTGTATTCAATGTGAGTGTTTAATTGTAAAACTTATTATTCAAGACCATGTTTTGATGATTGAAGCTAAAAGGGTTGAGAGTAAAAATGAGTGTAAGTGAAAGTATCACTATGAATGCATTAATATTTTATTACATTGTACATCAATTCATACGAATTTAGGAAATAACATTAATGTGTAAAGTGTACACATCTATTTTATACGTTTCGTGGTCTATTTTTTCAATATCGATTTACTACCGACGGTTTCGTCCTAAAACGACCTTGTATTGTAGACGCCTTGTTAAACATAGGTTATGAACATTATATACGTCTTAAGTATTTGAGGCCACTACGTTCGGTTTAAACGATATTGGATACAATCACTGTCTTCGTAGTCATATTTGAGCTAACTTGTAACCTATACTACCTTAAGCGAGCAAACGCAATTTATAACAACGATAGATATAATCGGAGTACTTTAATCAATAAAAGATAAAACATATAAAGCAAAACCGTTGTTCAATACCAAACAAATCAAAAGAAAAATCACAATACTGCTACAACTCAACTCCAGGGTTTTGGAAAGAAGATAAGAAACTTAAACAAACTAGAAATGATAATATCATCGATAAAGATGATTTGTATGACCCTTACTATAATTTGTTCTACTGATGCATATTTCACGAACGATATGAGATATAAGAGATAATAATTTGTTGCAAATTGAACCATAAGAGTATAAAATGACGAAATACTTAAGACAATTTCTGGTCTAAAAACTAGGAACAGTGCAGTAACCTACTGCCTATTAGACCTAGACCCGTCTTCGCCACGCACTTAGGATAAAAAGTGACTCGTCTGGTCTGGTTTCTCGTTAAGAAAATATGGAGACTGTCCCCTGACACCTAAATTAGCAGCAAAGGATCGTGTTTGTAATGTAATGCTAATGGACTATAAACACTTGGTTATACAAATTTATATCTCTTCGGTGCTGTTTGTTTTTCTTTTTAGCTAGTAAAGTCGTCATAAAGTGCTCAATTATTGTGCCGCAATGCTTGGTAATTCTTTAAGAACATCATTGATGGTCAGTCTGTAGAGCATTGCATTAAAGAACTAGGCAGTTTTATGGCTTAACAAAGAAGTAGTGTATGTGTATCTTACATTCATTTTTTTAAATATAACGACCTTTCTCCTAAAATCTGTTTAGCAACCGATTGTTTACACCATTGACAGTTACGTCATGACCTTGGATGACTGGTTCCGTAGTACGAAATGGAGGAAGGGTTACCTCCTTATACGGTTGGAGACACATAAATTTAATGTTTTGTCACTTGTTAAAACAGTAACCATGTAGTATATTGTCCCAAAGAGAATGAATTATCAAAAAATATATATATCCTTCGCCCCATGCACATCAAAAGTATGTGCGAGCCACATTAAACCTAAATCTGGCATACATATTAAACACAAATGGTACTAGCCGGTATCCCGCAAAATGCAGTGAGGCAATATTCGCCAACAATTCTAACGAAGGTCTATGAGATAGGTTATATCTGTTGATGCCGAAATAAAAGATAAAATAAACTAATGAGGACTAAAATTAAAAAATAACGGATCTAAATTATACCTTTAAAATTAATACATAAAACTACATTTTAATGATATCCCTTGTTCTATATATTGTGTTTTATTCAGCCATTTCGCTTAAACCTCACGTAATTGTTCTAATTAGTCTCACTTCCTTCATGTATGAAAATGGATGCGTCCATGAGTTAGCAAGTGCAGAATGTTTTTAAAACATATGCGAGATAATACGTGTAAAGTTGTGTTATTGATAGGTTGTTGGGAAACAATAATTTTCTTGAGCGCACTCAATGTTTCCTTAACCTCACGGATACTGGTTACTCGAGGGTATATTAAACCGATCTTCATCACTTTGATCGTTCTCTAGTACATTTTGCGCTCGTAAACATTTCCGGAAACCTTTACCGGTACAAAATATTATAATCAGCAATTGGCCATAAAATACAACGTATAGAAAATAATATAATTGAGAAATAATTCATTCGATATTTCGCTGTTATTTCCTCATATAATAACATACTTTATATTTTCCGTCAACTGTAATGCAGAATCGAAGGATAAAATACAGACACATTAATTCTGCAGAACTGTGGAGTTATTTGTTATTTTTCAAAAATGTCCTCATAAATGGCTCTTGTTTTGTAGATTGTAATACTGTGTTCCAAAATACACCAACCTTCAAGAACTGTACATACCGATGTCATTGTAAGAATGATACACAATGTGATCAGAAAACTGGTGATTGTCTCAATGGTTGTGAGTTTGGTTGGATGGGACCAGGATGTCAATATCGTAAATATAACATTATGCATACATGCAATAAATTACATACATTATTGCCAGGAAACTGGTGATTGTCTCAATGGTTGTGAGTTTGGTTGGATGGGGCCCGGTTGTCAATACCGTAAATATATTATAAACACGAGTAATGAACAATATGCATACCCGTCTTGCATCTACGAAATAGTATACTCAAAAACAAGAAGGCATGCATTACAAACCTTATTCTGCTAATTAAGTATCACATTTATTAGCATTAATGTATCATGCAAAATAGTAGGTTCATAAACAATTATTTTTATTTACAAAATAATATGCAACTTCAATTTGTATATATGTCTGTATCAGGCAACATTGCGCGCAACCGAACAGTAGTAAGAAATGTGGGAGGAACAACTAATGTGAGTGAACAAGCACTTCAAGCTGTTGACGGTGATGTGAAAACTTGTGCCAGAACAAAAAATGAAAATGCACCCGGCGGATACAACTATTGGAGAATACAATGGAACATTACATTTCGTATTGTTGGTCTCGTTTTGAAGATACGTCAAGAAGATGTTGGTATGCCCGCTTGCTGTCTATTTTTATACCAATGTCAAAATGTGTATGATTACAAATATGTATGTACGTATGTATATACGAGGGGTTATCCAAAAATACGTGGACTTTTGTAATGTCTTTTAAACGGCAACGTTGCGTGTGATGAAACTTTATCTGTATACATTTTAATGTATTTGTGAAACTACAGATTAACATGTGTTTAAATAACATATCTATAATGGTTTAAAATATGTACCTAAACGGCACCCGGAGCACGCTAAAATAAAGAAATAAGTAGCCGTTATATTTTGAGTTTATGACATAAAATTAACGTAGAAAGCCCGCTAAACGTTGTACATTTGTTTCATGACATCAAATTAGCTATAATTATGTCGTTTTATTGGATGTAATATCCGTTAATATATATATTAACATTAGAAAACAAGACACCACAATAGATACGACGCATAGAATATGACGTAATATTGAAAAATAAAAATCGCGCTATTATACTTCTTGTATGAATTTAGTAATGACACCATCACAGACTTTAGATGGAATGCAACAAGCAAGTTAAAGAAAGGCACTTCTGTGTTCACTAGTGTTTTCTACAATAGTTTGACGTCTGTCAGTATCTCCACAAACATTGACGTCGTCATTGTTTAGGTGAAAATGGTTTTCCACCCGTACCCAGTATCGCCTTTTAACATTTTCACAAATGGCACAAAAGGTTCAGTGAAAATGTTAAAAGACGACACTGGGTACGGGTGGAAAACCATTTTCACCTCAACAATGACGACGTCAATGTTTGTGGAGATACTGACAGACGTCAACAATTGTAGAAAATGTGAAGTTGGTCAGCTGCGGTTATAAAACATTATGGCGCATCCTTCGTGAACATCCATATTGACGCTGACCTTGAGTTGTCACTGATGGAGCTCATGACAGTTCCAAATCCTGTCTACTGGCCAGATTTGACTGCTACGGATTCGCGATATTCCCGGGGGTAGCTTAAGCACTTAATTTGAAGTATTAATGTAACAATAATGTCAAAACAAAACAATAAAACTGTTTCTTAATAAAAAAACCTTTAACAATATTGATAATCAATGATATTTTATGTTTAAGTAAATAAAGATATTAATATTTTTATAATTTAATGGTTACACTATCAGTTAATTTAGAGATGTGTTTACGTAAATTCCTGTATTTTAATGATGAATACAGCTATATATATGAAAATTTCTGCGTTTATTTATTATATTTTCTTCTAAGTTGTGTACAAATTCCGGCTAAATATCATAAATAGCTCTTACACAATAAAGAAAGTCCATGTATTTTTGGATAACCCATCGTAGTATTCAATAACTTGCTTACATTCGCCAAATATAACTATGTGCTTATTATCTTGAAACGGCAAACTACATCGGTCTAAAATATCTGCTGCTTGAACAAATGATACTTATAACAAGCACTGTACTTGTATCAATATGAATGAATATGCCATTAATCATAAATTGTATACATCTTCTGCTAATTACATGTACCTTAAACGAACTTCGAATATATTTTTCACTATTAAGTACCATATAACAAAGCACACCATGTAGCTTTATCAAACACACACTCAATGCTTTAGATGTGGCATCGGTTGAAATTCAGAGGAAGACGTTCGAATGCCCGTGAAAATATCCACTAGAGTTAAGAATTGAATAATCATAATTTATACCGATTTTGTACTTCCATAAAGAAAGTCAGTTTTATATTTCTGATTTTAGAGATGAACTTTCAGCTGAAATAAACATTTCATCAAAACTCATACCCGCAAAATAAGATTAATCAAATACAGTAACTATAAGAGACTATTAACACATGGGTCTAGAAATGGTGTCAAAACCTACACACACACAATAGTTTTCATCAAATACTATATAAGAATGCGATGTATAACTTCCATACAAGTTGTCACCACTGAAATAACTTGTGTGCAGCGTATTGTGGTGTTTATTCTAGTAAGTAATGCTGTTACTAACACCTTAATTATCATTCGCAATTTTGGACAGAGTTGTTAAGAATGAAAAATGAAGTCATCAACAAATTTACTTTGAATATATTACACGTTACTTAACTTCATTTTTAAACATGTCTGCATTGAGAAATGCAGTAAACTACAGTCGATGTAAACAACTATGTTTGGGTTGTCTTGCTCTTTGCTTAATGTTAATGTATTGTTATTCGTGTGAGCAGTAAATACCACAGGACTGTCTTTTCTGAGCTATAGATATAGCTTTGCCGATTATAAATACGGACTCAATCATTGTAGAATAGCTATTAACAAGAACAAATTATTAGTATCAGAAGTTTTATATGTATGATCATTACTGTTACTGTCATGAAAATCAAAACCCCGATACAACATAACGATACGACGAAAATCAAGTATTTTGCTTAGTCGAGAACGCAATTATGAAAATGAGTAGTTAACCAATGACACTTAAAGGGGCATGCCCTGGAACTTGAAGCGTCTCGAATAGATATCAAATTGGTATTATGTTAATGCCTAAATCAATGAATGAAAGCCCTGTAAAATATTTATGAAATATCCCGCTAGTTTACTCAAAATACACTTTTCAAGATTGACCAAACCGATTTCGGCCTAGAAAGTATTCATCATTTTCAAAACTCGATCCTTTCGGTATCTGTCAAAACCGAAAAAAACGCGGTAAAAAATGTCAACAAACTGAAATTGTAAGTATTGCTCATGTTATGTTCACTTGAAAGGCAGCGCACATGTTCAGCTAAACTCTCAGACGATTCGGAAATATCGTTGTCGTCAATAAAAGGCCGACAGCCTTTTATTCAAACCGACATACAAATACAGACGTGCGCGTTATTGGGTCATTTTAACGCACATTCTTCTTTGACTTTTCGGTAATAATTGGTTTTACAAGAGACAAACGCATTTTTGGCGAGGCAAAACACAGTAGTTCCTGGGCATGCCCCTTTGAAT
Source organism: Lutraria lutraria (assembly GCA_964023205.1). Lineage (NCBI taxonomy): Eukaryota > Metazoa > Mollusca > Bivalvia > Venerida > Mactridae > Lutraria > Lutraria lutraria. Next base: position 31,894,629 of record OZ026833.1, read on the forward strand.
AATAGATGCAATAATAAAAACCCATGCAGACCGTAAATATGACTATGTACAACAACAATAGAAAATATCATTTGTTCGCTTATGTCTACTAAATTTGCCCAAGTAATAAATGAATCACCCTTTCTTGCAGGTGATTTTAACAGTTTTAGAGTGGAAACTGGTTCTGGACCAGACAATAGGAACTTTAACTCTACCTGTTACACACGTGATGATATCACAGGAACTACAGAAATGGAGATAATGTGTACACAACCAGTCTGGACAAAACACCTCAGAATCATTCATGCTAAACCGAATGTCAGAATGAGAGTTTGTGAAGTGGAAATATATGGAGGCATGCGTTAAGTTTTGTTTTTCATTGATTGTCGTAATGGGAATCAACGGTATTATAAGCAAGTTTAATATTTCTGACAAGAATTACATAAGTCGGGATAGGTCACTTTATCCCGAAATTCGACCTTTGTTGAATAATTATTATAAACATTTAATACTTAGCATAATATCAATTCATTCATTCAATTTCATTCACATTATTAACATAACCAAACGATTATATGCCGTTATATATTAAGAGAATGTACCATGATCTTTGTGTTTTTTTTTTCAGGAATATTGTGCCTTGCTTAGGTTACTGCATTTATTTGCTAAATTGAATGCTCATTTTGTATTTCTGCATTCTCTTTAATTATTTCTGTACAACGTAACATCATTTATTTCAATACGAAGTCTCCCTAAACTATTTTTTTCATTTATTTCTTTCTTCAATGTACAAGAATTAACATAATTCATAATACCAGTATATATAAACAATAGCAGATTCAGTTTGGCCAATACAGGTACATGAAGAGTTTTAATGTATAACAAACAAAACAAACAAAAAAAAAAACACTAGTACACTAAACTATTGGTAGAATATACTTAATTTAAAATCCGACATACTCTTGGATGTCAATGTGAATTGACATACTGAACAACATCTCCAAAGCATCACCCAAAATCATGTTTATGTTGAGAGCTTTTTGCTTAAGAGAGGTTAAATTTATAGTTAAATCGTGCAGTGGAAATAAGCATTCTGTTGTTGAAGGGCGTTAGTTGCTCAAGAGAGGGTCGCTCTAGAGAGTTTGTAATTTCTGATCTATATATGTTTTACACAGCTTTAAAAAATACTAGTTTACGCTACATTTTGAAAGATAATTACTGTAATGCATATTAAATGAACTAATTCCTCATCTGTTCAATGAGTATGGAATCACGAACAATCCGTATAATGTACATTAGCATCACCCATGAAGTATATTATTACTTAAATATCGTTACTTTCTGTGTGGAAATGAAAGAGTTAAGTGAATGTGTGTCCTGTATTGTCTGTAGGATGTCAAAGCTGAAAAGAAATTGTTATAATTGTATATCGGATGGTTCTGATGTAACTTCAGTTTTATGCTGTCTCGTATATTATTTTGTTACATATTTATAATGTTTTGTTTTTCCTGAACTAAGAATTTAGATCAGGCATTGTCGTAACTAAATCACATAATACCTGCATCAAAACGTACTCATATTGTAATGACATACCTTTGTTGATTTTTATTGTTAGGTCGAGTTGTTACTTTCAACAAATTTACAAATCAATCAACGACTAAATCAAATCGGTCATCATGGTTATCGGTCGATGGTCAAGCTCATGTAAAAGACGTTGCGGCAAATGATACGTGTTCGTCCACCCAGATACAAAGTAACCCACATTGGCTGGTTGACTTTGAGACCTTGTACGTCATACAAAGTATCTATTTTTATGGAGGATTGTCACCGTTACGTATGTTTTCATTGTAATCCTGTTTGTATTTTATTTTAATCAGTTATGCGCATTTAGAATGATAATTCACTAGCATGTTCGGACTCATACTAACAAAGATTCTTTATCGCTTTCTTATTTTTTGTCAAATTACTTTAAACGAGGTTTTTACGAAGTTTTAACATGGTCATACGTTGTCGGAATAGAGGCTGAGCATACAGGCGGGCGGACATCAAACAGATCGTTTCCGGTTACCATCTTAAGTATGGATTGATAAATCTTGACCAATCTTGTTGTGTAGCATCCTTGCATGCAAAACAGCTACATTGGTACTGTATTTGGTGACAGTCGGGTCAGGGTCACTGTTGCCAAAAAAGAAAATCAGTGTCTGCTCTAGAACTTGAGTAAGGATTGTGATATTGCATTGTGTGTAAGTAGCTTACATACAGACCAAGCCTTGGAATGCAATGATAACCAGTAGGGTCAAAATCACTGTTTCTGAAATTAGAATAACGGTCAAATAGGCGATTTCCGGTCAATGACTTAAGTTTAGATTGACCAATGTTGACCTAACGTAGTATGTAGCACCTACGCATGAAACCCTAGCTAGGGGCTGTATTTTTGGTCAGTCAGTTCATGGTAACTACTACTTAAAAATTAGGACTGAGTTATTGCGATGGAATTTTGGTATTTTTATAGCCAGCTTGCATGAATATCTAGCTTGGTACTGTATCTGAAATCAGTCGGGTCAACGCCGCTTTGCTTCGAAAACATGGTTACATGACATTGTAGCGTTTCTTGTATTAAAATATGTATCTGACACGCTTGAATAAAAATCATAAAATTGAAGCTATTTGTGAAGTATTTAGCTAACGTTCTCCAACACGTTTAAAGCAATACAAATGCATATGTTGCATCGATTTAACAGAGCATGAAATGTATAGCTGCTAAGGTTGCCGTTTAACTGAATTTACATGCGCGATGATAAGCTTTTTCTGTATTGGGAGCATTTACAAAGACTTCACTGACACGTATCCTGTATCCGAGTGATTTGTTGTGTTTATGTTAAGGGTGGTCACTCCTGAGCTTTTGTGATACAATGCAGTCTCGCTTTTATGTCGTAAAAATTCAAGTTGACATCATAGTATTTTTTATCGTTTAGTGTAGTCAACAATGTCATTTAAATGCATAAATAATTTCAAAGCGGCTATTTTCTTCATCGCGAATTTTTACTGCTTTACGACATCCGACCAAATTACGGCAGTCATTTTATATATACAACAATAATATGCCGTTCAGTATTCATCAGTTAAAGTTGTGTAATTGTGTATGAATACATTTATATAACCTGGTCGGCAAATAATTTGTTTCATTGACGTTCTTAAAAATGGTATAAACATCGTTTTTTTACTTTTAATATTTATATTATTATAATGAATTAGTTGCTGTTGTAAAGCGGTGGGTGGGGTAAGTTTTCATCAAGTTCAGCATAACATACACATATCCGTTGAAATATGTTCATCCAAAATACATGCAAGTCCATCAAATATTGTTTCTGATATGCATTATGCGGTTATTTATTCAGCATGCAGTGTTTTTGTCTTGAAATAGATCATTAACTAAGACATGTCTATGTGTTGCTGAAAAGAAAAGCTAAGAGACTTAACATTTCACATGATAACTTTCTTATATGAACATGGACATGTACTTTTCATGTCATATTTTCAATTGGTGTTTAACCTACTTCAGTATAATCAATATCATTCAAAAATCAAAATCCTTGTTACTCCTTCAATATTTAAAATTTGTATAAACTTTATTCATAACCCCTCATTTTTTAGCCTTTTTATAGATATCAATTTGGTAAATAACACAGTGGACATTATAATGCTTTAAGTTTCTTCTACATTCAAGCCGTGATACACCCGGTACATTTTTAAGTGATTTGGGTAATATCTTCTGAAATAGTTGGCAATTTCTCTACCCCTTCAAAACCATTATTAGGAAAATCACCGATTTTTGGTGTGTCATTAAAAAGTAATTTTACAAAAAAAGTTAAATCATGGACATATCCTTTTCACACTAAAAACTGAACTCACACTAAATTACAACATGTTATTCTCCAAAATTAAATAAGAATCGAAACATCTTTGTTGCAAGAAAACATTTCGATTTCACAAATGACCACCATTAAGCATCTGTATTTAATTTACTCATTCGAATGTAATTCATGAAAAAAGTTTAGGCGCGTGGCCCCAAATACACTCCAATATTTACATAATGGGAAGTTTGAGGTTCATATGTAACGTAAATAATTTCGAAAGGATTACACACTCCATTGACCATGCCTATTTATCATTTTTAAAGGTATCCATCAACTAATTCCTCAAAGATCCCAGTGGAAATCAAGTAATTCATGCTGATTTTGCTTCCTATTTTTTGTATGCCACACTAAAACGAGATTGCTCATTAAAAGTCAATAAAGAAGGTTATTGGCTTTGAACAACTAGTAATGAATAGGGATTCATTTTTCTTGCATCGATATGACCTGGGCTCGTGTTCACAAACATTCATAGTTTTTTTTCATTATCTTAAATTTTGACTAAGATATAAGAAATTTCTTAGTTTTCTTCTAAGATTTATTCAAAGCGCAAACTAATACGAACATATTCTTAGTTCGAAGAAAATCTTAGTTACGAAAATGTACCGTTGTCAGGGAATTTTCCACGTAATTCCCATACGTCATAACTTACGTCTGCGTTTACATTGGCGATTAGTTAAACCTATCATATTTTCTTCAAATGTATGGATACTTATAAGGCTCCTTATAAATAGTGACAGTGATATATGAATTAAAAATTCGTATGAAATTGATCATGGGCATTATTGTAAGCATTTAATTTACTGTGTTTGACATTGTGTAGTTTTGTTTTAAGTTTGTAGACTACTGGCGTAGCTTCCTATAGGCACTTTAGACACGTGCCTCCACTTTTCTGAATAAAAAAAGAAATTGCTAAAAGCGCATTAAAAATAAAAGGAGCAATGGCTGGGAACATTTAAAAGCATCATCTTTATATTTCAATTAACTTCGTTTTAAAAGCGGACCACCAATTTATCTTAAAGCAACATACGTACAATGTAACTATAAACAAATCGTAACACATATTTTATGGCAGTAAACCCCTTTTAAAGCAGCCTGGATAATAAATTAGTTAATGTGAAGTTCATTTTGACTTCTATTAATGTCAACGTGCATATACATGTAGTTATTACTTAACTTATGCAACTTCGTGGAAATCATTAAGTTTGATATCTGAACACACAAAAGAAAACAATCTGGTCGGGGAAAATTTCAATAACTTCATAAATGTTTTGCCGGAAAATGCCCCAAGAATGCGTCACCCAAGAATGCGTTTCAGGGTGGGAGCATGCCCCCGGACCGATATAGAAATATTTTAGGACAGGCTACGCCCGTTATGGTAATTCGGTGAAGTACCAGGAAAAGAAGTGTCAAAATACAGATAAGTAACATTAGAGCGTCATCACTGAGGCAGCAAATCGTTAAAGAAAAACTATCAATGTTGTTATATGGTACGTTATTAATGCAGAAATTTAAATTGAAGTTAAAAGTATTTATATCCGACTGCAGTAATACGGATTTACGATGAAATCAAATTAAATTTCAATATTGTACACAAATACTTAACTGTGCGTTCATTTATTGGCGAGGGGCACATACCAATTATTTAGTTTCCCTTGTGTATACCATTTAAAACCACCAGAATAGAAAATATGCTGTAGTTCTAAAACTTGCTTAGTTTTTTTACATTTTTAATGTCTGTGGTTATCAAAGAAACTAATGCACAAGAAATGATATGAACATATTAGAAACGTTTAGTCACCACTGATAACAGTACATTTAAGCAGTAAGTCAGTTTCAATTTCAAGTTTGAAAGTTTAGTCATTTACACTATAACAGCTGTGATAACCATCCATTTTATTAGAGAGATTGTATTTTAGGTGATCAGTTGAATGAGTCACACCATTTACATACCAGTGACAACTCAGATTTAACTCAGTTACAGCTTTCACATACTGGTAACCACTCAGCTGACTTTCATTCAAAAATAATAAATCTCCACATACCATTTTTTGTCGAGCCCGCCTGCGGTGAGCTCGACTTAGTCGCCACAATGGCGGTTGCGTGTCTGTACGTTAGTTAGTTAGTTAGTGTGTCCGTCCGGATCATTGTCCGGGCTGTATCTCCCTTATGCATTGACAGTTTTTAAAATAACTTGGCATAATTGTTAAACACCATGAGACGATGTGCAGTGCACAAAATCCAGGTCTCTAGCTCAAAGGTCAAGGTCACACTTAGAGGTCAAACATCAAAAATGAGCATTATAGACCTTGTCCGGGCTGTATCTCCCTTATGCATAGAAAAGTTTTAAGATAACTTGGCATAATTGTTAAACACCATAGGGCGGTGTGCAGTGCGCAAGATCCAGGTCTCTAGCTCAAAGGTCAAGGTCACACTTAGAGGTCAAACGTCAAAAATGAGCATTATACACCTTGTCCGGGCTGTATCTCCCTTATGCATTGAAACTGTTTAAGATAACTTGGCATAATTGTAAAACACCATGAGGCGGTGTGCAGTGCGTAAGATCAAGGTCTCTAGCTCAAAGGTCAAGGTCACACTTAGAGGTCAAACATAAAAAATAATCATTATACACCTTGTCAGGGCAGTGTCTCCCTTATGCATTGAATTATTTAAAAATGACTTGCCATAATACAATGCGACCATGTGTCTTGGGCAACACCCAGATTTTTATAGGTCAAAGGTCAAGATTACACATTCGGTCAAATATATTTTCCTTGTCTGGGCTGTAACTTCTGTTTGCATTCAAGGATTTTTAAATAAATTGGTATAAAAGTTTACTTCAATGAAATGATGTGTCATGAATATCACCCATACTTGTAGTTCAAAGGTCAAGATCACAAGCTGGCTAAACAGGGGCTCGACATGTTGCCCTTGGGCTTCTAGTCTATTAACACTTAAGGTATTTGATTTGCAATCAATAGCATACAACATAATAGTATTTTCACTTACAATTTACCAGTAAAAGTATTTTCATTTTTAACTACTACTTTCAATTGTGAGGTGTTTAATTATTGACAATTTAGTAATTGACCAATACAAAACAGCTGCACGAATGCACTAAATTAAGACAATAATACATTCAAATGCAATTCAAGTAGCAATGATCACTCATGTTTTCACTTGACTCTTACTATGAAATAAACATGTATGTATTTTATTAACTGTATGTCGAGTATATTTCTGTTTCACATTATTTTAAAGTATGTAATTACTTATAACAACGGAGGCTCAGCATCGCTGTAGAATGTGTTATCTAAAACTGAACATTAATGATTAATAACAAAAATAGTTTTCAGTTGATATACAATATTTATTTTGAATTCATACAACAACATGTTATAAAGTTTATTTATACCATTTACTTTACTTACTTCATATCGTCAAGGATACAAATGCATGCTTACTGGTACTTTCAACTATTAATGACCTATACTTGAATTATATTCTATCCAATACAACTGCACAAACACATGATAATTCAATAAGATATAATTAATGATATACTAAAGTCACAATGAAGTACTTGCATGCACGTGTTTACAGCTGCAACAACGTTAAAAAACAAAATGGGTATTCAGAACAAAATGTATACAAGCTTATAAATATATAACATTATACAGTATCTCTGGATTTCATGTTCACACCAAAATCAGTAGTTTGATATGTTTGCACGCAATATTGTTCATGTAAAGCAATATGTATCTGCCTAAATGTTTATCACATCAAAATCACACTAAACACTGGCATCTTGTATCTACATGAGTAATGATAAATCCACATTATGAACTGTCAATGTCTTTATTAATGTCACCATACTGTTTTTATGGAGTCCTCACAAGAACCTGTAAATACAAAGTACACCATTCTAATTCATATCATGTCTTCATGGTTTATACATGTACAAATGCATGTGAAATATATAAAAACATGTAATCTAAAATAACTGTATAGTTTATAAAGAGACCATTTTGGGTGGTTGTTTTCAATTAGAATATGATATTTGAAGATATACACATGATTTTACGATGCAAATCAGTTCGTACCATATTTAAAACATTGTCATCTTAAAACTTCCCATACCATTTCAGTGTTTTTCTTCGCGGTTTTCGATTAGTTAGATATTCATCTCTGCATTGTGGTGCTTAAAGTGTATTAAACTATATTATGATAAACATACGTAAATAACACACAGACAAACCGTCTACATGTGTGTTTTTGTTTCTGATTTGCCAAGTGTAAGAGAATATTATAAATACAACTTTGCGAGTTCGTTACGTATTTTATTGGTTGTGTGTCTGATGACAACGATATCTAGGTCAGCTCGTGGTGACCATCTATTTAACCTGTCCAAATATTCGATGTATATATAATCGAATTTCTGTGCAACTAAAAGTAGAAAAAACATCTCCTGCACATTATATTAAACTATTTTATTAATTTTATCTAGACCCTGAATACAGATATTTCAAAATATTCTTACTTATGGAAAATTCGTTTGGCACTGAGATATACAATGACACAGGACTGACAGCAGCGGATTTCCAGCCTAAGGTTGTTGAAGTGACCAATCAAATTACTTCCAGGTATCTGAAGATTTACAGACCAGTTACTGATGTACTGGCAATCTGTGAGGTCATTGCATTTGCAGGTATATTATCATGTATTGCTTTTCTTCTGGTTAACTTACAAAATCGTTTTAAAAATATTCAAATTATTTAATTGATGGTCCAACTTATTATCAATGCGGAATATAACATAGACGGTCAATTTGGATGACAGTTGTCTTTTTTATCAAATGCAAATTCACATAATCATGTCGATGGCCTCGCTTGAAAATGCCGAGGGTACACAATTCAAACCTTTCATAACAAACACATGTTCTCGGAATTTTTCTCACACGTATACATGTTCGTAATTGTTATATTAAAAATGCCAAACAAAATCCAGTCAGAAAATAAACTGAAAAGAAATCCCGAATACACAAAAAGCCAAACCTTCCAAACAAGCAATTGAAAAAATTCATACAGTCAGTATTTCCAGTTCTAATTTAACTTTAAAAATTTAAATAACTTGCGTATAAGTAACATATCAAACAAACACCATTTTTCTACTTGATAAACCTGGCATTTCAATCCTTTCCCATTTATCATATCACACTTCAAAACCAAGCGACAAAAATATAATCGAACATGCAAAGAAGTGCTTTTACATTATTGCAATGAACACCGAACCCCTTTCCGTTATCATTTTAACCGTCTGTTACGTGATGTGCTTTGTGTTGGTACGATATGATACCATTTAATTCGTAAATGCCAATAATTCATTATTTAATCTCTGACTAGACATCAAAACTGGGCGTGGTTTCAGTTATTGAATTGTAAACGATTTACGATTTCAATTGGCTATTTCAATTTATCGAAATTATTTTTATTTTCTATTACTCGCTTGAAGTATTTACAGCGGGTGTCATTTTAACAATGACTCTTTTGGAGATTCTTTCGGTGTTATGTAACGGACATGTTTATCTAGGAATCTGTGCCTCAGAATGTATACATATATTTGTTTTCGTTTTTTTCTATACCGTACTTGGTAAGTGCCAGCGGCGTTCATGCTACGGAATTTATTTGATTGTATTAAAAGTCAATTTCTAATGAAAGAATGACGTTATCAATAACCCGAGGCACGGTTCCACGATTTATACATTTATTGCTATTTTGAGGCTTGTTGTTGTAATATATTCATATATACACAGCAATTATCGATGTACAACAATATGTAAATTACGTGCGATATTGGTTTGTAGAAGGCCATCCAAATATAATATTTGTTATGAACTAAATAATCTACATGTCGTTGATAGTACACACTGGTAAGTATGCTTCACTGTTTTATGTTTGTTTTGTTTTGATCCGCTGATACTCAAACAGGTACATTTAAGTTTTCTCCATACACTCGTTATAGCGACATTACTGTTGAACTTTTTTCAGAATGTCCGATCCATAAATGTGGTTGGGATTGTACGACTGATTGCTTTTGTGCTTCTGAAACAACAGGAAAATATCAGATGAACGAAGTATGTCCATATGGATGCTCAGGGAGATGGACGGGGAGGAATCAAAAGTGCAACATTGGTGAGATGTATTTTCCTCTTGATACATCCTGTTTTTTTTATTGTGTGTGTATTCCTGTATGTATTAAGTTTCAATCTGTCTATTTGCAATATTCGTCTTTGAAACAAATGCTGATTTTGAATTTACTTGTTACGATTCAAAACGCTGTTTATATTCTACCATTTCGCAGATTAGTGATTGTACGGCGGCGGAAGCCCGCCGTTCACTCTGGTATGCTTATTTTTAAGTGGCAATGCAAAATCGCAAGATTACTGACAGTGCCCGAAATATTCCGAAATATCCGCAATGGTCATCATGTGATATAAACAAAACAGAAATAGTGCGAGGTCACGTGTTACTCACACCAACTAGTGTTAGCTAGATGACGCAGTCGCTATTTATAGTCTAAGAATGGAGCGAGCTCGATAAACAACGACGGGATTGAATCTGCCCATCTGTCAATAAATGCAGCCGAAACTCTTTATATCAAAGGACTTAGGAAAAATTGTTCGATCTAAATGAACTTCGATGTATAAATTATTAGAGAAATTCGCTGTGTTTATTATCGGTGTGTTGTAATAATCATTTGATCGTGTTATAAGATACGGAACACGGTATTTATACGTTTCGATGTATTCAAAACATTATAAACATATTCACACAGACTAATTTTATAATCGCGAGCGTGGACACTGACTTGTTTACGCAATTGTCGTAATTAAATATCGATTTCGGAGCTCAATACAAAAAATGTCCGATCAGGTGAGAAATGATGACTTAATTGGTTCGACATAGACGGTCACTTTATGGTTCGATATAGATGGTCACTTTACAGTTGAAAAATCTATGTTTGGGACCGTTATACCAGGTGTTTACGACAACGTACCCTCAGACAACGGAGTATATTATTTTTGGAGACTTTTTTTAAATATTTTATATGCATTCCAGCAGATATTGCAACGTCTGATACATCGAGGTGATAGTTTTCCCTGATTTTAATTTTAGGGTGGAAACAGGGACTACATATAGAGTACCTCGTGAACTGTAGAACCATATGACCAGATTCATGAGATTCATGAAACATTAACAGCTTGTATTTTTGATGGAGTAGATGATCACTTTAGTTTCGGGATCAGTTTAGTCAAAATAACAAATTCGTTTGATCTGAAACTTCGCACATCATGATAAAAAATGCTACATAGGCCACATTCTAGTATTGAATTGCCGGATGCGATTTTGCGCCGTACAAACATTTAACTTGTACTATGTTTAAAAGTATTTGACTGCCTGATTGTGTAGTATAAAGGGAAAAGCACAGTTAGGTAAACACTTAACATATATGTTACTCATGTATGGGGGTGTAACTTAAAGTATCTTATTGTGTGTACGTTCAATTTGAAATGATAAAGTATTTGTACGAATCATGTTATTATATTACAGAATGTAATACAACTGCTTGGGGTGACCACTGTCAAAATGCATGTAGGAATTGTAACTGTAATATTGTTACTGGACAGTGTGATCATGGTTGTAATGGACCTTGGTATCCACCAGACTGTGAGAGAGGTAAATATAATAATATCGCAAAACAAATATAATATTTCGTGTTAAATTCTTTAATACATGTATATATTTTAACAGTTGGCAGTTTCTTTACATTATTACATTTGTGCGCTTTTGCGTATGTTTAAAGTCATAAACATTACATGCCTGGAAATTCATACGAATTGCAAATTAAGAAACTATCCCGCAAAAAATAGTATACAAATTGCTAAGTGTGTCAGTATGCACGTTTCTGTGAAAACTTAACGACGATTGAAATGTTTCATGCATTTTTTGTTCGCTACCTTCCCTGATATATCGTCCTGAAAAAAAAGCATAATTATTATTATTTGATATGTTTATGATTATATCGGGGTATGTCTATTTCAAGTATATATATATATATAGTAACCTTGCATTTTTTCAAATTTTAACAATGTAAACAGTCGAGTCAATGTTGTCCGGCTTATCATTTGACCTATACAAACGATATGGTACACTATTAGGCTATCAAACGCTAGAATAGTCTTACAAATGCAAAACGAAATTAAATAAAATACTGCAGAAATTTTACGTGCAAAATACGACGTGTCGATGACCAGTATCAAATTGTTTGTGGCTTTCAGTTGTTAACAATGCAATGATTTCGTCTTTTTAGGTAAAAAAGTAAATAAAGCTATGAAGAATTGTAACAAAATGATCCACTAGCAACTATAGATTGCAGTCAAATACATTGTCTTTAATTTAATTCGTATTAATTTCAAATCAATATAGCTTCTAGTAATACTTGTAGTAGACATGGACATCGATTACAAGCTAAGAGCAATCATTGAGAACACTCGGAGAGCGTTGGCGAATTCTTACGTCAGCCATACCGCAATAACAATACTAATTGACTTATGAATTTCAGGGTAAAATGCACTTCAAGGAAAAATGCTTTTGGTCATAAGACTTTAGTTAAAAGTAACTGATAAAAGACCCAACCACGAACAAATAGAAATATACAAAGAATGACGGGCAAACGCGTGTTCATATGAGAGGTAATGTCGTGGAACTATCTGCAACAGAAGCCATAAATAATGCATGACAAACACACGAAAAAGATACAGTGACTTTTGAATACTCACTAAAAAGCGAAATGAGTCATATTTTGCAGATTCTACCATGCGTGTATACAAATTATGTGGCTTTTTTGTTTCTTGGAATACTAGTTCGATGTCATATAGAAAGTAATCGATAGGCTTTCATGATTCCGAATCTATTAGAAAGTATGCTCTACTATCGTTTGAAATTAACTAAAATGTTGTACGGTTCTCATATCAGAATGTAACGATACTGCCTATGGACAAAATTGCTCTCAGACTTGTGGTCAATGTAAAGATATTACACGATGCGACATGTTAACCGGAAATTGTACGAACGGCTGCATAACTGGATGGAAACCACCGCTCTGCCAATATGGTAACGATGTTTATTACAAATTAACAGCCAAATGTCCGTTAAACTTTTGTGTATTCAAATAAAACAAACCAAGAAGGCAAATAATGATATATCAATCATCTCACAGTTTACAATCGCTTTAATTAGTGTCATTAAATGCAACACGAGTAGCCAGCAGATCACAAATATATTGTTACAGATGTCAGTTTACACAATGCTAAATTAAACAATGATAATTTGAAATTTTATTTCAAAACAATTCACTTAAGTTCCATAAGTAAACAAAATGTATCTATTTACGACACTCATAATCGATTCCCTTGAATGCTGTACATATTTCAGAATGTGCGACCGGCACATTTGGCGATAACTGTAATAATACATGCGGTCATTGCCATGGTAACACAACCTGTAATATTTCAACTGGTATTTGTGAAGATGGATGTAGTTCTGGATATAACACTCCATTCTGCAATACAAGTTCGTTGTTTATGCTTATTTATTTGAGTCGATTCCAATGATCTTTTAAAATATAACATTGCTCTCGTGTACATAAGGGCAGTTAAGCCCATTCATTTTATTTCCTTTTAAAGTAAATATTAAATGAGAAAAGTGTTCCTAGAAAAAAAATACAATGCATTGAAATGTCCCCGAAATGTTATACTTCAAATCATTACGACTATCACTAAGTGTGCAATTGTTGGAACTGAAATTTCAACAATGCAGTAATAGTGCACGAATGGTTATAACGTACTTACAACACCTAATATTGCTAGTTTGTTATTAGCTTGCGTATCTGGATACCATGGCATAAATTGCGAGGAGGAATGTGGCCATTGCAAGAACAATACAACATGTAATGCTACAACTGGTTATTGTAATCAGGGTTGTGAACCTGGATGGAAGGCAAATACTTGCAAGGACGGTATGTAGTTTTTAAATGCGTCATATTCTGTTAACAAAAAGGTCATATTTACTGCACAACGAAAAGTGCTAATGATATATGATATTGGCGAGCTTTTGCACAGGCATGCATGATAGTAAAATTTTGCACATAAAGTCGAGTTTTCTTGCAAATAATTAATACTATAGATACCACTTATTCATACGTGAAACATAAGTTTTACAAATGATTTATACTTGATAATCAATCACATGCATATCTTGGTCACAAAACCAAATGCGTGCTTGGTTTGGCTTGTTCAACTTTGAATTGATCTTAACGACATGTTAGCATTTAAATACGCCTTCAACAAGTTTGAAGCAGTCATGTTTATTATTTGTTATTACGTGTTTTTTTTTTGCTGGACTTTGTTTTCGTAAAAATGTGTATCGGTTAGCTCGGTTGTTATATAGCGTTGTTTCTAAAAATCTAGAGGTTGTGAGTTATGATCTCGGGCGAGGATAACACTGTTTGTGACAAATTCAGCGGAATGTTTTACATCCAAAGCTAAATTGTACTGAACCCCTGAACAATGTGTGGTAGTTTGGCAGTAGCTAAACAGGATAACTATCCGCCACGATAAGCCAGAAGTAATATTGAAACTGGCGTTAAATCCGATGAAATGAATAAATCGTAAACAAATTTGTAATGGTTAGTTACCTACACGCGTGATAAAAGCTGTCCGATGAGTATCGACAGCACCGATTGATGTTTATACAGAGATAATCGCCTGAAGAGCGCATATTTGAGTGACCCTGTGTCATGTTTGCGTTTTAGCTGCATTTTGTTATAAACAGAGTTGAGACTCACGTGGTTTAATGCGATTTTCTATTGTGTGATGCCCAGTAACGTAATTCGCACAACAAGATTGTAAGACTTAGTGTGAAAATCTATTTTAGCATGAGTGTGGTACCTCCTACTAACATTATATTATAAGATACATTTCGATTTCATGATCTACAAATATCAGTGATGTATAAAGAGATGTGTTACTGGATTTAACATACATGTATATCAATTACATTTCGAAGAAATGCAATATGCGCACTAATTATTATAACCCCTGTAGTGGGACAGGTGTTTTTCTTCTAACAATGATTTTAACATGCAGAAAGTAACTATACCAACATGAAAGTTAAGTGTATCTGCATATTTTGATTGTAGTTAGGACGGTTCATATTTTACCATAAAATGTTTGGAAATAAATGGGTAGTTCAAGCTTACAAATCGATGTGACACTAAATATGCTTGACTGAATATCATTATAAACACATTAGCATAATAACACTTTTTTTACTATCAACTTCTTTGTCAGTTATAATAACAATTTACCATACAAAATACATTTTACACAAAGAAGCATTGTTGAGAATTGACTCAATGTCATAAATTTCAAAGCATATATTGTAAAAGTTTAGGCGTAACCCTAGAAATGAATCTTGTTTTGTAGATTGTAACACTGCGTTCCAAACCACACCAACCTTCAAGAACTGTACATACCGATGTCATTGTAAGAATGATACACAATGTGATCAGACTACGGGTGACTGTAACAATGGTTGTGAGTTTGGTTGGATGGGACCAGGATGTCAATATCGTAAATATAACATTATGCATACATGCAATAAGTTACATACATTATTAACTGGTATTCCAGTGAATGACATTATTTACACACAAATAATGACACACATGTTATAAGTATTTAATTGAGCGCATGACATATTTGAGTGCCATTGTGGAAGTGAGTACTGTGTTGTCTGAAAGAGGATTATCATTCATAATAAAATTGTGCTCGGTTCACATATAGATAAAACAACCGTAACATCTGTATAGTATTTTGTCGAGTTCATTACTAAACATTTACATATAGTGATATGTATATACAAGTAGGTAGGTGGTACTTACCATGCCTTATTTACGTATCATACTCAACCCAGTGGTATATTGTGTTTAGTAATAATGTTAATTGCATTGTTATTATGTTTTTATATGAACCTGTGATTTTTTTTACCTCTGTATCCTGCGTCCAGGATATATCACCATGGATGCATGTTTTCATTTTATGTGCATTCCCAGGACGCATATAATTTCTGAGTGACGAATCTTAAATCTGTCTGCTTTTGTTCATTATCGAAGTTTCTAAATTTCCACATTGCGAAATAATATTACATGTAAATGGTGGACTGGTGTTATTGATTAGAGCGCCGAGATACGTAGGTGAAATGAATAAAGCGACACAGTCTAAGTAATGACTATAATTAGATATATGTTTTCGCTACCAGTGTACAAATGTGTTTTAACTGCGACAGTGATTCATTTGTTTGATAACATTTGCCAGCTTTTTATTTCATGATTGGAATTTCCATCTTGACAAACTAATTGGATGCCCAGGTTTCTGTCAGTCTCAGACCGAAAAACTTGACTTAGTTTCTAATCTTCGCGATAAAATATATTTTTCTGATAACAATGAGATATGTGACATAGTCTTGAGAAAATGGCCGCTCTGTGTTTATTTGGAATTGCAATCGTTGGAGAAAGCAATTTCTGACAAATCATCATACTGAACCATATTGTTGTCTTCATTCATTGGATGGGCAATATGTACATCAATTTAAATCACAAAATTTGGGACTCGCACTTTAAACATTGGGACGCAAAGATTTTTAGTCCTGCGAGTCCTAGGACTCGAGCAAGATAAATTGTAAAAAAATCGCTGTGAACAATGTATTATCATTAAACATTTTAACACTAGAAGCAATAAGAAATACTGTAACATTTACATTTGTTAATCAGGCAATATTGCGCGAAACTACTCCAAAGCCATAAATGTAGGATCAACAAGCAATGATAGTGAGTCTGGATGGAAAGCTGTTGACGGTGATGAAAATAGTTGTGCCAGATCGAATATTACACCGGTGAACGAGTATCACTATTGGAGAATAGAATTTAAAAGTCAATATCGTATTGTTGGTCTCGTTGTGAAAATACATCAAGATGATGTCGGTAAGTTTGCTTAATTTGTGTTGTTTAATAGTGTTGTTGTTGTTGTCTTATTATTTGTCGTATTGTGTTTATGTTCTTAAACTTAACCCGAGTACTCAAGTCGCAATGATGGTAAAATATCTGTTTACTATCCCGTAAGAATCCCGAATCAGATTCTAGAGACACATGACATTGTATTCAATACTTCAGTTTCTAAACAATACAGAATACAACCATAGCAAACAATATTAATGATGGACAAACTGTATGAACAAGCCTTTATCGGTCAGTTACCATGTCAGAACATATGTTTCTAAATCATCGGATTTATAAGTAAATGCACGAAAGTGATTGCGGAGAATAGAATGGCAATTGTGGTAATCATATTTCTATATTAACCATGCCAAATGTTAATTTGTTCATCATATACTGGTTTGAGCCCAGTAATCCGGACGTTGTCTCTTCTGTTGTCAATCATTCATATGCAAAGTTGTAGAAACATATCGCTGTCGCAACAGACTGGTCTATGCATTTTTTCAAGAAATGTCACCTTATATTTTGTCTGTCACAACAGTCATATTCACATTGGAAGGGGGATAGCGCATGCGCATGCGAAAATATTTCTTAAGGCCCAGCAACTAAAACTAAACGTGTAATCATTTTGTTAAATATGCAACAAACAATTCCATTATTCAAATCTATCCGATAACTGTATCGTTTTATAATGTACTGTACACGTTAAACTTTTATCATTCAATTTTAGAATTACCATTCCTTCATTCAGGTAATTTTAAGAACTTCAGAGTGGAAACTGGACCAAACAATGTGGAGTTTACAAACGTTTGTTATAAACATGATGACATCAATGTAACAACAGAAATGGAGATAATGTGTACACAACCGGTTTGGACTCAGTATCTCAGAATCATTCATGATGAAAAGAATGTTAAAATGAGATTGTGTGAAGTAGAAATATTTGGAGGTATTTTTTACTTATTTTTTGCGTCGCTGTAATAAAATCCGAATAGTTGTTCTTTAATTGATCGTTATATTTCTGACATGATTCTGTATTTCCCTGCAATATTCCAGTGTATATCTTGTATTGAAATAAGCTGGGTTACGTATACTCATTGTGGCTTTTAGTAGTATGATATGCCTATACAATAAAGTTGAAAGTACAATGCTGTAGAAAGTAATCAGCATAACAAACGGTATATGCTAAATTAACATGTCCGATGTTATAGGATATCAAGATAACCTTAGTTTATTGGATACATGTATTGACAGGACGAGTTGTAACATTCAACAAACCAACCAACCAATCAAGTACTTACTTTAACCAGTCCTCGGACTTATCGGTCGATGGTCAAGCACATTTACCAGGAACTGCAGCAAACGATGCGTGTTCAAAGACAACCAATGAAACAAATCCGTTTTGGCTCGTGGATTTCCAGTCCTTATTTGTCGTTCAAAGTGTTTACTTTTATGGAGTATTGCCAACATTGTGTATGTTTTAAGTTGCCATTCTGGACGCATGTTTTCCATTAGATTATTGAAGTTGAAGAGATACACAGGGTTTTAACGTACGAATTTGGTCATGTCCATTTCTTTTAGAACATCAGCATCTTACTACTTTTCTCATTAGTCAATGTTTTGCCTCGCGATTTTCGATTAGCAAAGGAAAAAACCTTCGTCTCTGTAGTTAGGTGCTTTTAACATGTCCGTCTGACGTGTAGGTAAATTCAAATATATAGTATACAAACAATTATGATTCAAGACGATATCATAAGAAGCTTACATGTTCAATTGATATTATAAAGAATTGCTTTTAAATCAATAATATAACATGGCAGAATACATAATGCAGAAGACATGTCAAGAGTGTGACATAAAAAACATATTATTAACACCGACAAGTCAGTCAACAGGCAGTTTTATTTTTACCAGACCGCGATTACAAGAAGTTCGAAGTATTCCTACTTAATGACAGTTCGGTTGAGACTAAGATATACAATGACAATGGAATGGGAGTCGCACTCGATTACCAACCTAAGGTAATTGAACAAACCAAGCAAACTGCTGCTAGATATCTGAAGATTTCCAGAGAAGTTAATACTGATGTATTAGCATTTTGTGAGGTCATTGCATTTGCAGGTATTGTATAAATTTCTATTTTTTTGTGGTTCTGGTCTCAATTGTTTTATTCTTTTTTTAAATGGAAAATCCAGCAAATTATCCTGAACTCATAAATAACATAAACGATCACTTTGAAATATTGTAAGCAAATTAAATAACCATCATTTTATTTAAGCACGAACATTAATTTTATATACATGTAAAACATCAGTTCATATCTTACAGTGCTATTGCAACCAGAAATGTGTTAGCGGTCAGCTCCCGATAAAGCCATATTTAGAATAAAGGCCATTATTTCAACAGCTCTTATTGATAATTCAAAATGAAATGACCTCCGAATAATGGCCACCTTTCCATATAGGTCAATTTATGCCTGAGTGTCTTCTAATCTTATATTATATAGCAGAAATGGTCATTTAGATTAGATTGATCGGAATCTCTCTCTATAGAAAAACACATGTATAGTCCCTGTCCAATTTATTGTTACAAAATATCAAGTAATTGAAATATTGTTCAAATACAATTTGATTTATTTGGTCTACATTCACTATGCTATATATTGCATGTACAAACAGAATGTCCTATCCATAAATGTGGGTGGGACTGTTCGATTGATTGCAATTGTGCTGCTGAAACAACAGGGAAGTATCAAAAGGACGGAACTTGTCCAAATGGATGTTCGGGAAGATGGACGGGGACAGACCAAAAGTGTAATCTTGGTGAGAAGCCTCTGCGTTTGCTACGTTACATCTTTGTGCATATGATGCCTTTCTAGTTTGTTCAATTACAACAGTTTGGGGTATTTGTGTTCAAATGAACTTTTATTATACCACTTTTCAAAGCGCCTAATTTTCAGTTTAGCTGTTGCTTTTATTCGACAGATTCTCATATCCAGTCATGCAACATTTACTGTGTGTATGGGTTGAGTAGTATGAAATACTGTGCACTATATGTTTTCTACATGGAAAATAACTAAATGATGTTATTTGTTGCCATGTATTATGATAATGAATATATTCGTTTATTGCCTTATACATATACCAATGACTAAATGGTTAATTTTTATAATTATAGAATTTCTAATTAATACTTAATATAGTAAATAAAAAAAGACAATAAGGTAAACCACACAGTACTTTACATGTAAAAGCCCTCTTAAGCGACTTCTATTACAGAATGTAATACGACCACTTGGGGAAACCAATGTCAGCATACATGTGGGAAATGTGATGGGAAGGAATCTTGTAATACAGTGACAGGATATTGTGAAAACGGATGTAATGGAACTCTGTATCCACCGGACTGTAAAACTGGTATGATTAAAAGCACATCGCAAATAATGTAAAACACAGTTTCCGTTTTTGATATATTGCTTTAAATTTATTTTAAGTATCAAAGACACAAATTCAACCAAATACATAGAAACATAATAATAACAAATGAAGGGCAAAACCATACCATTCTGCAACGATCAGCAGTAAAGCTACAGGGTGTTTAAACAAGCTTGGTAAGATTGATTCACTCTTATTCCTGGGAAACTAAAAGTACATCTTTATAAACATATCAAAATATAAAAACAGTACAATCAACAACATCATTTTGTGAACTGTATGCCAGATCATTATTAATTTCAGGTTTACTAAATTTTAAACATACACAAATATTTAAAGTTTTGTTTTAGTTGCATCGTGTTACTGCCCTTTGGTGAAGCGCCATAGTTACACCGACGTTAAAGTAATTTAGTTATGCTAAGTAAAAGTGTGCTGGAAAAAGGAGATAATTCGTATTACCCAAACTTTATGAATGATGTTTTTGTATGACACAAAAAAATGCTATAATTCGCATATACAAACTACATGGCATAACACTTATGATCCATTCTCTAGTTATCAAATAGCCTAATTGCATTTCGAAAAAGGTCTTTGATAATAAAAGAATGCAAGTGTGCAACAAACAATTCATAGTTCCTTGTCGCGACGTGCAGAAACAACACATAATATAAAAAAAAATCATACTTAATTGAAATGTGTATTTTGAATACATAATAATTTACCAAAACATATATTATTGTATTTAGTGCGAATATTATACTACATGATACCCCCCGAGATATGCAAGGTCATTAAATACTTATTCTTGGTCCAGGGACAGGCATTTACTGCGAGTAAACATTTAGTTTATTCTTATACTGTACGTAAAGACTGTCTAGATACAATGCATTATTTAAAAGTTAATATGATAAGGTTGTAAGAAGTCCATATCATATGAAATGGTGTTTAGTTTTTATTAAAAACAGTATTTGATACATTGAAGAAACTAAATGTTAACTTGAGTTGTCTCTCTTAGATATGCATGGTTATGTGTTCTTTATGAATGTCAATAATAATTATTATAGTACAATTGTATAATTGCTATTCTTAATTAATGCAAATAGTGCGAATCATGGTTATTTATTCTTTATGAATGTCTATGATAATTTTTATAGTACAATTGTATAATTGCTGGTATTAATTAATGCAAATAGTGCGAATCATGGTTATTTCTAGTGACAATGAAATGTATGACAAAACATAATAGACACTAGTTAAATTATTTTGATATATCATACGAAAGGTGTCCAGGTTGTCCATAATGACAGAAAACAAATGTATTATATAATGAATGAATTATACTAACACATTTAATACCATATGTTCATTAGCAAAACGGTCTTCAAGTATGAAAGATGCATGCTCTATCTATTGAACGCTACAATTCTTTTAAATCAGCATTTAAAAATTACACCAGTGTCAGATAATAGAAGAAACTAGAAGCAATATGTATAGAGAATACATGGTTGGTGCCGAGATGTAGAAGGTTTATCCGATGAGGCTTAGAAAGCTAAAAATGAGCGAGCCTTCTCCATCTCGGCATCAACCATGTATTCAATTTATCCTGTTTCTTATAAAACATGTATGTTTCTACAAGTTAAGTATTAGATAAAAACACACGCAATGCCTCTTTTAAACATCTTCATATTAACCGTTTAGCAACATGACACGTCTATAAAATAGTCCCATACAACGTCATGCTATTTGGAATAAAAACTCAATAAAATACGTCGAGAATTTTAACATTCACTTTATTCATATATTATTGCACCAGTTTGTAATATAAAACACACCAAGTTGTATAATGGGGCGGAATAAGGCGCGTAGTTATACAAAGTTACGAAATAAAGCAAACCACGTAACCTAGTGACAAGATAAAGCTAGGTTAATTCAGTCACTGCTTTATTGGGTCTACAAGCAATGTAGAAACAGGATAAATATTTATATGTTTTGTTTGCTTAGGTAGCAGTAAAGAGCATGTAGTAATGACTGTATGTAAAATGTTTTCTGTGACGTCATAATATGATATAAAGAAATTACCATTATATGGTTAACTACTTTTAAATGAATGTATGATTGTTTTTATTAGGAAGCAATACATTGATACAAACCATTATCATTTCACAAATATGGAAAGGCAAAAAATAGTAAACCAATTAATAAAACAACAGCGCATGAATATTCCAATGGTCATAATATGTATCATATCCAATAAGGAACATAATTTAAATATTGAGGAAGGGAAAGCTATATCAACTCTAATTAAGCGTTAACAATATAAAAAGCATTTAAAGCATGGGGATGAGTTGCAACCATCATTACCTCCGCTACAAGGTAACAGCAAAATGGACGACCTGTTGCAGAAAAAAGCTAAAACATAAAGCTTCACAAAAAATAAAATTACATCAGTAGTATTACTTGTACGAAATCATTCAATAAAGCTAGCGATATCTAGCATATTTAATGCGCCATTTAGAAAATTGAAATGTTTCTCCATGCTAGGTTTGGAACCAAAACATCTACCAACAGAAAAGGGTGTTGCACATAGCTGTAGAATATATATTGCGAATCTATGAAAATATGCTAAAGATATGTTCTAATATTACATTTTTCTTTTGTTCTCGTGTTAGAATGTAACGAAACTGACTATGGTAAGAATTGCTCTCAAAAGTGTGGTCATTGTAAAAATAATGAGCGATGTAACATGACTACTGGAGATTGCTCAAATGGCTGTATGTCTGGATGGGCACCACCGCTCTGTCAAAAAGGTAACGATGCTCACTAGAAATTGACAACAGAATGTCTGTTAAACTTAATCTAGTAGCAAACGGAGCACTAATCAATTAATGCAGATATCAATTCACAGAATGCTCCCACTTGAATATGAAATCAGACGTAGCAAGTGATAATTTGAACAGTTTTATTTCATAACAATTCACTTATTTTCCAAATTTATAGAAATGTATAAAGTATCGATAATCAAAATCGACTCGCCTGGAAAGAAAGCTGTATATTTCAGCATGCGCGTTTGGCACATTTGGCGATAGCTGTAATCAGACATGCGGTCATTGCCATGGTAACGCAACCTGTTATGTTTCAACTGGTATTTGTGAAGATGGATGCAGTCCTGGATATAACGCCCCATTCTGCAATGCGAGTTCGTATATGTTAGCTTATTCATTCGAATCGTTTGCAATGATGATTAATTCATGGATTTGCTCGCGTGTACATACGGACAATTCTATTTTCTATTTAAAGTAAAGATTAGAAAAGTGATCCTAGAAAAACACATATTACAATATATCGCAACTTTCCCAAAATGCTATTCTTCCAAAGATATCCGAGGAAGAAATTAAACAAAGCTTTCAAATCACTGTAAACTAACTGTACAATTAACAGAGCTGAAACAATAACAATGCACAATGTACGAACTATATCAAAGTACCTACAACAGCTAATAATGATAACTTGTTATTAGCATGCGTATCTGGATTTTATGGCGTAAATTGCACGGAGGAATGTGGCCATTGCAAGAATGATACAATATGTAATGCTACAACTGGTTATTGTCATGAGGGCTGTGAACCTGGATGGAAGGCAAATACTTGCAAGGAAGGTATGTATTGTTTCATGCTTCATATATTGTTGATAAAATGTCCACATTGATTTCATGAAAATGGTGATAATATAATACTCAAAATTTGATAAGGATCACTTTTTATTATCTATGGCATTATCGTCAATTTTGGATTCCATACATAAAATTTTATTTTTATTATTTTCAAAGATAACCATTATACCCGTACCATTCTGCACTAAGAGAAGACAGTAAGTTATAATAATGATACTATTGATATAGTGATTATACAACCACGCTGTACTAACGTAGCATTTGTGTGGATCAATTCAGGAACAAACGATTTCATTAGAACATTGCTTTCATAGACTGAACCAAAATTCTATTAAGCGTCTAAACACTCTTAAAGGAAAATTAGTTCCACTTATATGCTGTCTTTTAACACCAGGATATTTTCTGAATACTAGCATTTCATTGTACTTCATCAGTGACTGCTTATAAATATTTGTCCTGAGATCCATTGTTTTCCATATTTCATGTTCAATAAAACTAAATAAGTGTACAATGTTTCGCAACTTCAGCTTGCCCTGATGGCTACTATGGTCTCCAGTGTAATCATTCGTGTGGTCATTGTAAATCTGACGAAATATGTAACTTTTCATCCGGGGCATGCATATCATGCGAAGACGGTTACAAAGGTGGCACATGTTATCAAAGTAAGTGATCCGATACTTAAAGAAGGAAATTGATATTTATTTTCAAATAGAATAAATACACATATTTTACACATAAATATAATACATCATATTATAGTTATTATATCAATGTGTTGCATTTATGTTAATACAACCATTGCAATTGATATCATCTCTTCATGTAATCACAAAATGGAATTAAGAATATTTATAATCATGATTTTCTTCATACATAAGATATATACTTGTCATGCAGTAGAATTCGATACAAGTATATGTATAGTTATTTAAGTAAATGGCGTGTAAGTCTGTCTACATAATTATTTGTATAAACATTAATTTTCAAAAAGCTTGTAATACTGGAACATACGGTGCAAATTGTTCCGGCGTTTGTGGAAACTGTTCTGGAGAGGATACTTGTAACCATGTGACAGGGCTTTGTCCGAAGGGATGTGCTGCAGAATATAAAGGAGAACTTTGTAATGAAAGTATGTTTAGATTTTTTATTTGTGGTTTAGTAATGAATATGTACAGATAAGCTGTAGTTGTTGTTCTAAAACAAGGCGTAAAATCACAATGGACGCTAATTACATTTACTAGTATCAATCACGTGTGCACGTCTATGCGCTTTGTCTGATTACTTGGTTTTCATTTCCGTGCACATATAAATATTATATAGGAACATGATTGATCCTTGTAGTAGACACACATGTTACGGTCATGGAATAATTAATCCAATTTTACTATACTTAATAGCCTGCAAGTTTGGATCATACGGCGTTAACTGCACGGAGAAATGTGGTTATTGTAAAAATGAAACACAGTGTAACGCAGCAAATGGTAAATGTCAATATGGCTGCGACCCTGGCTGGATGGTTAACGTTTGCAAAACCGGTAAACGTGTTCAATACGTTTTTTTCTGTTCAAAGGACAAATGTATTAGAAATGATGTTTTAATAATTAAAACGTGTATAGTTCTAACATAACAGTATTTCTTTAACAGTGCTGAAGAAAAAGCAAAAGCTCTGAACAGTTACTATTCTTACCAGTACTAACTTATCCTTCAATATGGAATTGGCAAGTTCATCAAATATGGAGGTAAATCGACATTTTATTTTCAAATTTCATGGAAGGTCATAACCTGCCGCAACCGGGAATCGAATCAGGATTTATACACACTCTAAGAATTACATGTTAAAACACAGCACAAAACGCAAATACAAAGTGAACCGATTTGTAATTAGTACGCCGTGTTCATTTACCTTCTCATTATTTAGACCATTTGACTAAGCAATACGTTTTTAGGTTAGTTTCGTAGTCCTAAATGATGTCTACTATGATAATGTAAATCATAAAGCAATTGTTATAATGTAATTTTGAGATTTTTTTAATAAACAACTATGATGCACCAACTATCTTATTGTGCCTGCAAAGCTTGTGAGTATGGTACGTACGGAGAAAATTGTACACAAGTTTGTGGAAAATGTGCTGGCGGAAGAACATGTAACCAGGCGACAGGCTTGTGTATGAACGGTTGTGCAGCGGGATTCAAAGGAGAACGTTGTGACAAAGGTACATTCGGAAGAGTTTATTAATAAGTAGTAGCATGCTTATATGCATACGCGTTTGCGGATTACAAACATTGATTGTATTGACTTTTTAGAAATACTATCATTTGAATTTCGGTTAAATTGGTTTAGCAAGATGATTTGGAACCCTACGAGTATCAATGAAAAACAATTATAACATACTGTCATAAAATAATTTTCGCACATAGTTTGACAAATTGAATTTAGACTTGTGATTCAAACATAATCTAAACGATAATATAGTATTATTTTCATTCGAATTAATGCATGCATACGTCAATTTTTAAGACTGTTTTTCAGAATAATTTTATATGTGAATTATAATAAACGCATGCTTTTTTATTTTGATTTTATTGACATCCATTAAATGCAATTATTAAATAGATGTGCTTTTAGCGTGTTCACCTGGAACATTTGGAAAGAACTGCTCCCTAATATGTGGATATTGTAGAAGCTTGAGCGAATGCAGCAAGGAGACAGGATCTTGTTCTGGTAGTTGTTTGCCGGGATGGTTCGGTTCACATTGCGATAAATGTAAGACTATAGACAGACATGGCTTAGTTTATATGTTCCTGGCTATTTTTGCAATAGACTACAGCGAGCCTCTCTTTTAATTGTTTAACTAAATACAAACTAAAATTGGCGAGTTCTAATAGGAATAGGAATAGGAATATCCCAAACCACGATCGCAGTCTGCTCACAATCACAATCAGTCTGCACAAATTACCAAATATGAATACCATTTAATTTAGTGCTCTTGATGACTGCGAGCCGGGAAGTCATGCAGATCCGAGAAAATCAACCAGTAGTTTTTAAACAAATCGTCGTCAAAGGGACTAATATACATGCATATAGTTTTGTTAAATATTTGATGAACACTTTTAATGGTACTGCTATGCTCACTATGTATAATGGACCAACTGCAGATAATCGTCATTTTTAATTGTTCTGAATAATTCAGTTAGTTGTTACGGACCTGCAGCGATATACATATGTCAACAATTCGAAGACTGCAATAAACATCCATTTTAAAATTATGAATAAAACCCTTTTGCCGCTATATGCAAACTATCAAAATTATTTGTGCAAATGTGCCCGCGCTAGAGCGTTTATTTGGTACTATATTGGTGAATATACAGTGGTATTTATGTTTGCACAGCTTGTGAAATTGGAACCTACGGTGACAAGTGTGACAGTGCATGCGGGAACTGCTTAGGTGGAGAGGAGAATTGTAACAAGGTGACAGGGATCTGTACAAATGGTTGTGTAGCTGGATTTAAAGGAGAACTTTGTAAAGAAAGTAAGATCATGTTTGTACGATAAATGCTTTTTAAACTTTATAAAACAAATATACAGCGTAACATAACAACCATAAATAAGTATATGTGGAAATTTAAAGTCTCCTAATAAAGTTAAGTTTTATTGTATAAGCAATTTATCAGAGAAATTCAATTCTACTTCAATAATAACACGCGTTTGGAAATTCGAATTGTCGAAGTTCTTTCCCTTCTATATGTACACGGGTTACATGGAAACAATTGTTGATTTTTTCCGTGACAAACCCTTTTGGTTGAAACAAAATCATATTTTTTATGAAATGTCGACATTGCCGTTATAGTACCGTGTAAACAAGTCGTTTGCACATAATCATGCTCCATCGACTTTACAGGATTTGTTCTCTTTATACACATATACATATTGAAGTGAAGGGACACACATTGTTTGTTGCGCAGTATAGATAGACGACAGTGACGGAAGTTTGAACAATTGCTTGTTTTACATCGATTTTTGTATCAGAACAGCCATTTTTTTTAAATGGAAATGAAAGTGTAACGGTAATAACCTGCGTTCTGAGTTTGCGAATACTTTCTATTGGCTAAAGGGATTTCCAATCTCTTTCACGGCAAAGTCCATTGATAAATTGCTACGACCAAGACCGAAAACGAGACACGAATGAATGATTCTCAGTAAACCGACTTTACCATGCAGTCTCTGATGGCGACGTATGGGGAAAATTAATTCGCATATTAGGTTGCGAGATAAATCTTAGTGGTTATTTGATAAATTCATGAATTCAAAATTGTTGATGCAACGATTTATTACAGCGCGACAGTAGGACATATGCTTTGGCAAAAATATCCATATGAAAACACGGCGCTATCATTACATCAATATCAACACGGAGTTGTCGTTCACGCTACTCTCGCACTATGCCATTTTGTTTCCAGTGTCATTAGAGGTCACCACCTATCCCATGATGCAAATCACTAGCAGTCCAATTGGGTCGCGCATTGAAATGTTAATGTTAGGTCAGTTAAAAAAATTACGTATTTAGTCACATTTACTGTATATTTATTTTTCAGTATACGAGCTGACAGTACTTTATTGTGCAAATAATCTTAAGTTTAAACGATATTTCAGCGACTGATCTTACCATCAATCTGAAAGATAATATCAAGATTACGATGTCTTCAATATCCAATGGGTTATTGCCAGAATATGCTATCAGTAGATTTAAGGGGCCACGAGATCCGTATACTTGCAAATGTTGTAGCGGTACAATGAATGCTCAGCTGTCTTGGTGGAGAATGGATCTAAGGGAAATGTATCCATTAAAAGAATTTCATGTTCACGGTGTTGAAAACAGTGCGTTTTTGTAATCCATTTTCCTATAAAATTAAACTAGTTGGATAATTGCAATTTTATAATTATCAAGTTAGCTTAAAATTGTTTCTCGCGTCGTAACTTAAAGTATATATTTAAACATTTTGCAACCGAGTTTACATTGTTTTATGAATCATTTAGTGAAAGGTGCATTATAGCGTGAATCTTATTCAGAGCGAGTCAATCAACTGGATGGTTTCTCTTTATATCTTGGAACTGATACAAACACCGATGAGACACTTGTATTTGTTGATACTGCTCCAGTTAGTGATAGACGATATGTAATCCCGTTAAGCAATCGTCTTGCCAGATACGTTACTGTTCGACGGTTTGGTACCCTTACTATGTGTAACGTATCCCTCATAGAAGGCGGTAATTAGTTATGTTTTAACATTGATTTTGACAAGTGGAGTAAAACAGTGACGAATCAGTACAAACTCATTATTGTCATTTTAAGACTTTCCGTTAACTAGGAAATATGTATTTACTGTACCAAATATGAATATATTGAACTGATTGTACTTAGAGCAGCAATTATACGTATAACAAGAAAAGAATGTGATAGTTGTGTGAGGTGTGAAATAATAAATTCGTGATGAAATATGATGTCATGTCCATTTGTGTAACGAATGTTTCATTCATTGAAGCAAATACTGTATCATTATAAAAGTATAAAAATTATAGAACTGATGTGTTTCAATGTCAAGAATGAAGAGTGATATAATACATGTTTTAGATTGTACGACTGGATATTACGGCGATCATTGCGAGAGAGTTTGTCATTGCGTGGATCAGAGACCCTGTGAAAGAGACACAGGGCGTTGTCACCTTCCAGTTTGTAAACTGGGATGGACCGGACCATCATGTAGCACTGGTTGGTATCATTTTGTTAGAAATGTCTGTTAAAGGACCGAGGACAGTTATAATATTTCTATTGTGGAGATCCGCGCCAAAGAAACTAGACAACATACACCGTATGTTTGTATTCTTGTCTCTTATTAAAGACAATATGCTAGACTAAGTACACATACAGTAAGTAGGATTGTATTACCAATCTGACATGAATTGTGATTATCACGTCTCTGGAAGTAATGATTTGTTTAAACCGTGGCAGAGTTAAGATATCAGGATACTGGACACCATATGATTCCTATCACGTGCACCAAGACTTTGTTATTAAAACATCGAAACAATGAAGACGCCAGCTTCAGTGGTGCAAATTAATCCAAATTTATAAACCTAAGCTGTGTAACGGTGTCATGATACTGGATACTGTATGATTCTTTTCACATGCACCAAGGCTTTAATAATAAAACAACGTAACAAAGAAGCCGCCAATTAACCCGTATTCATGGAAGAATATTGCATATCATCGGAGATGCCATTACTATTTTCAATTACAGAATGTCCATTTCAAACGTTTGGCGAAGGTTGTAATAATAAATGTTTTTGCAACCATGGCACTTGCACGAAAGACTATGGAATTTGTGATGGAGATTGTCAGGCTGGATTTGAAGGTGTTCATTGTAATGAAGGTAATTTAGCCAGTATTCAGAATAAAGTGCCTGTTTGTTTTCAATTTATGGAAGTCGGGTGTGTTTAAAATAATATAATGCGTGCCCAGCAGGAACGTTTGGAGATGGTTGTATTCAGAACTGTTATTGCAAGAACAGTACATGCTCTTCTGATGAGGGTATTTGCTCTGAAGGTTGTCAGGAGGGATTTACAGGCAAACATTGTAATCAAGGTACAAGGTTGCGTTAACATGTCTGTTTAACCAAAGTTATAAAACGGTATATTAACATAATTATTATTGTGTCAAATACGGCACACGACTGGGAAAATTATGTTAATAAGTGCAATATTATAATTAAGAAAAAAACTGTCTATAATCGACATTACTAGATGCAAACATACGAAAATGGTATTGCTCATAGCTCATTCATATAAATTGAATAATATCACAATGTATTAAAAATAGTTTACGAAGTTTATCCCAAGACCGACGATATGTGTATGCAAAACTGGAATGCCCGTCGCAATGAATGCTTTTGTAGACTGTAAGAGTATTTATTTGTATATCTATTGGATGAAACGATGTTGTTGTTAATACACACAAGAATTTCAGACACATCAGGAGCTACTGGTTCAATAGCAGCAATTGTTGGCGGCTGTTTGGGAGCACTATTGTTGATTGTTGTACTACTCGCCCTTTCCATTCACCGCTTTCGAATATATAAACGGTAAGGTAACAGTTTATGACAAAATAAGTTATCGATAATTTGATGGAAATCCCATACCGGCTGAATATGATGAGCCTACCGATGCGATTTGCAAATGGTCAGACACTGAAATAAAGTGTCCGTTAATTTAGCTATAGTGTTAATATTAAAGTAAAGAAAAATTCGAAGACAAAACATGTCCGTGAAGTTGGCAGCCCAGCAGCCTAGCAGCGTGAAGTTGGCAGCGTAGCAGCGTAGCAGCCCAGCAGCGTGAAGTTAGCAGCGTAGCAGCCCAGCAGCGTGAAGTTGGC
The DNA here is from genome assembly GCA_964023205.1 of Lutraria lutraria. Classification (NCBI taxonomy): domain Eukaryota; kingdom Metazoa; phylum Mollusca; class Bivalvia; order Venerida; family Mactridae; genus Lutraria; species Lutraria lutraria. The sequence continues at coordinate 31,926,166 of OZ026833.1, forward strand.
AGCGTAGCAGCCCAGCAGCGTGAAGTTAGCAGCGTAGCAGCGTAGCAGCCTAATATATTTCTACAAATAAACTTCACAAGAAATCAACCTTAACACTTAAGAATGCACGAAATAATGTGAGACTGTTGTTTGACAGTTAATTAATTTAAAAAATAGGAATTTGGCAGCGTGAAGTTAGCAGCCCAGCAGCGTAACAGCGTCAGTGTGTTGTTTGAACGTTAATTAATTGAAAATATATGATTTTTGAAAAAAATGTTCATGTGAAATTAGCCGCTGCTAGCAGCGAGAAGTTGGCAGCGTGAAGTTAGCAGCCCAGCAGCGTTACAGCGTACTGTATATTTCTACAGATAAACTTCAAAACAAATCAAGTTAAATACTTAAGACTGCATAAAATAATGACAGTCTGTTGTTTGAACGTTAATTAATGGAAAACATAGGAATTTTAAAACGTTATTATTTAGGCAATTATCGTCGCGCTTTATATTTGGTTTATTTTAAGCGCATGTTAATCTTATGTTTCCACTACATTTGAAAATTAACATCATTTGAAAACAAAATGAATGTTATATTTCAGTACAATTCAACGTAGTTTTGTTTATGTCCGTGAAGTTGGCAGCCCAGCAGCCTAGCAGCGTGAAGTTGGCAGCGTAGCAGCCCAGCAGCGTGAAGTTTGCAGCCCAGCAGCGTAACAGCGTAATATATATTTCTACAGATAAACGTCACAACAAATCAAGCTAAATACTTAATAATGCATAAAATAATGTCAGTCTGTTGTTTGAACGTTAAATAATGGAAAATACAGGCATTTTAAAACTGTTTTTTTTCATATGAAATTAGACGCTGCTAGCAGCGTGAAGTTAGCAGCACAGCAGCCTAGCAGCGTAATATATTTCTACAGATAAACTGCACAACAAATCATGCACAAACTTAAAAATGTATGAAATAACACTATTGTGTTGCTTTTATGTGTATTCGACGAAAAAAAAACATTTTTATCGAGTTTGTGAATCTGGCAGTGTAGTGGCCGCATAGCGTTCTTTTATAGTTATACATGTATAATGCGGCTTAAAAAGCTTTGCTGACCGTGAAAAGATAGGATTAATCCTTTTAGGGGCAATAAAACAATTAAGAGATTAGACCTCATGTGGATTTTTGTTTGGGGGGGGGGTCACTCATATATAAGCTGTTCAATGTCTTTGAACTCCTGCTGCTATTATAATGATTTGGAATATCGATATTTTTTTATTTAATAGTTTAATTAATCTTTTATATATTACTGACAGTATCTTTTGTTATTTTGAATTCATGATTTCTCCGACCCTTACGTGTTTATAAAAGACACCTGTCGACGATTCCTTTTATGTTTAATCAGGTAGTTGTATTTAGAATTATTAAGTATTATTGATTCAATGTAAACTTGGTAGATTCCGAAGTAAATTCAATGTTTTTAACATGATAACTTTTGTATGCAAAATGGCATCAAATGTGCACTCGTTTTGAAAATTTATTTTCTCTCACCATATAAAATATGACCCCCATCAAATGATATCTTCTCCGACCCTTGATGATACACGTGAGATTTTTAAGATCCATTCAACGATCTCTTGGCAAATCTCGGATATCTACGTCGTTATATTTACGGAAATAACCGGAATTTTGCGAAGATTATATCTGCCTATTAGGCATCCTTGTATATATACAGTCACAGCATGATGTATTATACAAGGTAATAAAAAAATGAACGCTCAATCGAGTTTTAGTATTATTAAAATAAAAGACTAAAAAAAATGCATTTATTACAGTATGTATAAAACTATAAGAATCTGTGTAGCGGTTGGCTAAATTTACTTTCGTATAAAAGCAAAATCGGTATTTAAAAATAAGTGCATTTCACAATTTGTTACTATAGTCGATACGTTTCAGCGCCGTTTTCTAGCTGACCGGATTGGAACTGGGACCATTATATATTGTATAATGGTTCAAGGTTGGAAATAATTGCAGTCATCCTCGATCATGTCGTACTTAAAGGTACACATAAAATACACATACTTTACGGATACTCACCCTGTACAGTATAGGGCCGCCGGAAGCTCTCGAGGCGTAGCGGCCTTACTATGATGCAGTGAATTTTAGCGTTGTTTTCCCGTCCAAAATAGTTTCTATGGCTTGTAGAACGTGATTCTGATACATATCTCGATGGTAGGGTGTGTAATTCTAGACCGCTGGAAGCTAGTGGCCTAACTATGATCCAGTCTGAATTTCTTGCGTTTTTTCCTTCCCGCAAAAATCGTTTTACAAAATGATACAAACTCAAAACCTTCTGTTTAATAAGCATCAAAACAAAAATAATCGTATTAGTTCATGCATTTTAGTCTTCAGCCTTCATACTTGTGTATTTTATGAAGAAATATGTCATAAACTTTGACTGGAAAAAGAAAAATCGTATTAAATTATAAAGTGAAGGTATACATTCAATACGGAATATGTCCTGACAATGCACGTGTACATTCAATGCGTACTATGTTCCTATAATATAGGTGTATAATCAATGCGGAATATGTCCTTACAATACAGGTGTACGTTCGATGCCGGCTATGTTTACATTATACAGGTGTACGTTCAATGCAGGCGATGTTTCTATAAAACAGGTGTACGTCTAATGCACGCTATGTACCTATAATACAGGTGTACCTTCAATGCGGGCTACGTACCAATGAGGATAGTGTACATTCTATACGTGCTATGCACCTATGATACAGGTGTTAGTTCACTGCGTTCTATGTTCATATAATACAGATGTACATTCAATGCGTACATGCAAAGCCGCCATTCATTTTTTTTTCAAAACAGTGAGTAAAAATAACACAACGTGAAAATGTGCCACTGTCTAAAATCCCGTCACCGGTCCATTAAATACGGACAAAGTCTATTTCCCGCTATATGCTACGGCGGTGTTCATCAAATTCCCGTACATCTGCAAAGTATTATTTCTAATTCACCGCCCTCCCCCTGCCAACTTCAAACACACACACATACAAAAACTAAGTTTACTGTAGACCGTTATGTGGTCGCTACAATACCGACCTCACAAACTCGACAAAAATAGTATTTTTTAGTCTAATACGCATTAAAGCAACATAATAGTGTCATTTCATGCATTTTAAAGTATTTGTATGATTTGTTTAGAAGTTTATCTGTATAAATATATATTACGTTGTTAAGCTGCAGGGCTGCTAACTTCACGCTGCTAGCAGCGTCTAATTTCACACACACACACACAAATGAAATTTCCCATATTTTCAATTAATGAATGTTCAAACAACACATAGACATTATTTTACGCATTCTTAAGTATTTAGCTGATTTGTTTTGAAGTTTATCTGTAGAAATATATATTACGCTGTTACGCTACTGGGCTGCTAACTTCACGCTGCCAACTTCACGCTGTTGGCAAAGTCTAATTTTACATGAACTTTTCTTTCAAAAATCATATATTTTCATAAATTAACGTTCAAACAACAGACTGACATTATTTTAAGCATTCTTGAGTATTTAGCTTGATTTGTTGTGAAGTTTATCTGTAGAAATATATATTACGCTGTTACGCTGCTGGGCTGCTAACTTCACGCTGCCAACTTCACGCTGCTAGCAGCGACTAATTTCACATGAAAAAAAAAGTTTCCTATATTTTCAATTAATTAACGTTCAAACAACAGACTCACATTATTTCGTGCATTATTAAGTGTTTAGCTTGATTTCTTGTGAAGTTTATTTGTAGAAATATATAAGGCTGCTACGCTGCTAATTTCACGCTGCTGGGCTGCTACGCTGCCAACTTCACGCTGCTGGGCTGTTAGGCTGCTGGGCTGCCAACTTCACGCTGCTGGGCTGCTACGCTGCCAACTTCACGGACATTGAATTGTACTGAAATATAACATTCATTTTGTTTTCAAATGATGTTAATTTTCAAATGTAGTGGAAACATAAGATTAACATGCGCTTAAAATAAACCAAATATAAAGCGCGATAATTGCCTAAATAATAACGTTATGACGCCGTGTTTTCATTTCAAGTGTCGCAGGAAACGTTTCGATACTGAAAAAGGTAGCCTGAAGAGGTATAGATATTTTTCGCTCATTGCGTAGCTAAATGAATGTTTTACATAATGTTAATTTTTGAAAAACTTCTACCACGGCGTTTTAGCTACATTTGCATTTATCTGAATATTTTACGTCGAGAAAACGTCCCCATAATGACGTTTTGACGTCGATTAATTTCCGACACGACGGGCGGACATGGATATTCAAAGCATTGATGATGATCACTCGGTAGACCACAGCATTCGCTCATCCGCAAAGTTCGAATTTTCAATTTATGACAATCTATAGCAAAGCTACATGAGGAAAAGTGCAACGAGTCGTTCACATAGCTGGTGCTGGTTTAGTTGCTAGGTTACCGACGTCAAACTGTAAAAAGAACAAAATGTTCGCAAGCGCAGCTACTATGGGTATAACCCCTCCAAATTGCATGCCATTCTAACACACTTTCTTTTTTGCCGAGCAACACCGCGAACTACCTTAACTACTTGGCTTTATCCTGTACACAACTACTCATGGTATCGGCAATGTCACCATTCTAGTCAAGCGTGCATCATCGATTGTCTGATCAAGCGATTCATCATATCGCATTATAATGTAAAATTAAGAAAGATCGTTTAAATGTGTGATGATTAGTAAGTAGTAATTCATCTGCCAATATCGGGTATTTAGTAAAAATACATTTTTCTGAAAATAAAAGAATAATTAGTAGATTACGTCTAATCCTAAGCATGTGTGCATATGATTTATGGCCAGTGTTACCAGTCATTTCTTTTATTTTGCTATACTGCAATAAATTGATTAAACTGAATTAATCTAAGTCGGTGAACTTTGAAGTGTTTTTATTAAGAATTTTGAATCCTATGCATGGGACTATTCCAAAGCGACAAGAACACCTCTATGTCTTGCAAATAATTGAATAGACGTATTTTGTATGTCTTGTCACAACCAGAACACACTATCGCCACGGTTATACGGGTACCCTATTTGTTTAACTCTTCTCTTTCCAGCGAACAATATATAAGGGACAACTATGAACTACACGACAATTGTGCTGTTACATCTAATGAAACAGTGTATGACACTATTGATGTTGGCACAGGTAATATATTAGCCAGTATTGCTGAGAATATAAAATATAAATATATTCAATAAATGATTTATTTGTTTTATATCATGGGAAGATAAAATTGAACGCATCAATTTATTATTACACTCAGATAGTTGCAACCGTTTTTAAGTATGACATGGTAGCTTACGGCACATTATATTGCTCATCATGCAATATGTGTCCGTTAAGTGCAACACACAGACAATTGACCGTGTACGATAAATTGCATTTGTTGTTATCAACCCAGTCGCTATAGCGTGCATATGTTCTTCCCAATACGTAACAAGATTATCAAAGCCAGGCACGATTCTACTAGAAATGAATGAAACCAAACTAAATATTAAAACCATTCCTCACATGGTTTCGAAAGTATCGTGCGCGTATTGTTGTTTCATTTTTATTCTTGCAAACATTTTGGAAATTACTTCGGAAAATCTGTGTATGGAGTCAATATAAAACGAGTAATTAATGCAAGAAGGACTTCAAATGTGCATCTAAATCATATATTGATAATTTGATCAGCATTGATGCAAATGTTGTTTTTTTTGCTGACTTTAGGTATCGCCCAAACCACGCAGTAGAAGCCTACAATGAATTGTGATAGTCAAAAACTGGTAAAGGAACATTGAGACAGAGAGTGGTTTAAAAATGTTTTTTGAAGCCTCATGATCATTAAAAGACAAACCAGTGTCTAATGTTCTAAAGACTGTATTACAAGTATACTAATTAAGTTTTCTAGAGTGCATATTATATATTAACACATAAGTTGTCCATTGTTGTTATTTGCGAGTGTTTATTTATCGAGTTGGTACCGACCAGTGGATTATCTGAAAATGATGACTGCGATGATAAGTGCTACGTTTGATATATTCTATTTTACTTTGAAATGTTAAAGACGTACTAAATAATAATTGTAACATTATAATAACATAATTCTAAAGGCTTTTTATCATTGATTAAAAGTACACTTTAACCAATTGTTAATATTTTTTCTTAACAACATGATTGTAAAATATCTGACAAATTGAATTGAATATTAAGGGATTAGTTATAGTAAATGTGTTAGTTTTATATTCATCTAAATGTAATATCAAATTTCTAAGTAGTTGTATGCTGATGTAAATCACTAAACTGTGTTTCGTTATATTTACATTCCATTCTCAACATTATTGTGTTCATGAAAATACTAAAACAATCATATCAGCATCAAGGATTCTTGCTATGCACTAGACAATACATATATTGTACATTTAGGTCCGTGTTGACAAGGATAAACATACTGCAACATGCAACTTTAAAAATACATTTAAATGATTACAACGCATCCCGAAAACCGAATTAGCTTTAGCTGTGATTTTATGCAATATACTCGTTGGGCTCAGTCACGTGATTTATACTTAAATTGCTATTTCGTGAGGATGTTTACTTATGCTTATGTTGTGTTATGTTAATTTCACTACATGTTGTTATACTTATCATGTTTGTATCTTATGCCAAATTAAATCTTATCATCATACTGGTGGTTGTTATTTTGAAAGCAAATAAAAATACAATGTTTTGTCCCTCCGTTTGTTGCCATTTTCCCAGACACAATAAGAACGCCAATGAAGTAAAACATACAATAAGCGTGTGCGATCCAGTGTGAAAGACACATGTGCAAAGATGGAAAAGATTTGGGTGACATTTCATAATCACTTTCAAAAATGGTTTTGTATTACATGGCCTAATTAATCATATGATAAATAACGGGAAACAAGTCTGTCCTTTTATTGATTTTACTAAGGCGTTCGAATACGTAGTAAGAGTAAATGTGTTGTATAAATTGATAAAATTAGGATTACGCGGTAACATATTAAATGTAATTAATTAAATGTATACATCTATTAAAACGCACGTTAGATGCCATAATAAATTAAGTGAAGATTTTACTTGTGCGCTTGGTGTTAGGTCGGGTAAATGCTTATCGCCTTTTTTATCTTCCATGTTTTTTAACGATCTTGAAGATTGATTTTATCATAGTGACTTAGATGGCATTGATGTTAATATGAATAACCTGTTTTTGATTTTATATGCTGATGACAGTAACATTTGCTAACAGTAGTGAAGAACTATAATAAGCTTTAGATTTATTATCGAACTGTTGTAATAGGTAGAAACGTACAGTAAATACATCCAAAACAAAAATAATGATTTTCAAGAAAGGTGGATGGTTACCAAGAAATATGCAGTTTGAATATAAAAATGAGGTTGCTAAAATTGTGAACAATTTTAGGACTTGTCTTTACTACAGGTTGGTCTTTTCGGAAACACAATCTACCCTTACCGGTCAAGCTTTAATTTAAAGCAATTTATAAGATGAATAAAAATTTATGCAATTTCACAAATCTAACTGTTTCACATCGCCTTGATTTATTTGATAAATTAATTTCTCCCACTCTCAATTATGGAAGTGAAGCGTGGGGTTTTGTTCATGGCTATGCCATTGAATATTGTAAGCGAATCTTAGGCGTTAAGAAGACAGCTCAGAACGATTTTATATATGGGGCACTCGGAAGTAATTAAATACTGGGTTAAAGTACTTCAATGTAATTAAAGTAAGTATGTTAATAAGGTGTATAATGTTTTGAAGACTGATTTGGAATTGTTGCGTAATCAAGTAAACTGGTGTTCACATGTCAAAGATATTTTATGCTCTCTCGGTTTTTATGATGCTTGGTTATTTCAATATGTTGGTGATGAAAAAATTGTACTTAAATTTCTTTTTGTGAGGATGTTTACTTATGCTTATGTTGTGTTATGTTACACTACATATTGTTATACTGACCATGCTTGTACCTTATGCCAAAATAAATCTTATCATCATACTGGTGGATTTGTATAAAGCAAATAAAAAAACAATGTTTTGTCCCTCCGTTTGTTGCCATTTTCCCGGACACAATAAGAACGTCAATGAAGTAAAATATACAATATACAACGGATATACGTTAAGACAATTGTACTCCAATAAGCGTGTGCGATCCAATATGAAAGACAGAATGTGAAAAGATAGAAAAGGTTTGGATGACATTTCATAATCTCGCCTTCCTATGATGAATCTTGTCCGTTGTTTACAGAGACCCATTGAACTTCCAATAAGGAAACATAGTCGAGATGTCAGTGCAATCGATAATATAACACAATTTAATGCAATGTAAACAACTATTACGATTAACAATGTATAGACTATCTGTCAACTCAAAGACATCGTTGAATGCTGTTAAAAGTTGATTGTTAAGCAAGTCATTACGTATATGTCTAACCCATATCCACTTACATTTTATAGAGCATAACAAACAAATGCATCCCTCGGCTATATTATACCTGTTTGACTTGCGGACGAAGCAAATTTAAACAAAAGTCTACATTAAGCGTATTGCCTATAGCAACAATTAGTTTGCCTTCGTAAGAGTTGTCGTATAACACAGTCATATTTAGCCCGAGTTTAGACGTATTATCGTCATTGTTATTGTGGATGTGGTGCATCCATAATAAAGAATGCAGTAAATGTATTACAACTTATTTAAAACTTATGGTAAGTATACTTCCTTAGTGAAATGGGCGGTATGAGGAAGTTAGATCAATAATGGGTCCCGTGTATAAAGTGACAGCAATAGAAAAAAACTATATTTAATCAACTTGTTTCATACTGCAACATCCTGAAATACATTATCTTGTAGTATCATTTAAACACGCCATTCTATAACAAAACAGATTATTTGAGAATAATCGGTTTGGAAAATTTGGAATTATTATAATGCCTCCATATCGTTATATATACTTGAATAAGCGATTCGGAAGTATGTTTTGCAATGCTGGGTCTGTACCAAAGGCAACGATTTTTTTAAACGGCAGGGCAGCAATGTAAGTGTGACTGATGTAGAATCCATATTTAGATGATAAAAATTTCATGCATCTTGTTGTTTTATAAAATTAGTAATACGCTTTAACAACATAAGGAAGTTCAATTACTATTGCCATTATTGTCTCCCTTAAAACGTAAACAGTCTAGATTCATTTTCAGAAGAAATAAAACAGCAACGTTATAATTGTAATTTTATTGCTTTAGTGTCAATTGTTCTTTGAAATATGTTCCCCTTCAAGTTTACACTAGTTTAATGGAACATCTTTAATTAATTGCCTACATTGTATAGTATAACACTTAATAACGTAAACAATAGTCGTTTACAAAAATACAAATACCATGCTCTCATATCAAGCGTTAAAATTAACTAACCGAAGGCGGATAAAAATAACTGATGTATTGTGATAAACAATGCATTATCTTCATATCGTCTCCACTTTATCGGCGACAACCATCGCTAACGTGTTGTGTATTGCGTTGGTAGATGACAATATTTCGTTTTTAAGTAGCCTCTCTTACTGGACATCAAAATGCAGAGGGTTTAATTCTTTAACATCGATTGCCGCTTCATTTAAAGATTAATTTCAAAACTGCTTTCGGTGGTTTGTAGCCGACATGTAATATCTAGAGAACAATGCCTCATAATTTTCATACTGTTTTCGTTTTTCACTATGAGGTATTACGTAATTGTCAGCGGGGTTCAGGCTACGGAATTTATTTTACGTCAAATATCTAATGAACGAAGAACGTTAGCAAAACTCTGAGACACTGTTTCCTGCATTGTACATTTATAGTTATTTAATCGTTGATTGTTGTAACGAATTTCCTGATACAGAGAGGTTTTCTTTGCAAAAAATATGTAAATTACCAGCGATATTGGATTGTAGAAGACAACCCAAATCTAACATATTTTCAAATCACTTACAATCGACTTTTACAGTGGATTTATTTAAGTACATAACTATGGTTAAAGTTTTAAATTTATACATTGGTGAAACTTAATATTACCAGTCAGTCACGAGCTACATAACACTTCTAAATAAATACGAGTGTGTTTAACAAATGTAAAATATTGTATTAACTTCAATGGTTTTACAAATGATGTGCATTGTATTATTGGTTGTCTCAACGTAATTTAGTGTAATCTTTTACATATATGCAACGGTATTATATATAACGTTATTGTTCATATTAGTATACCGTACATAAAAAAATCAACAAAGTAGCAAATTATATATGATTAGGCCATCTGACAGCTAAACTTGACTGAAATATGTTTCATTTTAGAAAACTAACAAACAAATTAACAGTTTAGAAAAACAATTTCACCGTTTCCTCAAAACTCTATCTAGCAAGTCATTTTTCTTATAAAGCCTATAACTCTGTCTTATATCATACTTACTGAGTAATGCTGGCACCCATTTGTTCAATAAAATATCAATACATCTACCTCAAATAATAACATAAAATATTCAGATAATCCTTTGTTTAATGATGAGTGTTTCCAAAAGAAATTAGTTTTTCACAAAATGTTAAATATGTATTGATTCGTTTACAGTGAAGAAAATCGAAATAGTTTAGTAAGGACTAGATCAGCGTATAAAACTTGTATTAGAAACTGTAAATATGAATATGATAAAAATGAGACATTAAAACTTACTCAGGCAAGATTTTGGTAAGCTTTTTTTCACGAGTGTTAAAGAATAGATTGCCTGGTTGGGCAGAAACATATTATTTTATGTAGAGGCTAAGTCCGGTTTCAGGTAAAAAATGGGAACTGTTAATAATAGTTTGTTATTACATGGCCTAACTAAGCATATGATAAATAAAGGGAAACAACTCTACGGTGCCTTTATTGATTTTACTAAGGCGTTCGATTATATATATACACACACACATTTTCATGTTTCGTTAACTCTCATTCTGGTCATAGAGTATTTGTCATGGCATAATATTATACAATCAAATCAAAGTAATATACTTTAGATTATGGAGAAATTACGTTGCTCAAACAATTATATTGTCATACAATATTTATTAATGATACCAGTGTCAAGTTCGATCACTAGTAGTGACTCTAACTCAATTGCCTAAAAAGTCACTATCATACTTTATTAACGTCTTCTTCAGCAACATCATTGTGATAGTTGTTTTTTTCTGCAAGATTTGCATTTCAAGTCGTAAAGTGCAATAATTATTCTACTTGATTACGATCTGCACATCGGAATACATTTTTTTTTAAATTTTAAGTAGCAACGACGCGTGTTAGATAATAATACTTTATAAATTGTTTTTCAAATTTATTGTTTGGACAGTAGCTTGAAGATGCGGAATTTAATTTCTTTCATTTCTTTCAACGCGTAATGACCTGCACGGTATATTCTTTTCGGAACACACAAAACATTTCTTGACCTTTCACTCGATCATCAGATCTATCTTAAGGCATTGTTTCGACACAACCTTCAAAACAACATCAGTGGCAATAGAGATCTGTAAATCAGTGATATTCGAGCCAGACAATAACAAACAACTATGGGCAGGTTATTGTTTTCAAGCTTCCTTGCATGCTATGTTAAACACTTCGATAGGCGGTAAATAAAGCAGTTATTTTTGTGAAGCCGGAAGTATTTATGAATATGAAGTTTGCAAGGATCTTTCAACAGACATACTTAGTTTGGAGTATCGAATTTCACTAAACCTTCAACTGCAATGGGATTGACAGTAAGATTTAACTGTGCAACATCATCGAGTGGATGAAAAAGTAGTGTTTAAGAGAGTACATAAAATAAATCTAAAGAATATGTGTGTTGTTTAAGATAATTCTGCTGGACAACCATCAAATATATGTGTATTACGGTATGCGCATAAAATGGCTGGCGGCAACACACTTGTCTGCTATGTGACACTACTAGTGATTCATGCTTGGATTATCGAGGTGAATTGTGGTGGTGAGTATATTCATTTTAGCGATGGATCTAAATACTGTCATAAATATCAAAACGTTAAAAAACATATTCCCAAAGCTAATTACTATCTTCCTTGCATAATAGTATCGACTGGCAACTATTTAGTATACCCTATTCCTAAGAATTTCAGTAAAATGTGAAGATGTGCTTTTATTAACCACGAATGACTCTTAGTTCAGGTGAATGTCTAATTGTTGTTTAACAGAAGCAGAAGTGTCAATTATTCAAACGGTTTTAGATACAATTGTTTTGATAGATTATGTGCATAAGAATCGAAGTGTGTTTCATATTATGCAGTACAATAACAGTCAACATTTAAATTATTCCTCACTTACATACATATGCACGAAGTTGTCAGAAAAATGCTGATGGTTACCACGCAAAGCAGGGACTCTGTTTTACGATAGGTCAATGAATTATACTAATTTTTGTTCAACATAAAGACATTTATTGTAAATATCGTGATCATTCTAACATCGAAACTCAGTCACGGGACTCAATGCACTACCGGAAACATATGAGATACTGATAAAGTATATATCAAAGACATTTGCTCCAGTTTCCCTTTTTCACATAGACATATAAGGAAAATGAAAACCCCATGATCTTTTTAAACGATGCATGCTAACAGAAACATTGTAAGCGATAAAAGTGGTGGTTGACTCACTCGTTCAGGAGTTATCTACCCTTGATTTTGGATGTTTGGTTAATTTTAGGTCATATAGAAGTATCGCTATTATTTCCTAGGACATACATTCTTTTACGTAAAATGTGTTGATCAAGTATAAAGATAATTGAGAAAGGCACATGTCGCACAAGTTTTCGGAATAAATTGTATGAGTTTCCCAAATTGTGGTGCATCACATCCTGTTGCGACAGGGACGATTAAAAGAGCAAGTAGCCTGTCTTGTTAGTGTGGCCATGAACAGCCAGCGTAGGTATATCGGATAGATATCGGATAAAGAACGATTTATCTGAATAACGGTCGAATCAATATCCATCTGTGATTGTTGGGTGATTGATCCTTTTTACCAAATATTGTTAAGCAGTCGGAAAAGTCTAAAAGACTAAAGCATTAAATGGAAGTAAAGATATATCTGTTAGTGTCTTGGTGTTTGATAAAACAAAAAATCGCAGACGAACAGACCACGGGCGGAAGTCAAGGTAAAATAATTAACATGGTGATATGTTCGTTCGATTTGAATTACTGCTTTGTGACAATCTTAATAATCTAGGTTGGCACAAGGACGACACACAATAGCAAAATTTACTTTACTCCAGGTAAGTTATTTAATATGGTTTTCGCGATGGATATATTCTTCGAATAAACAACATTTTAACTTTTAAATTTTTTTCTGCTGAATCACTGAATTATTTTAAATCAAGAGTTCAGCTCGCTTTTCTGTATTTGAAGGGTACCCGAAATAACACTGATATCAGTTTAAATTGAGATCGTTGATGTATTAAGATTTGAGAATGAGTTGCTTTTCTTACAGGTCTGCTATTCCGAATGTTGGTGGCTCATCATTGAGAAAACTATGACTGGGAATATTCAAGAAATTATCCACAACAGCCTGATTATTGAGTTCAACTAGACCAGAGCAGATGGGATAGATGGGTTTTGAGTTTCTGAAACCTTGGACCAATATACACATTGACATAATAATTCATTCTATGACGATGTTAGTTAGGCATGTGTTAGGCTGTCGTGTACATTTATTTCGTCCTTAATTAAACAATAGGTATTATTAATGAATGTATCGTTACCTGCCGTTAAACTGTAACATGACAAAATAAAATAAATAACTTGCTGATGTATTTCACTGCATCATTTTCTTCCTGACCTAGGGTCCGGACACGTTAAAATGTAAACCTATGGCACGTTGTAAAATTGCCATTATCGGACCGAGTAATATTTAAAACACTATCTGTATGTATTTGGGTAAAACAAATAAATATAGATTGAAGACTTTGATACGGGCGTATTCATACATTACGGAAGTTTGCTGAAACACTTTGCCGAAAGTCTTCCTCATTCGTAAAACCAACGATGTAAACATATAGCATTCATTGTTTTGACATTCAATTAAAACACGGACGTTTTGAGCCAATCTATTTTTCAAACTAGCTCATCTGCGACGACGTATAAGAGCTAAATCAATCGTATTAAAAAAACAACACCATTTTAATTGAATTTTATTAAAAACGAGACCCAAGCTCTATCATGGATATTATGCTCATAACTAACACAAAAAAAGAACTTAGGATACTCTTTAAATAAGGAGGAACAGTGTAGAATGGACATATCAGATTTTCACACTCTCCATAATAAAATTCATTTTCCCATATGATTACCGTCAATATACGAGGGCTGTTCTGGAAATTCGCGAAATTTCTCAACAGCATGACTATTTACAGGGCTTTGGAGTTACAACTATAAACGGAAAGTCGCTGCTAATCTGAATAGAAATAAAACACAAATGACTTCAATCATAATATGGTTATAAATGATTAACATGGCTTCAATTAAGCTGTTCTACTTGTAAATAGTTTTGACATAGCATAAATAATGCTACTTTCTTAACGCTGTCACAAAATTCAAAACTTCTTTAACCAAATTGTACGACACATTCGTCCGTGGCGAGTTGACTATAAAACACAGTGCTTTCCTGTTCGTCATCTTTTTATTCACACATTTTTTAAATTGTATCCTGTAGACAAAACTGATACATAACATTATTTTAATCTTTTTTAAAACATGATCATGTGCATAATGAAACTCCACAAAGGCTATTATTGATATTCCGTCGTTCGTATATGAATCTCAAATAATGCTGATTTGTGATGATTCAATTGGTTGCATCCTTATCACCTATTAGCATAGATTATTGAGTGGGTTATTCAGTCATGGTTAGTGATCATCCGTAAGTTTTAACATACTTTCCGACATATGTAATGAGCGATTACGGATTGCCTTAAATAGAAAATATGGCATACCTGGTATTTGTAAAGTCTGTTCGTGTTAAAAGCTAATCAGTCTCCGCTATCGCATAATCATAACTCAATCGTTTGAGCCCTATGTTATAGCCTTAGTTAATTCAATATATCTGCACATCTGTAAATGGGTGCCCATTTGTATCAAGTTTCTTAATTACTTTTTTAACACCTAGCCGAACAATAACACGAACTATTGAAACTAGTTCCCAAGTGAGCTATTATTTTTTAAGTTAAAGTAGCATCTTCTATAGAAAGTAATTCCCGTCTAGTGGGTGTTCGGATAATGACAAATTTATTCTGCTTTGAGAATTGATTTAAAGCATTTAAGATACCCTTTCTGCTTACTTTTAAGAACAAATAACCATTAGAATGATGCCGATGTGACATGATATACGTAACATGTGACATAATATACGTAACATGTAATTTTGCTTCTGCCTGGTGTGAGCAGCAACTTGAATAATAAGATTAAACAAATTACTTATCATGGGAACACATTAATTATAATCCCTAACTTGAGATGAACTGTACCTTTATGTAGATACATGAAAATATGGTACAACAGATGCAATAAATTGAACATTTTCGTCAAACGCAATGCCTATGCTAGAATGATTTCTTTACACGCTTGTGTAAGGTCAATGTTCTAATGTTCAATGTTCGCTTATTTTTCAACATATTAAATACAACTTTCCTATGAGAGACAAACAATATTATATAAACATGGTAATATTTGTTTCCTCGTGCAATGTTACGTACATTGATGCTACGCATGGACAGACATTTTTTTATGATAAATATTAATGCCTAGTTAAATTATATTTTAAAACCATGCAAGTTCTTAACTTTATACCAAACAACACAGCCAACCTTGATTTAATATAGTGGTATGATGATTCTAACATTTCCTATTTAAACTTTGTTATTTTAGCGTTAAGAAACAAACCATGGTTTTATTCTTTTCCCAACGTACGACCTTATAATGAAATGCAGTATTGTGTATTCTGTGAATCCAAAACAGTTTGCACGCAATCTGATAAGATAATCAGTGTGCCATTGTTTTGATAAAACATACCAAAGGACTTTAAACATTGTTTTCTTTAGAACATTGTTAATAACTGTATAGATACTCTAGAAGGAAACTGAAAATAATTGTAGATAGATAAACGTATTATCTTAATGCACACCTAATTCACACCAGGTTTCAAACCTAGCAGATTCAGCTCCGTCTATAACTGTGACGTAACAATTTGATTTTCATAAATTATTCTTTCATTTAAAGAAATAATCGTTATATGAATTATACGAGGCAAAAACAAATGTAGTCATACGCAATGGTGATTATGCTTAAATACAAATTTAACGAAATATGTTAAGACTATCAATTAATAAAGGCATACAAAAACTAATAGAGAAACGCCTTTCTAATTCAGTATCCATGACATACATGCGAGAAGCATGAGTACTGCATATTTGCCTGTATGTGGATTAAGATTTCTATATTTATATCGATTCTGTCCTAAAACATACACTGAAGACGTATTCGAATGGTGGAAATAGCATTCTTTTTATCTCCAGGGCATTCACACTCAGATTATTTAATTTAATTTATCATCGGATCGTGTATTAACGAACAAATTTACAATAAGTTTGTATTAAAAAAACAACCTTACTTTCATTTCAGCGTTTCAAGTAAACTGGGGAAACGGTGTAGGTATTTTTTGGACGGGTGTTTTCGTGGGTTATCTTCAAATTCAATGCAAATTTTAACATAATTCTGGTTACTCGACCACTTCAGTTGTATCAGTATTTATATAGGATGCTACCGGATGATAATTTTTTAAATGTCTGCATTATTGTTTTGACATTTCGATCAGCCGAAGATAAAGGCGTTCTTTTTGATAAGCCGGAAAAATAATGAATATCAAGCAAATAAAGGACTTAACAACATACATACATTAAATTCATTATAAGCACACTTGTATTGTCAGTTCTTTATAATGCTACAATACAGTCGCGTGTGACTTAATAAGAGTAATATACAAAATACACCAACATAATACTTGTTTTTTTGTGGGTTTTTTTTTGGTGAATTGTGCTTGGTAATCATAGAATAAATTACGGTATGTGTATGTTACGGCTGTCAACACGCTTGTTTGCCTGACAATACTACTAGTGATTCATGCTTTCATTAACAGAGTAAATAGCGGTAGTGAGTGTTTATTTTTATGGAACGAAAAACATTTATCGAGACAAAAAAATAGCATTTCTTTGCAGAATAGCATTGTTAATGTCATCACATCTAGCAACATATCATGCTACTCTGATGATAAGAATTCTAAATATCCTAATATTTTAAATGGCGGATGGTCTCCAAATATGCAGAACATGTAGATAAAATTATATCAACAATAAATGGTTGTTAAGTTTAGGTCATTGGCTTAGTATTGCTCCTGGAAAAAATAAACGATTTTTAATATTGCTGTTTCAAACACATCATAAAATTGTTTTGATGTGTTACGAATATGAGGGGGTCTCATCAGCAGTTACCGTATATAATTACACGGATACGCACACATGTATGTAGGTTACCGATAATTGTATCAAATTACATGTAAATTTGATAAATCCCTTTATCCGTTGATCTTAACTTTTTCAACTTTTTTCATAGCCGTTATCACTATTTAAGTCACATCTCCGGGAAATGTTGGTGTATGCAACATGAACATGTTATTCATCAGGGTTCAGTTCTACGATATTTCATTTTTAATGTCGAGGCTAAATAAAGCATCGGGACTCCGTACAGAAAGACGCCGCAGAACAACAGAATTTATATCCCTGATGGTATTTCGAAAAGTGCTCGTAGTATTTCATCGTGGCCGATTTGAATAACCGATAAACAGCTCACCCGTTTCCTGTGGTTTTCTTAACACAGTACAGTGCCTGTTTGTTGGGATCGGGAAACTGAAAAACTAGTCTACCACTGCTATCGTATATATGTGCATTCATTTCAACTAACCTGTTGGTTAATAATCACGCGACCGTTAATTATATTATGGTATATGAGTAAAATAATGAAATAAACAACTTAATATTGGAATAGTATTAATTTTGTCAAATGAATGACATTGATACTGTATTCATCACAAATTGTTTACCCACCGATTCAATTTCACTTCAACTTTTCAAGATAAATATAATTGTTTTTCGGTGAATCTGTAAAATACGTTTCTTATATAAGTTCTTTTTGGAGACCATGCAATCGAGATTTAGACATAAATAACGCTGCGTAAATATACATTGCATGGCCATATTTAATTATCGCGGTATAATTATTTTTTCATGGGCACATTTTAGACAACAATGAACTAGGTGACGTCAGTTTTGAACCTCCATATAGTTTACAAGCTAGCTTAACTCCGACTATGAAGACAATGGTTGTATCCAATATCGTTTAAATCGAACATAGTGGCCTAAAATATTTAAGACTAGCTTCTACCATGAATATAATGTCTGCATTACAAGGTCACTTTCGGACAAAACTCTCAGTAGTAAATCGATACTGAAAAAATGGAGCACGAAACATGTAACATAAATGTGTACACTTTGCACATTAATGTTATTTCATACATTCGTATGAATGGATGTAATAAAAAAGCAATGCATTCAAAGTGATAATTTCACTTACACTCATTTTTACTCTCAGCCTTTTTAGCTTCGATCATTAAAATATGGTGTTGAATAATAAGTTTTACAATAAAACACTCACGTTGAATACAATGTTAAAATAGCTTTTAATTTGTGTGGTTGTACCATAGATGTGAACAATAATACATGAATAGATAATATATGAAATTTTCAAAGTTATTGGTTCAACGACGAATTCATTAAGCGAGCAAACGGAATTTACAACAAAGATAGATATAATCGGAATAATTTACATATCACATATAAAGCAAAACCATTGTTCAATACCACACAAATCAAAAGAAAATCATAATACTTCTACAACTCAACTCCAGGGTTTCGGAAAGAAGATAAGAAACTTAAACTAGACACGATAATAATATCGATAAAGATGATTTTCATGACCCTTACACGTTAACTGATGCATATTTCCAAACGATGTTGAGTATATGAGATAATAATTTTGTGCAAATTAAACAATTAGAGTGTAAAATAACGAAATACTTAAGGCAATTTCTGATCTAAAAACTAGTAAAAGTGCAGTACCTTACTGCCTATTAGAACTAGACCCTTTTTCGCCACGTACGTATCACTTAGGATAAAAAGCGACTCGTCTGGTCTTTTATCTCGTTAAGTAAATATGGAGACTGTTCTCTGACACATAAACTTGCAGCAAAGGATCGTGATTTGTAATGTAATGATAATGGACTATAAACACTTTAAATTTGTATTTGTTTTTCTTTTTAGCCAGTAAAGTCGTCATATTGTGCTCAATTATTGTGCCAAAAAGGCTTGGTAATTCTTTAAGAACACCGTTGATGGTCAGTCTGTAGAGCATTAAAAAATGAGGCAGTTTAACGGCTTAACAAAGAATTAGTGTATGCCACCTAAGTAAGTTTCCACGCACCCTCCAGTAGCAATAATAGTTAACGAAAATAGGTAACACAAAGGTCAGGGTACAAGTTACAAAATTAAGGAACTCATAGAAGACCGTAAACAAACTCAATATGTAAGTATATGATCTAACCTTCGGCTATGGAATCACCTTGAACTATTACTGTCAATGTGTTTTACATGCATTTTTACATTCGTAAATCTTTTATCTTCTCTTGTTTAAGTTGTCTTTCTTATCAAATCAATATTGATGCGCCTAGAACAGAGACGTATAATAATTAAAAAGAAATGGTCAATTCGTTTTTATGTCATCCGAAACGAATCCTGATTTTCTTTTATGCTTCACTTCGAAACTATTACTGGTTTTATTCAGACTTAAGACCGAAACTTTTTTTTAATTTCATTTTGCAATGATCTAATATGTTATTCTGCCTTGACGCATTTGTAAAACCTATTTGACCTAATACATATGTTACAACGACAATGATTGGTTTAATCAACACTCGCGAACGGCAAATAGTAGTTCGGTGTTCTTGTCGAAGGCATTGACGTCATTGAATAGAACCGTTTTATTTAGTTCGATTTGTTAATGGTTGGTTTCAGTTAAGATTAAGATCTAATTTCATAGTCATGCCTTTTTGTTATTCGCAGAATTATTTCATGAGAAATGTCCAAATATTAATAAAGGGTTAATTAGGTGTCATTTCCTGTAACGGAGTGTAGCTATTTACCCAAGAACAATGACATTCCATTATTTGTATTGGCAAATGGGATTTTCGAGATTATTCCTCTTTTTAATGTCTTTTCGTCGGTGACCATTTGTCATTCCATAACTGCTGGTCATGTTGTTGATGAATGTTTGGGTATGTGCTTGTTAAAAATGATACTCATAATTTATGCTTACCAAGTGTGTTACCTAGCCAATAGAGCATCACATGGAAGGCTATAATGACCCAAAACACTATTTCTTTGTTCAGACAACAGCTGCATTTGCACGGATTGGTGAATCCGTAAATATAAATAAATTGTGGAATAATTAAACAATGAATTTGAACTCAGTGATGGTCTATAATTGGTATCCAAGTCATACCTTCGAGTAACCCTAAATGGTGATTCCTTCGTTATACCGGAAATATTCACAAAAAGCTCGCGCTATATACTTTGTTGATTGACGTCATACCCTGAAAGCCAACGTCTAAAAAGGAATATAATTGAGAAATAATTCATTCGATATTGCGCTATTATTTCCTCATATAATAACATACTTTATATTTTCCGTCAATTGTGATGCAGAGTCAAATGATTAAGTACCGTGTATACAGACAAATTAACTCTGCAGAACAGTGGAGTTATTTGTTATTTTTCAGAAATGTCCTCATAAATGGCTCTTGTTTTGTAGATTGTAATACTGTGTTCCGAAATACACCAACCTTCAACAACTGTACATATCGATGTCATTGTAAGGAAGATGAAAAATGTGATCAGGAAACTGGTGATTGTCCCAATGGTTGTGCGTTAGGTTGGATGGGGCCCGGTTGTCAATATCGTAAGTATATTATACACGCGAGTAATGAACAGTATGCAAACCCGTCTTGCATCTACGAAATAGTATACTCAAAAACAAGAAGGCATGCATTACAAACCTCATTCTGCTGATTAAGTATCACATTTATTGGCATTAATTTATCATGCAAAATAGTAGGTGTATTAACAATTATTTTTATTTACAAAATAATATGCAACTTCAATTTGTATATATGTTTGTATCAGGCAACATTGCGCGCAAGCGAACAGGAGTAAGCAATGTGGGAGGAACAACTATTGTGAGTGAACAAGCACAACAAGCTGTTGACGGTGATGTGACAACTTGTGCCAGAACAAAAGATGAAAATGCACCCGGCGGATACAACTATTGGAGAATACAATGGAAAATTAAATTTCGTATTGTTGGTCTCGTTTTGAAGATACGTCAAGAAGATGTTGGTATGCCCGCTTGCTGTCTATTTTTATACCAATGTCAAAGTGTGTATGATTACAAATATGTATGTTACTGAAGTATTATTCAATAACTTGTTTACAATCGCCAAATATAACTATGCGCTTATTATCTTGAAACGGCAAACTACATCGGTCCACAATATCTTCTGCTTGAACAAATGATACTTATAACAAGCACTGTACTTGTATCATTATGAATGAATATGTCATTAATCATAAAAGTTATACATCCTTTGATAATTACATGTACCTTAAACGAACTTCGAATATATTTTTCACAATTAAGTTCCATATAACAAAGCACACCATGCAATAAAACACACTCAATGATTGAGATGTGTCATCGGTTAAAATTCAGAGGAAGACGTTCGAATGCTCGTGGAAATATCCACTAGAGCTAAGAACTGAATAATTATAATTTATACCGTTTTTCTTTTTGTTATACAGAAAATTCATGCACTTCCATAAAGAAAATCAATTTTATATTTCTGATTTTAGAGATGAACTTTCAGCTGAAATAAACCTTTTATCAAAACTCAAACCCACACAATAAGTTTAATCAAATACAGTAACTAAAGGAAACTATTAACACATGAGTCTAGAAATTGTGTCAAGACCTATACACACAATAGTTTTAATCAAATACTATAGAAGATTGCGATGTATGATATCATACGAGTTGTCACCACTGAAATAACTTGTGTGCTGCGTATTGTGGTGTTTATTCTAGTAAGTAATGCTGTTACTAACACCTTAATTATCATTCGCAATTTTGGACAGAGTTGTTAAGAATGAAAAATGAAGTCATCAACAAATTTACTTTGAATATATTACACGTTACTTAACTTCATTTTTAAACATGTCTGCATTGAGAAATGCAGTAAACTACAGTCGATGTAAACAACTATGTTTGGGTTGTCTTGCTCTTTGCTTAATGTTAATGTATTGTTATTCGTGTGAGCAGTAAATACCACAGGACTGTCTTTTCTGAGCTATAGATATAGCTTTGCCGATTATAAATACGGACTCAATCATTGTAGAATAGCTATTAACAAGAACAAATTATTAGTATCAGAGGTTTTATATGTATGATCATTACTGTTACTCTCATGAAAATCAAAACCCCGATACAACATGATGATACGACGAAAATCAAGTAGTTTGCTTAGTCGAGAACGCAATTATGAAAATGAGTAGTTAACCAATGACACTTAAAGGGGCATGCCCTGGAACTTGAAGCGTCTCGAATAGCTATCAAATTGGTATTATTTTAATGCCTAAATCAATGAATGAAAGCCCTGTAAAATATTTATGAAATATCCCGCTAGTTTACTCAAAATACACTTTTCAAGATTGACCAAACCGATTTCGGCCTAGAAAGTATTCATCATTTTCACAACTCGATCCTTTCGGTATCTGTCAGAACCGAAAACATCGCGGAAAAAAATGTCAACAAACTGAAATTGTAAGTATTGCTCATGTTATGTTCACTTGAAAGGCAGCGCACATGTTCAGCTAAACTCTCAGACGATTCGGAAATATCGTTGTCGTCAATAAAAGGCCGACAGCCTTTTATTCAAACCGACATACAAATACCGACGTGCGCGTTATTGGGTCATTTTAACGCACATTCTTCTTTGGCTTTTCGGTAATAATTGGTTTTACAAGAGACAAACGCATTTTTGGCGAGGCAAAACACAGTAGTTCCTGGGCATGCCCCTTTGAATAATAGATGCAATAATAAAAACCCATGCAGACCGTAAATATGACTATGTACAACAACAATAGAAAATATCATTTGTTCGCTTATGTCTACTAAATTTGCCCAAGTAATAAATGAATCACCCTTTCTTGCAGGTGATTTTAACAGTTTTAGAGTGGAAACTGGTTCTGGACCAGACAATAGGAACTTTACCTCTACCTGTTACACACGTGATGATATCACAGGAACTACAGAAATGGAGATAATGTGTACACAACCAGTCTGGACAAAACACCTCAGAATCATTCATGCTAAACCGAATGTCAGAATGAGAGTTTGTGAAGTGGAAATATATGGAGGCATGCGTTAAGTTTTGTTTTTCATTGTCGTAATGGGATCAACGGTATTATAAGTAGATACTTTATTTCAGATCCATTAGGCCAACTGGCCCATGAGGACAACATATTTACAAACAAATACATTGATAACATACATGAAAGTATAATATACATGCATAAAACAAAACAAATCTATAAAGACACTTCAGGGAGAAGATGTATACATTATCGTATGATAATAGATATCAAATCAAAAATAAATAATGATAATTACATATTATACTTAGGAAGAAGTTATATTGAAATAAATCGTTGAATAATTAAATTTGTATCATTTGTTTTTTACATAAAAATGCTTTTTGAACATCTATTCCCAATCTTTTAATTACCTTTTCATTTTTACTTGTAATCAGTTCTATAAATTTAAACATACATGGTCTTTCCCAAAAATAGTTGCTTATACATTGTTTTCTAAGATTTTTGTATAATGGACATTCTATAATGAAATGAAACTCGTCTTCTAATTTCACACAAAAATTACATTTTCTATCATCAAAAGGTATGCTTCTAGGTTTGTTCCATCTACCAGTTTCTATAGCTAAATAATGTGAACTTAATCTGAGTTTTGAAAAGGCTTCTCTAAATTTTTTAACTGTAATGATATTTAAATATTGTTTGTATTCAAAATTCCCGCATATTTCCCTATAAAAAATTGCCCTTGATGATTCATTTAATCTCATCCTCCAGTTTTGAAAAGTGTCCCTTAATCTTTGCTTGACAATAGTAAAGAACGTTTGTTTTTGACCTACACCTTGAAATAACCATCATAAACTTCATAAAAACCTAAAGAGCATAGTAAATCACGCAACAGACTAACCCAGTTTTTAATATTCGGACGCAATTCCAAATCCGTTGTTAGTATATTATAAATTATTTTGATATATTTATTACCTTTCGACTCAAGAATTTTAAACCAGTACTTTATAATTTTTAAAAATCTACCAGTAGCCAATGTTGTACGTCCGAGTTCTCCATAAACAAAATCATCTTGGGTTACTTGTTTGACATTTAATAATGTTTTACAGAATTTTAAATGTACTCGTTCAATTTGTTTTGCAACATTAAAGCCCCAAACTTCAGAGCCATAATCTAAAATAGGTAAAACTAATTTATCAAACAATTCTAGTCTGTGTTTTACACCTAGTTCTGAAAATTTAAATAAATACTTATTAATTTTAAAAATAGCCTTTCTAGATTGTCCTGACAAAGTAATTTGTGCTTTATGAAAAGATCCTCCTGGTGTAAAAACAATGCCAAGATATGAAAAAGACTTAACAATTTCAATTTCTTCATTATCATACATGAATCGCAAATTCTTTGGTAACATACCACCTTTTTTAAACACCATAACCTTTGTTTTATTAACATTAACCTTTAATTTCCACGTTTCACAATATTCATATAAAATATCAAAACCTTTCTGTAAACCAGATGCTGTTTCAGAGAACAATATAATATCATCTGCATATAACATTACAAAAAGTTTATACATATACATTTCAATACCCGACAGTCCCTTTAAAATCATAGTTTCTTCAATATCATTTAAAAACAGTGAAAACAATAATGGCGATAAACATTCGCCTTGCCTTACACATAATAGGCATGTAAAATCATTACTAAGGATATTATTTAATTTTACTCTGGATTTAATTGATTTATACATATTCTTAACACTATTTAACATTTTTAACATAAGCAAGTTTAATATTTCTGACAAGAATTACATAAGTCAGGATAGGTCACTTTATCCCGAAATTCGACCTTAAAAAAAAGTTTGTTGAATAATTATTATAAACATTTAATACTTAGCATAATATCAATTCATTCATTCAATTTCATTCACATTATTAACATAACCAAACGAGTATATGCCGTTATATATTAAGATAATGTACCATGATCTTTGTGTGTGTTTTTTTTTCAGGAAAATTGTGCCTTGCTTAGGTTACTGCATTTATTTGCTAAATTGAATGCTCATTTTGTATTTCTGCATTCTGTATAATTATTTCTGTACAACGTAACATCATTTATTTCAATACGAAGTCTCCCTAAACTATTTTTTTCATTTATTTCTTTCTTCAATGTACAATAATTAACATAATTCATAATACCAATATATATAAACAATAGCAGATTCAGTTTGGCCAATACAGGTACATGAAGTGTTTTAATGTATAACAAACAAAACAAAACAAAAAAAAAAAAAAAAAAAACACTAGTACACTAAACTATTGGTAGAATATACTTAATTTAAAATCCGACATACTCTTGGATGTCAATGTGAATTAACATACTGAACAACATCTCCAAAGCAACACCCAAAATCATGTTTATGTTGAGAGCTTTTTGCTTAAGAGAGGTTAAATTTATAGTTAAATCGTGCAGTGGAAATAAGCATTCTGTTGTTGAAGGGCGTTAGTTGCTCAAGAGAGGGTCGCTCTAGAAAGTTTGTAATTTCTGATCTATATATGTTTTACACAGCTTTAAAAAATACTAGTTTACGCTACATTTTGAAAGATAATTACTGTAATGCATATTAAATGAACTAATTCCTCATCTGTTCAATGGGTATGGAATCACGAACAATCCGTATAATGTACATTAGCATCACCCATGAAGTATATTATTACTTAAATATCGTTACTTTCTGTGTGGAAATGAAAGAGTTAAGTAAATGTGTGTCCTGTATTGTCTGTAGGATGTCAAAGCTGAAAATAAATTGTTATAATTGTATATCGGATGGTTCTGATGTAACTTCAGTTTTATGCTGTCTCGTATATTATTTTGTTACATATTTATAATGTTTTGTTTTTCCTGAACTAAGAATTTAGATCAGGCATTGTCGTAACTAAATCACATAATACCTGCATCAAAACGTACTTATATTGTAATGACATACCTTTGTTGATTTTTATTTTTAGGTCGAGTTGTTACTTTCAACAAATTTACAAATCAAACAACGACTAAACCAAACCGGTCTTCATGGTTATCAGTCGATGGTCAAGCTCATGTAAAAGACGTCGTTTCGGCTAACGATACGTGTTCGTCCACCCGGATACAAAGTAACCCACATTGGCTGGTTGACTTTGAGACCTTGTACGTCATACAAAGTATCTATTTTTATGGAGGATTGCCACCGTTACGTATGTTTTCATTGTAATCCTGTTTGTATTTTATTTAAATCAGTTATGCGCATTTAGAATGATAGTTCACTAACATGTTCGGACTCATACTAACCAAGATTCTTTATCGCTTTCTTATTTTTTGTCAAATTACTTTAAACGATATTTTTACGAAGTTTTTACATGGTCTTACGTTTTCGGAATAGATGCTGAGCATACAGGCGGGCGGACATCAAACAGATCGTTTCCGGTTACCAACTTAAGTATGGATTGATAAATCTTGAACAATCTTGCTGTGTAGCATACAGCTACCTTGGTACTGTATTTGGTGACAGTCGGGTCAGGGTCACTGTTGCCAAAAAAGAAAATCAGTGTCTGCTCTAGAACTAGAAGGATTGCGATATTGCATTGTAATTTCGTGTTTAAGTAGCTTACATACAGAATAAGCCTTGGAATGCAATGATACCCAGTAGGGTCAAAATCACTGTTTCTGAAATTAGAATAACAGTCAAATATGCGATTTCCGGTCAATGACTTAAGTCTAGATAGACCAATGTTGACCTAACGTAGTATGTAGCACCTACGCATGAAACCCTAGCTAGGGGCTGTATTTTGGGTCAGTCAGTTCATGGTAACTACTACTTAAAAATTAGGACTGAGTTATTGCGATGGAATTTTGGTGTTTTTGTAGCCAGCTTGCATGAATATCTAGCTTGGTACTGTATCTGAAATCAGTCGGGTCAACGTCACTTTGCTTCGAAAACATGGTTACATGACATTGTAGCGTTTCTTGTATTAAAATATGTATCTGACACACTTGAATAACAATTATTTCATCATAAAATTGAAGCTATTTGTGAAGTATTTAGCTAACGTTCTCCAACACGTTTAAAGCAATACAAATGCATATGTTGCATCGATTTAACAGAACATGAAATGTATAGCTGCTAAGGTTGCCGTTTAACTGAATTTACATGCGCGATGATAAGCTTTTTCTGTATTGGGAGCATTTACAAAGACTTCACTGACACGTATCCTGTATCCGAGTGATTTGTTGTGTTTATGTTAAGGGTGGTCACTCCTGAGCTTTTGTGATACAATGCAGTCTCGCTATTATGTCGTAAAAATTCAAGTTGACATTATAGTACTTTTTATCGTTTAGTGTAGTCAACAATGTCATTTAAATGCATAAATAATTTCAAAGCGTCTATTATCTTCATCACGAATTTTTACTGCTTTACGACATCCGACCAAATTACGGCAGTCAATTTATATATACAACAATAATATGCCGTTCAGTATTCATCAGTTAAAGTTGTGTAATTGTGTATGAATACATTTATATAACCTGGTCTGCAAATAATTTGTTTCATTGACGTTCTTAAAAATGGTATAAACCATCGTTTTTTTACTTTTAATATTTATATTATTATAATGAATTAGTTGCTGTTGTAAAGCGGTGGGTGGGGTAAGTTTTCATCAAGTTCAGCATAACATACACATATCCGTTGAAATATGTTCATCCAAAATACATGCAAGTCCATCAAATATTGTTTCTGATATGCATTATGCGGTTATTTATTCAGCATGCAGTGTTTTTGTCTTGAAATAGATCATTAACTAAGACATGTCTATGTGTTGCTGAAAAGAAAAGCTAAGAGACTTAACATTTCACATGATAACTTTCTTATATGAACATGGACATGTACTTTTCATGTCATATTTTCAATTGGTGTTTAACCTACTTCAGTTTAATCAATATCATTTAAAAATCAAAATCCTTGTTACTCCTTCAATATTTAAAACTTGTATAAACTTTATTCATAACCCCTCATTTTTTAGCCTTTTATAGATATCAATTTGGTAAATAACACAGTGGACATTATAATACTTTAAGTTTCTTCTACATTCAAGCCGTGATACACCCGGTACATTTTTAAGTGATTTTGTGTAATATCTACTGAAATAGTTGGCAATTTCTCTACCCCTCCCCCCTTCAAAACCATTATTAGGAAAATCACCGATTTTTGGTGTGTCATTAAAAAGTAATTTTACAAAAAAAGTTAAATCATGGACATATCCTTTTCACACTAAAAACTGAACTCACACTAAATTACAACATGTTATTCTCCAAAATTAAATAAGAATCGAAACATCTTTGTTGCAAGAAAACATTTCGATTTCACAAATGACCACCCTTAAGCATCTGTATTTAATTTACTCATTCGAATGTAATTCATGAAAAAAGTTTAGGCGCGTGGCCCCAAATACACTCCAATATTTACATAATGGGAAGTTTGAGGTTCATATGTAACGTAAATAATTTCGAAAGGATTACACACTCCATTGACCATGCCTATTTATCATTTTTAAAGGTATCCATCAACTAATTCCTCAAAGATCCCAATGGAAATCAAGTAATTCATGCTGATTTTGCTTCCTATTTTTTGTATGCCACACTAAAACGAGATTGCTCATTAAAAGTCAATAAAGAAGGTTATTGGCTTTGAACAACTAGTAATGAATAGGGATTCATTTTTCTTGCATCGATATGACCTGGGCTCGTGTTCACAAACATTCATAGTTTTTTTTCATTATCTTAAATTTTGACTAAGATATAAGAAATTTCTTAGTTTTCTTCTAAGATTTATTCAAAGCGCAAACTAATACGAACATATTCTTAGTTCGAAGAAAATCTTAGTTACGAAAATGTACCGTTGTCAGGGAATTTTCCACGTAATTCCCATACGTCATAACTTACGTCTGCGTTTACATTGGCGATTAGTTAAACCTATCATATTTTCTTCAAATGTATGGATACTTATAAGGCTCCTTATAAATAGTGACAGTGATATATGAATTAAAAATTCGTATGAAATTGATCATGGGCAGTATTGTAAGCATTTAATTTACTGTGTTTGACATTGTGTAGTTTTGTTTTAAGTTTGTAGACTACTGGCGTAGCTTCCTATAGGCACTTTAGACACGTGCCTCCACTTTTCTGAATAAAAAAAGAAATTGCTAAAAGCGCATTAAAAATAAAAGGAGCAATGGCTGGGAACATTTAAAAGCATCATCTTTATATTTCAATTAACTTCGTTTTAAAAGCGGACCACCAATTAATCTTAAAGCAACATACGTACAATGTAACTATAAACAAATCGTAACACATATTTTATGGCAGTAAACCCCTTTTAAAGCAGCCTGGATAATAAATTAGTTAATGTGAAGTTCATTTTGACTTCTATTAATGTCAACGTGCATATACATGTAGTTATTACTTAACTTATGCAACTTCGTGGAAATCATTAAGTTTAATTAAATTTCAATATTGTACACAAATACTTAACTGTGCGTTCATTTATTGGCGAGGGGCACATACCAATTATTTAGTTTCCCTTGTGTATACCATTTAAAACCACCAGAATAGAAAATATGCTGTAGTTCTAAAACTTGCTTAGTTTTTTTACATTTTTAATGTCTGTGGTTATCAAAGAAACTAATGCACAAGAAATGATATGAAAATATTAGAAACGTTTAGTCACCACTGATAACAGTACATTTAAGCAGTAGGTCAGTTTCAATTTCAAGTTTGAAAGTTTAGTCATTTACACTATAACAGCTGTGATAACCATCCATTTTATTAGAGAGATTGTATTTTAGGTGATCAGTTGAATGAGTCACACCATTTACATACCAGTGACAACTCAGATTTAACTCAGTTACAGCTTTCACATACTGGCTACCACTCAGCTGACTTTCATTCAAAAATAATAAATCTCCACATACCATTTTTTGTCGAGCCCGCCTGTGGTGAGCTCGACTTAGTCGCCACAATGGCGGTTGCGTGTCTGTACGTTAGTTAGTTAGTTAGTGTGTCCGTCCGGATCCTTGTCCGGGCTGTATCTCCCTTATGCATTGACAGTTTTTAAAATAACTTGGCATAATTGTTAAACACCATGAGACGGTGTGCAGTGCGCAAAATCCAGGTCTCTAGCTCAAAGGTCAAGGTCACACTTAGAGGTCAAACATCAAAAATGAGCATTATAGACCTTGTCCGGGCTGTATCTCCCTTATGCATAGAAAAGTTTTAAGAGAACTTGGCATAATTGTTAAACACCATGGGGCGGTGTGCAGTGCGCAAGATCCAGGTCTCTAGCTCAAAGGTCAAGGTCACACTTAGAGGTCAAACGTCAAAAATGAGCATTATACACCTTGTCCGGGCTGTATCTCCCTTATGCATTGAAACTTTTTAAGATAACTTGGCATAATTGTAAAACACCATGAGGCGGTGTGCAGTGCTTAAGATCAAGGTCTCTAGCTCAAAGGTCAAGGTCACACTTAGAGGTCAAACATAAAAAATAATCATTATACACCTTGTCAGGGCAGTGTCTCCCTTATGCATTGAATTATTTAAAAATGACTTGCCATAATACAATGCGACCATGTGTCTTGGACAACACCCAGATTTTTATAGGTCAAAGGTCAAGATTACACATTCGGTCAAATATATTTTCCTTGTCTGGGCTGTAACTTCTGTTTGCATTCAAGGATTTTTAAATAAATTGGTATAAAAGTTTACTTCAATGAAATGATGTGTCATGAATATCACCCATACTTGTAGTTCAAAGGTCAAGATCACAAGCTGGCTAAACAGGGGCTCGACATGTTGCCCTTGGGCTTCTAGTCTATTAACACTTAGGGTGTTTGATTTGCAATCAATAGCATACAACATAATAGTATTTTCACTTACAATTTACCAGTAAAAGTATTTTCATTTTTAACTACTACCTATTTAATTTCAATTGTGAGGTGTTTAATTATTGACAATTTAGTAATTGACCAATACAAAACAGCTGCACGAATGCACTAAATTAAGACAATAATACATTCAAATGCAATTCAAGTAGCAATGATCACTCATGTTTTCACTTGACTCTTACTATGAAATAAACATGTATGTATTTTATTAACTGTATGTCGAGTATATTTCTGCTTCACATTATTTTAAAGTATGTAATTACTTATAACAACGCTGTAGAATGTGTTATCTAAAACTGAACATTAATGATTAATAACAAAAATAGTTTTCAGTTGATATACAATATTTATTTTGAATTCATACAACAACATGTTATAAAGTTTATTTATACCATTTACTTTACTTACTTCATATCGTCAAGGATACAAATGCATGCTTACTGGTACTTTCAACTATTAATGACCTATACTTGAATTATATTCTATCCAATACAACTGCACAAACACATGATAATTCAATAAGATATAATTAATGATATACTAAAGTCACAATGAAGTACTTGCATGCACGTGTTTACAGCTGCAACAACGTTAAAAAACAAAATGGGTATTCAGAACAAAATGTATACAAGCTTATAAATATATAACATTATACAGTGTCTCTGGATTTCATGTTCACACCAAAATCAGTAGTTTGATATGTTTGCACGCAATATTGTTCATGTAAAGCAATACGTATCTGCCTAACTGTTTATCACATCAAAATCACACTAAACACTGGCATCTTGTATCTACATGAGTAATGATAAATCCACATTATGAACTGTCAATGTCTTTATTAATGTCACCATACTGTTTTTA
This sequence comes from Lutraria lutraria, assembly GCA_964023205.1. Lineage (NCBI taxonomy): Eukaryota > Metazoa > Mollusca > Bivalvia > Venerida > Mactridae > Lutraria > Lutraria lutraria. The sequence goes on from OZ026833.1 coordinate 31,958,664, forward strand.
TGGAGTCCTCACAAGAACCTGTAAATACAAAGTACACCATTCTAATTCATATCATGTCTTCATGGTTTATACATGTACAAATGCATGTGAAATATATAAAAACATGTAATCTAAAATAACTGTATAGTTTATAAAGAGACCATTTTGGGTGGTTGTTTTCAATTAGAATATGATATTTGAAGATATACACATGATTTTACGATGCAAATCAGTTCGTACCATATTTAAAACATTGTCATCTTAAAACTTCCCATACCATTTCAGTGTTTTTCTTCGCGGTTTTCGATTAGTTAGATATTCATCTCTGCATTGTGGTGCTTAAAGTGTATTAAACTATATTATGATAAACATACGTAAATAACACACAGACAAACCGTCTACATGTGTGTTTTTGTTTCTGATTTGCCAAGTGTAAGAGAATATTATAAATACAACTTTGCGAGTTCGTTACGTATTTTATTGGTTGTGTGTCTGATGACAACGATATCTAGTTCAGCTCGTGGTGACCATCTATTTAACCTGTCCAAATATTCGATGTATATATAATCGAATTTCTGTGCAACTAAACGTAGAAAAAACATCTCCTGCACATTATATTAAACTATTTTATTAATTTTATCTAGACCCTGAATACAGATATTTCAAAATATTCTTACTTATGGAAAATTCGTTTGGCACTGAGATATATAATGACACAGGACTGACAGCAGCGGAGTACCAGCCTAAGGTTGTTGAAGTGACCAATCAAATTACTTCCAGGTATCTGAAGATTTACAGACCAGTTACTGATGTACTGGCAATCTGTGAGGTCATTGCATTTGCAGGTATATTATCATGTATTGCTTTTCTTCTGGTTAACTTACAAAATCGTTTTGAAAATATTCAAATTATTTAATTGATGGTCCAACTTATTATCAATGCGGAATATAACATAGACGGTCAATTTGGATGACAGTTGTCTTTTTTATTAAATGCAAATTCACATAATCATGTCGATGGCCTCGCTTGAAAATGCCGAGGGTACACAATTCAAACCTTTCATAACAAACACATGTTCTCGGAATTTTTCTCACACGTATACATGTTCGTAATTGTTATATTAAAAATGCCAAACAAAATCCAGTCAGAAAATAAACTGAAAAGAAATCCCGAATACACAAAAAGCCAAACCTTCCAAACAAGCAATTGAAAAAATTCATACAGTCAGTATTTCCAGTTCTAATTTAACTTTAAAAATTCAGATAACTTGCGTATAAGTAACATATCAAACAAACACCATTTTTCTACTTGATAAACCTGTCATTTAAATCCTTTCCCATTTATCATATCACACTTCAAAACCAAGCGACAAAAATATAATCGAACATGCAAAGAAGTGCTTTTACATTATTGCAATGAACACCGAACCCCTTTCCGTTATCATTTTAACCGTCTGTTACGTGATGTGCTTTGTGTTGGTACGATATGATACCATTTAATTCGTAAATGCCAATAATTCATTATTTAATCTCTGACTAGACATCAAAACTGGGCGTGGTTTCAGTTATTGAATTGTAAACGATTTACGATTTCAATTGGCTATTTCAATTTATAGAAATTATTTTTATTTTCTATTACTCGCTTGAAGTATTTACAGCGGGTGTCATTTTAACAATGACTCTTTTGGAGATTCTTTCGGTGTTATGTAACGGACATGTTTATCTAGGAATCTGTGCCTCAGAATGTATACATATATTTGTTTTCGTTTTTTTCTATACCGTACTTGGTAAGTGCCAGCGGCGTTCATGCTACGGAATTTATTTGATTGTATTAAAAGTCAATTTCTAATGAACGAATGACATTATCAATAACCTGAGGCACAGTTCCCCGATTTATACAGTTATTGCTATTTTGAGGCTTGTTGTTTTAATATATTCCTATATACACAGCAATTATCGATGTACAACAATATGTAAATTACGTGCGATATTGGTTTGTAGAAGGCCATCCAAATATAATATTTGTTATGAACTAAATAATCTACATGTCGTTGATAGTACACACTGGTAAGTATGCTTCACTGTTTTATGTTTGTTTTGTTTTGATCCGCTGATACTCAAACAGGTACATTTAAGTTTTCTCCATACACTCGTTATAGCGACATTACTGCTGAACTTTTTTCAGAATGTCCGATCCATAAATGTGGTTGGGATTGTACGACTGATTGCTTTTGTGCTTCTGAAACAACAGGAAAATATCAGATGAACGAAGTATGTCCATATGGATGCTCAGGGAGATGGACGGGGAGGAATCAAAAGTGCAACATTGGTGAGATGTATTTTCCTCTTGATACATCCTGTTTTTTTTATTGTGTGTGTATTCCTGTATGTATTAAGTTTCAATCTGTCTATTTGCAATATTCGTCTTTGAAACAAATGCTGATTTTGAATTTACTTGTTACGATTCAAAACGCTGTTTATATTCTACCATTTCGCAGATTAGTGATTGTACGGCGGCGGAAGCCCGCCGTACACTCTGGTATGCTTATTTTTAAGTGGCAATGCAAAATCGCAAGATTACTGACAGTGCCCGAAATATTCCGAAATATCCGCAATGGTCATCATGTGATATAAACAAAACAGAAATAGTGCGAGGTCACGTGTTACTCACACCAACTAGTGTTAGCTTGATGACGCAGTCGCTATTTATAGTCTAAGAATGGAGCGAGCTCGATAAACAACGACGGGATTGAATCTGCCCATCTGTCAATAAATGCAGCCGAAACTCTTTATATCAAAGGACTTAGGAAAAATTGTTCGATCTAAATGAACTTCGATGTATAAATTATTAGAGAAATTCGCTGTGTTTATTATCGGTGTGTTGTAATAATCATTTGATCGTGTTATAAGATACGGAACACGGTATTTATACGTTTCGATGTATTCAAAACATTATAAACATATTCACACAGACTAATTTTATAATCGCGAGCGTGGACACTGACTTGTTTACGCAATTGTCGTAATTAAATATCGATTTCGGAGCTCAATACAAAAAATGTCCGATCAGGTGAGAAATGATGACTTAATTGGTTCGACATAGACGGTCACTTTATGGTTCGATATAGATGGTCACTTTACAGTTGAAAATCTATGTTTGGGACCGTTATACCAGGTGTTTACGACAACGTACCCTCAGACAACGGAGTATATTATTTTTGGAGACTTTTTTTAAATATTTTATATGCATTCCAGCAGATATTGCAACGTCTGATACATCGAGGTGATAGTTTTCCCTGATTTTAATTTTAGGGTGGAAACAGGGACTACATATAGAGTACCTCGTGAACTGTAGAACCATATGACCAGATTCATGAGATTCATGAAACATTAACGGCTTGTATTGATCACTTTAGTTTCGGGATCAGTTTAGTCAAAATAACAAATTCGTTTGATCTGAAACTTCGCACATCATGATAAAAAATGCTACATAGGCCACATTCTAGTATTGAATTGCCGGTTGCGATTTTGCGCCGTACAAACATTTAACTTGTACTATGTTTAAAATTATTTGACTGTCTGATTGTGTAGTATAAAGGGAAAAGCACAGTTAGGTAAACACTTAACATATATGTTACTCATGTATGGGGGTGTAACTTAAAGTATCTTATTGTGTGTACGTTCAATTTGAAATGATAAAGTATTTGTACGAATCATGTTATTATATTACAGAATGTAATACAACCGCTTGGGGTGACCACTGTCAAAATGCATGTAGGAATTGTATCTGTAATATTGTTACTGGACAGTGTGATCATGGTTGTAATGGACCTTGGTATCCACCAGACTGTGAGAGAGGTAAATATAATAATATCGCAAAACAAATATAATATTTCGTGTTAAATTCTTTAATACATGCATATATTTTAACAGTTGGCAGTTTCTTTACATTATTACATTTGTGCGCTCTTGCGTATGTTTAAAGTCATAAACATTACATGCCTGGAAATTCATACGAATTGCAAATTAAGAAACTATCCCGCAAAAAATAGTATACAAATGGCTAAGTGTGTCAGCATGCACGTTTCTGTGAAAACTTAACGACGATTGAAATGTTTCATGCATTTTTTGTTCGCTACCTTCCCTGATATATCGTCCTGAAAAAAAAACATAATTATTATTATTTGATATGTTTATGATTATATCGCGGTATGTCTAGTTCAAGTATATATATATATATATATAGTAACCTTGCATTTTTTCAAAATTTTAACAATGTAAACAGTCGAGTCAATGTTGTCCGGCTTATCATTTGACCTATACAAACGATATGGTACACTATTAGGCTATCAAACGCTAGAATAGTCTAACAAATGCAAAACGAAATTAAATAAAATACTGCAGAAATTTTACGTGCAAAATACGACGTGTCGATGACCAGTATCAAATTGTTTGTGGCTTTCAGTTGTTTACAATGCAATGATTTCGTCTTTTTAGGTAAAAAAGTAAATAAAGCTATGAAGAATTGTAAAAAAATACTCCACTAGCAACTATAGATTGCAGTCAAATACATTGTCTTTAATTTAATTCGTATTAATTTCAAATCAATATAGCTTCTAGTAATACTTGTAGTAGACATGGACATCGATTACAAGCTAAGAGCAATCATTGAGAAAGCTCGGAGAGCGTTGGCGAATTCTTACGTCAGCCATACCGCAATAACAAAACTAATTGACTTATGAATTTCAGGGTAAAATGCACTTCAAGGAAAAATGATTTTGGTCATAAGACTTTAGTTAAAAGTAACTGATAAAAGACCCAACCACGAACAAATAGAAATATACAAAGAATGAAAGGCAAACGCGTGTTCCTATGAGAGGTAATGCGGAGGAACTATCCTCAACAGAAGCACTAAATAATGCATGACAAACACACAAAAAAGATACTAAGTAACAGTGACTTTTGAATACTCACTAAAAAGCGATATGAGTCATATTTTGCAGATTCTATCATGCGTGTATACAAATTATGTGGCTTTTTTGTTTCTAGGAATACTGGTTAGGTGTCATATAGAAAGTAATCGATAGGCTTTCTTGATTCCGAATCTATTAAAAAGTATGCTCTACTATCGTTTGAATTAACTAAAATGCTGAACGGTTCTCATAACAGAATGTAACGATACTGCCTATGGACAAAATTGCTCTCAGACTTGTGGTCAATGTAAAGATATTACACGATGCGACATGTTAACCGGAAATTGTACGAACGGCTGCATATCTGGATGGAAACCACCGCTCTGCCAATATGGTAACGATGTTTACTACAAATTAACAGCCAAATGTCCGATAAACTTTTGTGTATTCAAATAAAACAAACCAAGAAGGCAAATAATGATATACCAATCATCTCACATCTCATTTCAAAACAATTCACTTAAGTTCGATAAGTAAACAAAACGTATCTATTTACGACACTCATAATCGATTCTCATGAAATGCTGTACATATTTCAAAATGTGCGACCGGCACATTTGGCGATAACTGTAATAATACATGCGGTCATTGCCATGGTAACACAACCTGTAATACTTCAACTGGTATTTGTGAAGATGGATGTAGTTCTGGATATAACACTCCATTCTGCAATACAAGTTCGTTTTTATGCTTATCTATTTGAGTCGATTCCAATGATCTTTTAAAATATAACATAGCTCTCGTGTACATAAGGGCAGTTAAGCTCATTCATTTTATTTCCTTTTAAAGTAAATATTAAATGAGAAAAGTGTTCCTAGAAAAAAAATGCAATGCATTGAAATGTCCCCGAAATGTTATACTTCCCAAGATAACCTAAAAAGAAGTTTGAAAAAGCGTTCAAATCATTACGGCTATCACTAAGTGTGCAATTGTTGGAACTGAAATTTCAACAATGCAGTAATAGTGCACGAATGGTTATAACGTACTTACAACACCTAATATTGCTAGTTTGTTATTAGCTTGCGTATCTGGATATCATGGCATGAATTGCGAGGAGGAATGTGGCCATTGCAAGAACAATACAACATGCAATGCTACAACTGGTTATTGTCATCAGGGTTGTGAACCTGGATGGAAGGCAAATACTTGCAAGGACGGTATGTAGTTATTAAATGCGTCATATTCTGTTAACAAAAAGGTCACATTTACTGCATAACGAAAAGTGCTAATTATATTTGATATTGGCGAGCTTTTGCACAGACATTAATGATAGTAAAATTATGCACATAAAATCGAGTTTTCTTGCAAATAATGAATACTATGGATACCACTTATTCATACGTGAAACATAAGTTTTACAAATGATTTATACTTGATAATCAATCACATGCATATTTTGGTCACAAAACCAAATGCGTGCTTGGTTTGGCTTGTTCAACTTTGAATTGACCTTAACGACATGTTAGCATTTAAATACGCCTTCAACAAGTTTAAAGCAGTCATGTTTATTATTTGTTATTATGTGTTTCTTGCTGGACTTTGTCTTCGTAAAAATGCGTATTGGTTAGCTCGGTTGTTATATAGCGTTGTTTCTACAAATCTAGAGGTTGTGAGTTATGATATTGGGCGAGGATAACACTGTCTCTGACAAATTCAACGGAAGGTTTTACATCCAAAGCTAAATTGTACTGAACCCCTGGACAATGTGCGATAGTTTGGCAGTAGCTAAACAGGATAACTATCCGCCACGATATACCAGAAGTAATATTGAAACTGGCGTTAAATTCGATGAAATGAATAAATCGTAAACAAATATGTAATGGTTAGTTACCTACACGCGTGATAAAAGCTGTCCGATGAGTATCGACAGCACCAATTGATGTTTATACAGAGATAATCGCCTGAAGAGCGCATATTTGAGTGACCCTGTGTCATGTTTGCGTTTTAGCTGCATTTTGTTATAAATACATTCGCAAATGGTGTGTCCTATCAACATGTCATTTTCTGTAATGCAGTGTACATGTATGATTAGCAAGTAACTGGGTTAGTGCGTGAATGTTTTTGATCGATTTAAATAATTTTGTAAGTAATCCATGACAGTTCATGACATGTAGTACATATAGCGTTAGTTATGTTATAGATTGATGTTTGGGTATCTGCTTCACATTCAGATAACTGGCTGAAGAATAAATTGAAACTCAAGTACCGAGGATGATCAATTATCGGATAGCAAGTCAAATGTTTAACCGCTACTTTTACATTACTTCGATAATATTCTGGAACATTCTGAGGTTTGGAACATTGTCGGAAGCCTAATCAGCCAAAACGCGTTAAGTGGAACAAATCTGGGAATTTTTTGTCCCATCCTATTTGCGAACAAAATTATTATATTGTCCATAAATTGAATTTGGTATATTTTTCATGCCATATTATCAAATATAATCATATAAAGGTAAATATTACTAGTATACATGTGAGCTAATTATAGGACGATTGGTTGGCAGATGGGGACGTTTTTTGTAACGTAATTCACAATACATGTACATGTAATATACATTTGTAATTCCCATTCACTCCTAATTTATTGCATACGAAGTATCCATTATCGTAAACAATTATTTTAGCTGATATTTTCTTAAAACGTACGCACGGGACGTTTGAACAGAGTTGAGACTCACGTGGTTTAATGTGGTTTTCTATTGTATGATGCACAGTAACGTAATTCGCACAACAAGATTGTCAGACTTAGTGTGATCTACAAATATCAGTGATGTATAAAGAGATGTGTTACTGGATTTGACATATATCAATTATATTTCGAAGAAATGCAATATGCGCACTAATTATATGACCCTTGTTGTGGGACAGGTGTTTTTCTTCTAATTAGGAGTTTAACATGCAGAAAGTAACTATACCAACATGAAAGTTAAGTGTATCTGCATATTTTGATTGTAGTTAGGACGGTTCATAATTTACTACAAAAGGTTTGGAAATAAATGGGTAGTTCATGGTTACTAATCGATGTGACACTAAATATCCTTGACTGAATAATTTAGTCTTTTTATTCTATCAACTTCCTTGTCAGGTATAATGACAATTTACCATACAAAATACATTTTACACAAAGAATCATTGTTGAGAATTGATTCAATGTCATAAATTTCAAAGCATACATTGTAAAAGTTTTGGCGTAACCCTAGAAATGAATATTGTTTTGTAGATTGTAACACTGCATTCCAAACCACACCAACCTTCAAGAACTGTACATACCGATGTCATTGTAAGAATGATACACAATGTAATCAGACAACGGGTGACTGTAACAATGGTTGTGAGTTTGGTTGGATGGGACCAGGATGTCAATATCGTAAATATAACATTATGCATACATGCAATAAGTTACATACATTATTAACTGGTATTCCAGTGAATGACATTATTTACACACAAATAATGACACACATGTTATAAGTATTTAATTGAGCGCATGACATATTTGAGTGCCATTGTGGAAGTGAGTACTGTGTTGTCTGAAAGAGGATATTCATTCATAATAAAATTGTGCTCGGTTCACATATAGATAAAACAACCGTAACATCTGTACAGTATTTTGTCGAGTTCATTTCTAAACATTTACATATAGTGATATGTATATACAAGTAGGTAGGTGGTACTTATCATGACTTATTTACGTATCATACTCAACCCAGTGGTATATTGTGTTTAGTAATAATGTTAATTGCATTGTTATTATGTTTGTATATGAACAATGTTTTATCATTAAACATTTTAACACTAGAAGCAATAAGAAATACTGTAACATTTACATTTGTTAATCAGGCAATATTGCGCGAAATTACTCCGAAGCCATAAATGTAGGATCAACAAACAATGATAGTGAGTCTGGAAGCAAAGCTGTTGACGGTGATGAAAATAGTTGTGCCAGATCCAATATTACACCGGAGAGCGAGTATCACTATTGGAGAATAGAATTTAAAACTCAATATCGTATTGTTGGTCTCGTTGTGAAAATACATCAAGATGATGTCGGTAAGTTTGCTTGATTTGTTTTGTTTAATTGTGTTGTTGTTGTTGTCTCATTATTTGCCGTATTGTATGTATGTTCTTAAATTTAACTCGAATATTCAAATATGGTAAAAAATCTGTTTACTATCCCGTAAGAATCCTGAATCAGATTCTAGAGACACGCGTCATTGTATTCACTACTTCAGTTTCTAAACAATACAATATACAACCATAGCAAGCAATATTAATGTTTGACATACTGTATGAACAAGCCTTTATCGGTCAGTTACAATGTCAGAACATAATTATGTTCCTAAATCATCGGATTTATATGTGAATCCCCGAAAGTGATTGCAGAGAATGGAATGGCAATTGAGGCAAACATATTCCTATATTATCCATGCCATATGATAATTGTTTCATCATATACTGGTTCGAGACCAGTAATCTCTTCTGTTGTCAATCATTCATATGCAAAGTTGTAGAAACATATCGCTGTCGCAACAGACTAGTCTATGCATTTTTCAAGGAATGTCACCTTATATTGTGTCTGTCACAACAGTCATACTAACATTGAGAGGGGGATAGCGCACGCGCATGCGAAAATATTTTTTCACGCCCAGCAACTAAAACTAAACGTGTTATCGTCTTGTAAAATATACAACAAATATAACAAACCATTCCAAGATACAAATCTATCCGATAACAGTATCTTTTTATAATGTACTGTACCCTCTAAACTTTAATCATTCAATTTTAGAATTACCATTCCTTCATTCAGGTAATTTTAAGAACTTCAGAGTGGAAACTGGATCTGGACCAAACAATGTGGAGTTTACAAACGTTTGTTACAAACACGATGACACCAATGTAACCACAGAAATGGAGATAATGTGTACACAACCGGTTTGGACTCAACATCTCAGAATCATTCATAATGAAAATAATGTTAAAATGAGATTGTGTGAAGTAGAAATATTTGGAGGTATTTTTTACTTATTTTTTTTGCGTCGCTGTAATAAAATGCCGAATAGTTGTTCTTTAATTAATCGCTATATTTCTGACCTGATTCTGTATTTCCCTGCAATATTCCAGTGTATATCTTGTATTGAAATAAGCTGGGTTACGTATACCCATTGTGGCTTTTAGTAGTAAGATATGCCTATACAATAAAGTTGAAAGTACCATGCTGTAGAAAGTAATCAGCATAACAAACGGTATATGCAAAATTGACGATGTTATAGGATATCAAGATAACCTTAGATTATTGGATACATGTATTGACAGGACGAGTTGTAACATTCAACAAACCCACCAACCAATCAAGTACTTACTTTAACCAGTCCCCGGACTTATCGGTCGATGGTCAAGCACATTTACCAGGAACTGCAGCAAACGATGCGTGTTCAAAGACTACCAATGAAACAAACCCGTTTTGGCTCGTGGATTTCCAGTCCTTATTTGTCGTTCAAAGTGTTTACTTTTATGGAGGATTGCCACGATTGTGTATGTTTTAAGTTGCCATTCTGAATGCATGTGTCCAATTAGATTATGGAAGTTGAAGTGATACATAAGGTTTTAACGTACGAATTTGGTATTGTCCATGTCTTTTAGAACATCATCATCTTACCACTTTTCTCATTAGTCAATGTTTTGCCTGGCGATTTTCGATTAGCAAAGGAAAAAAACGTTCGTCTCTGCGGTGAGGTGCTTTTAACATGTCCATCTGACGTGTAGGTAAATTCAAATATATAGTATACAAAAAAAATATGATTAAACAATATGTCATGAGAAGCTTACATGTTCATTTGATATTATAAAGTATTGCTTTTAAATCAATGATATAACATGGCAGAATACATAATGAATAAGACAAGTCAGGAGTGTGACATTTAAACACATTATTAACACCGACAAGTCAGTCAACAGGGCAGTTTTATTTTTACCAGACCGCGATTACAGGGAGTTCAAAGTATTTCTACTGAATGACAGTTCGGCTGAGACTAACATATACAAAGACAATGGAATGGGAGGTGCACTAGAGTACCAACCTAAGGTAATTGAACAAACCAAGCAAACTGCTGCTAGGTATATGAAGATTTCCAGAGAAGTAAATACTGATGTCTTAGCAATTTGTGAGGTCATTGCATTTGCAGGTATTGTATAAATTTCTATTTTTGTGTGGTTCTGGTCTCAATTGTTTTATTCTTCTTTTTATATGGAAGATCCAGCAAATTTTCAATCCTGAACTAAAATAAAAGATCATTTTGAAATATTGTTACCGCATGTAGAAAAAAACCCGATATATGCATACACTTGGTAGCAAATTAAATAACCATCATTTTATTTAAGCACGAACACTAGTTTTATATACATGTAAAACATCAGTTCATATCTTACAGTGCTAGTGCAACCAGAACTGTGTTAGCGGTCAGCTCCCGATAAAGGCCATCTTTAGAATAAAGGCCATTATTTTAAAAGCTCTTATTGATAATTTAAAATGAAATGACCTCCGAATAATGGCCACCTTTGCATATAGGTCACGTTATGTCTGATTGTCTTCTAATCCTATATTATATAGCAAAAATGGTCATTTAGATTAGATTGATCGTAATCTCTCTCTATAGATAAACACATAGTCTCTGTCCAATTTATTGTTACAAAATATCAAGTAATTGAAATATTGTTCAAATGTAATTTGATTTATTTGTTCTACCCTCACTATGCGATATATTGCATATACAAACAGAATGTCCTATCCATAAATGTGGGTGGGACTGTTCGTTTGATTGCAATTGTGCTGCTGAAACAACAGGGAAGTATCAAAAGGACGGAACTTGTCCAAATGGATGTTCGGGAAGATGGACGGGGACAGACCAAAAGTGTAATCTTGGTGAGAAGCCTCTACGTTTGCTACGTTAAAACTTTGTGCATATAATGCCTTTCTAGTATTTTTCAATTACAACAATTTGAGGTATTTGTGTTCAAATAAACTTTTATTATACCACTTTTCAAAGCGCCTAAGTTTTCAGTTTAGCTGTTGCTTTTATTTGTCAGATTCTCATATCTAGTCATGCATTATTTACTGTGTGTATGGGCTGAGTAGTATGGAATAATGTGCACTTAGTCTATATTGTTTCTATACGGACAATAAATTATGTTATTTGTCGCCATGTATTATGATAATGAATGTATTCGTTTATTGCCGTATATATCTATGACCAGATGGTTAATATTATAATTATAGATTTCTAATTAATACTTAATATAGTAAATAAAAGAAGACAATAAGGTAAACCACACAGTACTTTACATGTAAAAGCCGTCTTGTGCGACTTATATTACAGAATGTAATACGACCACTTGGGGAAACCAATGTCAACATACATGTGGGAAATGTGATGGAAAGGAATCTTGTAATACAGTGACAGGGTATTGTGGAAACGGATGTAGTGGAACTCTGTATCCGCCGGACTGTAAACATGGTATGGTGAAATGCACATCGCAAATGATGTATAACACAGTTTCCGTTTTGATATATTGCTTTTAAATATATTTTAAGTACCAAACACACAAATTCAACCAAATGCGTAGAAACATATCAACAGCAAACAAATCATTTTCAACTTTACAAGATTTTGTAAACTGTATGCTAGATCATTATTGATTTCAGGTTTACTAAATTTCAAACATAAACAAATATTTAAAGTTTTGTTTTAGGAACATCGTGTTACTGCCCTTCGGTGAAGCGCTGTAGTAACAACAACGTTGAAGTAATTTAGTTATGCTTAGTAAAATGTGCTGAAAAAAGGAGATAATTCGTATTACCCAAACTTTATGAATGATGTTTTTGTATGACAGGAAAAAAACTGCAATAATTCGAATATACAAACTACATGGCATAACACTTATGATCCATACTCTAGTTATCAAATAGCCTAATTGCATTTCGAAAAAGGTCTTTGATGATAAAAGGATGCAAGCTTGCAAAAACAATTCAAAGCTTCTTGTCGCGACGTGCAGAAACAACACATATATAAAAAATGCATACTTATTTGTAATGTGAACTTAGAATACTTAATAAATTACCAGGTCCAGGGACATACATTTACTGAGAGTAAACATTTAGTGTACTTTTTGATACTGTGCGTTAAAAACTGACTGTCTAGATACAATTAATTATTTAAAAAATAATGTCATTAACGTCAATATGATAAGGTCGTAGTAAGTCCATATCATATGAACTGGTGTTTAGTTTTTATCAAAAACAGTATTTGATACATTGAAGAAACTAATGTTAACTTGATTTGTCTCTCTTAGATATGCATGGTTATTTATTCTTTATGAATGTCTATGATAATTTTTATAGTACAATTGTATAATTGCTGGTATTAATTAATGCAAATAGTGCGAATCATGGTTATTTCTAGTGACAATGAAATGTATGACAAAACATAATAGACACTAGTTAAATTATTTTGATATATCATACGAAAGGTGTCCAGGTTGTCCATAATGACAGAAAACAAATGTATTATATAATGAATGAATTATACTAACACATTTAATACCATATGTTCATTAACAAAACGGTCTTCAAGTATGAAAGATGCATGCTCTATCTATTGAACGCTACAATTCTTTTAAATTAGCATTTAAAAATTACACCAGTGTCAGATAATGGAAGAAACTAGAAGCAATATGTATAGAGAATACATGGTTGGTGCCGAGATGGAGAAGGTTTATCCGATGAGGCTTAGAAAGCTAAAAATGAGCGAGCCTTCTCCATCTCGGCATCAACCATGTATTCAATTTATCCTGTTTCTTATAAAACATGTATGTTTCTACAAGTTAAGTATTAGATAAAAACACACGCAATGCCTCTTTTTAACATCTTCATATTAACCGTTTAGCAACATGACACGTCTATAAAATAGTCCCATACAACGTCATGCTATTTGGAATAAAAACTCAATAAAATACGTCGAGAATTCTAACATTCACTTTATTCATATATTATTGCACCAGTTTGTAATATAAAACACATCAAGTTGTATAACGGGCGGAATGAGGCGCGTAGTTATACAAAGGTACGAAATAAAGCAAACCACGTAACCTAGTGACAAGATAAAGCTAGGTTAATTCAGTCACTGCTTTATTGGGTCTACAAGCAATGTAGAAACAGGATAAATATCTATATGTTTTGTTTGCTTAGGTAGCAGTAAAGAGCATGTAGTAATGGCTGTATGTAAAATGTTTTCTGTGACGTCATAATATGATATAAAGAAATTACCATTATATGGTTAACTACGTTTAAATGAATGTATGATTGTTTTTATTAGGAATCAATACATTGATACAAACCATTATCATTTCACAAATATGGAAAGGCAAAAAATAGTAAACCAATTAATAAAACAACAGCGCATGAATATTCCAATGGACATGTATGTATCATATCTAATAAGGAACATAATGTAAATATTGAGGAAGGGAAAGCTATATCAACTCTAATTAAGCGTTAACAATATAAAAAGCATTTAAAGCATGGGGATTAGTTGCAACCATCATTACCTCCGCTACAAGGTAACAGCAAAATGGACGACCTGTTGCAGAAAAAAGCTAAAACATAAAGCTTCACAAAAAATAAAATTACATCAGTAGTATTACTTTTACGAAATCATGCAATAAAGCTAGCGATATCTAGCGATATACTAGCATATTTAATGCGCCATTTAGAAAATTGAAATGTTTCTCCATGCTACGTTTGGAACCAAAACATCTACCAACAGAAAAGGGTGTTGCACATAGCTGTAGAATATCTATTGCGAATCTATGAAAATATGCTAAAGATATGTTCTAATATTACATTTTTCTTTTGTTCTCGTGTTAGAATGTAACGAAACTGACTATGGTAAGAATTGCTCTCAAAAGTGTGGTCATTGTAAAAATAATGAGCGATGTAACATGACTACTGGAGATTGCTCAAATGGCTGTATGTCTGGATGGGCACCACCGCTCTGTCAAAAAGGTAACGATGCTCACTGGAAATTGACAACAGAATGTCTGTTAAACTTTTATGTATTTAATAAACCAAGAACACAAATAAGGACATATCAATAAACACGATGTTTATCAATCGATTTAGTTAGTATCCCCAAAAGCAAATCTAGTAGCAAACGGAGCACTAATCAATTAATGCAGATATCAATTCACAGAATGCTCCGACTTGAATATGAAATCAGACGTAGCAAGTGATAATTTGAACAGTTTTATTTCATAACAATTCACTTATTTTCCAAATTTATAGAAATGTATAAAGTATCGATAATCAAAATCGACTCGCCTGGAAAGAAAGCTGTATATTTTCAGCATGCGCGTTTGGCACATTTGGCGATAGCTGTAATCAGACATGCGGTCATTGCCATGGTAACGCAACCTGTTATGTTTCAACTGGTATTTGTGAAGATGGATGCAGTCCTGGATATAACGCCCCATTCTGCAATGCGAGTTCGTATATGTTTGCTTATTCATTCGAATCGTTTGCAATGATGATTAATTCATGGCATTGCTCGCGTGTACATACGGACAATTCTATTTTCTATTTAAAGTAAAGATTAGAAAAGTGATCCTAGAAAAACACATATTACAATATATCGCAACTTTCCCAAAATGCTATTCTTCCAAAGATATCCGAGGAAGAGATTAAACAAAGCTTTCAAACCACTATAAACTAACTGTACAATTAACAGAGCTGAAACAATAACAATGCACAATGTACGAACTATATCAAAGTACCTACAACAGCTAATAATGATAACTTGTTATTAGCATGCGTATCTGGATTTTATGGCGTAAATTGCACGGAGGAATGTGGCCATTGCAAGAATGATACTATATGTAATGCTACAACTGGTTATTGTCATGAGGGCTGTGAACCTGGATGGAAGGCAAATACTTGCAAGGATGGTATGTATTGTTTCATGCTTCATATATTGTTAATAAAATGTCCACATTGATTTCATGAAAATGGTGATAATATAATACTCAAAATTTGATAAGGATCACTTTTTATTATCTATGGCATTATCGTCAATTTTGGATTCCATACATAAAATATTATTTTTATTATTTTCAAAAATAACCATTATTTTTCCCGGTACCATTCTGCACTAAGAGAAGACAGTAAGTTATAATAATGATACTATTGATATTGTGATTATACAACCACGCTGTACTAACGTAGCATTTGTGTGGATCAATTCAGAAACAAACGATTTCATTAGAACATTGCTTTCATAGACTGAACCAAAATTCTATTAAGCGTCTAAACACTCTTAAAGGAAAATTAGTTCCACTTATATGCTGTCTTTTAACACCAGGATATTTTCTGAATGCTAGCATTTCATTGTACTTCATCAGAGACTGCTTATAAATATTTGTCCTGAGATCAATTTTTTCAATATTTCATGTTCAGTAAAACTAACTAAGTGTACAATGTTTCTCAACTTCAGCTTGCCCTGATGGCTACTATGGTCTCCAGTGTAATCATTCGTGTGGTCATTGTAAATCTGACGAAATATGTAACTTTTCATCCGGGACATGCATATCATGCGAAGACGGTTACAAAGGTGGCACATGTTATCAAAGTAAGTGCTCCGATACTTAAAGAAGGAAATTGATATTTATTTTCAAATAGAATATATACACATATTTTATACATACATATAATACATCATATTATAGTTATTATATCAATGTGTTGCATTCATGTTAATACAACCATTGCAATTGATATCATCTGTTCATGTAATCACAAAATGGAATTAAGAATATTTATAATCATGATTTTCTTTATACATAAGATATATACTTGTCATGCAGTAGAATTCGATGCGACTATATGAATAGTTATTTAAGTAAATGGCGTGTAAGTCTGTCTACATATTTGTATAAACATTTATTTTCAAAAAGCTTGTAGTATTGGAACGTACGGTGCAAATTGTGCCGGCGTTTGTGGAAACTGTTCTGGAGAGGATACTTGTAACCATGTGACAGGGATTTGTCCGAAGAGATGTGCAGCAGGATATAAAGGAGAACTTTGTAATGAAAGTATGTTTAGCTTTTTTGTTTGTGGTTTAGTAATGAATATGTAGGAATAAGTTGTAGTTGTTATTCTAAAAGAAGGCGTAAAATCACAATGGACACTAATTACATTTACTAGTATCAATCAAGTGTGCTCGTCTATGCGCTTTGTCTGACTACTTGGTTTTCATTTCCGTGAACATATAAATATTACATAGGAACATGATTGATCCTTGTAGTAGACACACATGTTATGGTCATGGAATAATTAATCCAATTTTACTATACTTAATAGCTTGCAAGTTTGGATCATACGGCGTTAACTGCTCGGAGAAATGTGGTTATTGTAAAAATGAAACACAGTGTAACGCAGCAAATGGTAAATGTCAATATGGCTGCGAACCTGGCTGGATGGTTAACGTTTGCAAAACCGGCAAACGTGTTCAATACGTTTTTTTCTGTTCAAAAGACAAATGTATTAGAAATGATGTTTTAATAATTAAAACGTGTATATTTCTAAAATATCAGAATTTTCTAAACAGTGCAGAAGGAAAAGCAAAAGCTCGTTCGTTTGCATTTATAAACATTTTAATCGTATTTAGTTAAATAGGTTTTAACGCCATTTTTTCAACAATTGTCCATTTGATAATATTATATATGGCGGCAGTTTCTGAACAGTAACTATTCTTACCAGTGCTTACTTATCCTTCAACATGTAATTGGTAACTTCATCAAATATGGTAAATCGACATTTCTTTTCAAATTTCATTGAAGGTTATAACCTACCGCGACCGGGAATCGAATCAGGATTATACACATTCTAAGAATTACATTAAAACACAGCACAAACCGCAAATACAAAATAAATCGATTTGTAATTAGTGCGCTCAGTTCAATTGCCTCCTCATTATTTAGACCATTTGACTAAGCAATACATTTTTAGTTTAGTTTCGTAGTCCTAAATGATGTCTACTATAATAATGTCAATCATAAAGCAATTGTTATAATGTAATTTTGTGATTTTTCTTAATAAACAACTATGATGCACCAAATATCTTATTGTGCCTACAAAGCTTGTGAGTATGGTACGTACGGCGAAAATTGTACAAAAGTTTGTGGAAAATGTGATGGCGGAAGAACATGTAACCTGGCGACAGGCTTGTGTATGAACGGTTGCGCAGCGGGATTCAAAGGAGAACGTTGTTACAAAGGTACATTCGGAAGTGTTTATTAATAAGTAGAAGCATGCTTATATGCATACGCGTTTGCGGATTAAACACATTGATTGTATTAACTTTTTAGAAATAGTATCATTTGACTTTCAGTTAAATTGGTTTAGCAAGATGATTTGGAACCCTACGAGTATCAATGAAAAAAGTGATAACATACTGTCATAAAACAATTTTCGCACATTATAGTTTGACAAATTGAATTTAGATTTGTGATTCAAACATAATCTAAACGATAGTATAGAATTATTTTCACTCGAATTAATGCATACGTCAATTTTTAAGACTATTTTTTTCCAGAATTTGTTGATATGTGAATTATAATAAACGCACGCTTTTTTATTTTTATTTTATTGACTTCCATTAAATGCAATAGCCATTATTAAATAAAATTAATATGGTTTTAGCGTGTTCACCTGGAACATTTGGAAAGAACTGCTCCCTAAGGTGTGGATATTGTAGAAGCTTGAGCGAATGCAGCAAGGAGACAGGATCTTGTTCTGGTAGTTGTTTGCCGGGATGGTTCGGTTCACATTGCGATGAATGTAAAACTATAGACAGACATGGCTTAGTTTATATGTTCCTGGCTATTTTTGCCAAATACTCCAGCGAGCCTCCTTTTAATTCTTTAACTAAATTCAAACTAAAATTGGCGAGTTCTAAAAACGGATTCCATAGGAATATCGCAGTCTGCTCACAATCACAATCAGTCCGCACAAATTACCAAGTATGAATACCATTTTATTTAGTGCTCTTGATGACTGCGAGCCGGGAAGTCATGCAGTTCCGAAATCCACGAAAATCAACCAGTAGTTTTTAAACAAATCGTCGTCAAAGGGACTAATATACATGCATATAGTTTTGTTAAATAGTTGATGAACACTTTTAATGGTACTGCTATGCTCACTATGTATAATGGACCAACTGCAGATAATCGTCATTTTTAATTGTTCTGAATAATTCAGTTAGTTGTTACGGACCTGCAGCGATATACATATGTCAACAATTCGAAGACTGCAATAAACATCCATTTTAAAATTATGAATAAAACCCTTTTGCCGCTATATGCAAACTATCAAAATTATTTGTGCAAATGTGCCCGCGCTAGAGCGTTTATTTGGTACTATATTGGTGAATATACAGTGGTATTTATGTTTGCACAGCTTGTGAAATTGGAACCTACGGTGACAAGTGTGACAGTGCATGCGGGAACTGCTTAGGTGGAGAGGAGAATTGTAACAAGGTGACAGGGATCTGTACAAATGGTTGTGTAGCTGGATTTAAAGGAGAACTTTGTAAAGAAAGTAAGATCATGTTTGTACGATAAATGCTTTTTAAACTTTATAAAACAAATATACTGCGTAACATAACAACCATAAATAAGTATATGTGGAAATTTAATGTCTCCTAATAAAGTTAAGTTTTATTGTACAGTAAAGTTCCGCTATTAAGACCACCCTTCGGACCGTCATGAAGTGGTCTTAATTTGAAGTCGGTCTTAATAGCGGAACTCAGGTGTTGATGATGATAACAGTAGCAATATGTAGTTCAACTATACAAGGCACTTGACATACATTCTGTTCCTTGATTGTGTGTTTATTAGTAATGTTTGCATGTGCTTTCTTCATATTATTTATGTAAAAAATGCATTAATTACAGAAAGCTGAGTTCTTTTTGAGAGTTCAAAATGTACAAAAATCTGATTTATGAACATTTGTCAATGAGTGATTTCATGGTCCTCTGTCCTGTACTCAGACTGTATTCTATTGGTGATTGTAATTTTATAATCGATTCAAACACACCATTGATATGGTTTAAGTAAATAAATAGAAAAACAACATAAAACTGAAATTATTTTATTATCAATACATATATATTAAACAGAAGAAACATTTGCATCATTAAAAGGTCATTTAGTGACTGATAGTGATAGCATGTACATGTTCATATGAACATAATATTATAACGAGTCCAGTAAGTCCTGTCATTGGTACACTCAAAATTGTCAAGAGTTTTTCTCTTCTTTTCTCTTTCCTGACCTGAAACAACAAAATGAAAAATATCATTATTCTATTTGCATCAAGTTTGAAGTGCTTAGTAAAAATCACCGGAACAATAAATTATTACAGTGCAGAATAATCAGTGATATAAATCAAGTGTTGAATATCTTAATCAAGGAAAATAAATTAAATGTTTAATAATCCATACAGTATTCAGTGATATTTTAAAGACCTAGAATGATAATGCAAGAAAATAATGCGTCATGCTGATAAAAATATACGAGGATCATAAAGCACCAATGGAAAAATTATTCGATCTCATTAAAATAATTAGCCAAAATACGTACCTATCCAAAAACTCGTAACAATTGCATTTGTTTCTTTTTGTGAAAACACGTTCACATCAAGATGAGCAACAACACCAATTAATCCATCGGTGTTAATTGACACTTTTAGACCCCTTTATTACAGTCATTTAATCGTGTTGATCCATTTGTTTTCACAACTAATTTACGAGCGTGTCAACACATATGCCGAATCGGGTTAGGTATAAAGTTTAAACAGACGGACCGGTCGTATTACCGGGACCAAAATACGTAGAAATACCGGTATTGGGACCGAATAAAGTGGTCTTAATACGTAATAGCGGGGCGGTCTCATTATCGGAACCGGCGACCATTGAAATAAAGAAGGAAATTATCGGGACCAAGAAAAAGTGGTCGTATTATGCGGACGGTCGTATTATCGGGACGGTCGCATTATGGAACTTTACTGTATAAGCAATTTATCAGAGAAATTCAATTCTACTTCAATAATAACACGCGTTTGGAAATTCGAATTGTCGAAGTTCTTTCCCTTCTATATGTACACGGGTTACATGGAAACAATTGTTGATTTTTTCCGTGACAAACCCCTTTGGTTGAAACAAAATCATATTTTTTTATGAAATGTCGACATTGCCGTTATAGTACCGTGTAAACAAGTCGTTTGCACATAATCATGCTCCATCGACTTTACAGGATTTGTTCTCTTTATACACATATACATATTGAAGTGAAGGGACACACATTGTTTGTTGCGCAGTATAGATAGACGACAGTGACGGAAGTTTGAACAATTGCTTGTTTTACATCGATTTTTGTATCAGAACAGCCATTTTTTTAAAATGGAAATGAAAGTGTAACAGTAATAACCTGCGTTCTGAGTTTGCGAATACTTTCTATTTGCTAAGGGGATTTCCAATCTCTTTCACGGCAAAGTCCATTGATAAATTGCTACGACCAAGACCGAAAAAGAGACACGAATGAATGATTCTCAGTAAACCGACTTAACCATGCAGTCTCTGATGGCGACGTATGGGGAAAATTAATTCGCATATTAGGTTGCGAGATAAATCTTAGTGGTTATTTGATAAATTCATGAATTCAAAATTGTTGATGCAACGATTTATTACAGCGCGACAGTAGGACATATGCTTTGGCAAAAATATCCATATGAAAACACGGCGCTATCATTACATCAATATCAACACGGAGTTGTCGTTCACGCAACTCTCGCACTATGCCATTTTGTTTCCAGTGTCATTAGAGGTCACCACCTATCCCATGATACAAATCACTAGCAGTCCAATTGGGTCGCGCATTGAAATGTTAATGTTAGGTCAGTTAAATAAATTACGTATTTAGTCACATTTACTGTGTATTTATTTTTCAGTATACGAGCTGACAGTACTTTATTGTGCAAATAATCTTAAGTTTAAACGATATTTCAGCGACTGATCTTACCATCAATCTGAAAGATAATATCAAGATTACGATGTCTTCAATATCCAATGGGTTATTGCCAGAATATGCTATCAGTAGATTTAAGGGGCCACGAGATCCGTATACCTGCAAATGTTGTAGCGGTACAATGAATGCTCAGCTGTCTTGGTGGAGAATGGATCTAAGGGAAATGTATCCATTAAAAGAATTTCATGTTCACGGTGTTGAAAACAGTGCGTTTTTGTAATCCATTTTCCTATAAAATTAAACTAGTTGGATAATTGCAATTTTATAATTATCAAGTTAGCTTAAAATTGTTTCTCGCGTCGTAACTTAAAGTATATATTTAAACATTTTGCAACCGAGTTTACATTGTTTTATGAATCATTTAGTGAAAGGTGCATTATAGCGTGAATCTTATTCAGAGCGAGTCAATCAACTGGATGGTTTCTCTTTATATCTTGGAACTGATACAAACACCGATGAGACACTTGTATTTGTTGATACTGCTCCAGTTAGTGATAGACGATATGTAATCCCGTTAAGCAATCGTCTTGCCAGATACGTTACTGTTCGACGGTTTGGTACCCTTACTATGTGTAACGTATCCCTCATAGAAGGCGGTAATTAGTTATGTTTTAACATTGATTTTGACAAGTGGAGTAAAACAGTGACGAATCAGTACAAACTCATTATTGTCATTTTAAGACTTTCCGTTAACTAGGAAATATGTATTTACTGTACCAAATATGAATATATTGAACTGATTGTACTTAGAGCAGAAATTATACGTATAACAAGAAAAGAATGTGATAGTTATGTGAGGTGTGAAATAATAAATTCGTGATGAAATATGATGTCATGTCCATTTGTGTAACGAATGTTTCATTCATTGAAGCAAATACTGTATCATTATAAAAGTATAAAAATTATAGAACTGATGTGTTTCAATGTCAAGAATGAAGAGTGATATAATACATGTTTTAGATTGTACGACTGGATATTACGGCGATCATTGCGAGAGAGTTTGTCATTGCGTGGATCAGAGACCCTGTGAAAGAGACACAGGGCGTTGTCACCTTCCAGTTTGTAAACTGGGATGGACCGGACCATCATGTAGCACTGGTTGGTATCATTTTGTCAGAAATGTCTGTTAAAGGACCGAGGACTGTTATAATATTTCTATTGTGGAGATCCGCGCCAAAGACACTAGACAACATACACCGTATGTTTGTATTCTTGTCTCTTATTAAAGACAATATGCTAGACTAAGTACACATACAGTAAGTAGGATTGTATTACCAATCTGACATGAATTGTGATTATCACGTCTCTGGAAGTAATGATTTGTTTAAACCGTGGCAGAGTTAAGATATCAGGATACTGGACACCATATGATTCCTATCACGTGCACCTTTGTTATTAAAACATCGAAACAATGAAGACGCCAGCTTCAGTGGTGCAAATTAATCCAAATTTATAAACCTATTAGTAAGCTGTGTAACGGTGTCATGATACTGGATACTGTATGATTCTTATCACATGCACCAAGGCTTTAATAATAAAACAACGTAACAAAGAAGCCGCCAATTAACCCGTATTCATGGAAGAATATTGCATATCATCATTGACTATTTTCAATTACAGAATGTCCATTTCAAACGTTTGGCGAAGGTTGTAATAATAAATGTTTTTGCAACCATGGCACTTGCACGAAAGACTATGGAATTTGTGATGGAGATTGTCAGGCTGGATTTGAAGGGGTTCATTGTAATGAAGGTAATTTAGCCAGTATTCAGAATAAAGTGCCTGTTTGTTTTCAATTTATGGAAGTCGGGTGTGTTTAAAATAATATAATGCGTGCCCAGCAGGAACGTTTGGAGATGGTTGTATTCAGAACTGTTATTGCAAGAACAGTACATGCTCTTCTGATGAGGGTATTTGCTCTGAAGGTTGTCAGGAGGGATTTACAGGCAAACATTGTAATCAAGGTACAAGGTTGCGTTAACATGTCTGTTTAACCGAAGTTATAAAACGATATATTAACATAATTATTATTGTGTCAAATACGGCACACGACTGGGAAAATTATGTTAATAAGTGCAATATTATAATTAAGAAAAAAACTGTCTATAATCGACATTACTAGATACAAACATACGAAAATGGTATTGCTCATAGCTCATTCATATAAATTGAATAATATCACAATGTATTAAAAATAGTTTACGAAGTTTATCCCAAGACCGACGATATGTGTATGCAAAACTGGAATGCCCGTCGCAATGAATGCTTTTGTAGACTGTAAGAGTATTTATTTGTATATCTATTGGATGAAACGATGTTGTTGTTAATACACACAAGAATTTCAGACACATCAGGAGCTACTGGTTCAATAGCAGCAATTGTTGGCGGCTGTTTGGGAGCACTATTGTTGATTGTTGTACTACTCGCCCTTTCCATTCACCGCTTTCGAATATATAAACGGTAAGGTAACAGTTAATGACAAAATAAGTTATCGATAATTTGATGGAAATCCCATACCGGCTGAATATGATGAGCCTACCGATGCGATTTGCAAATGGTCAGACACTGAAATAAAGTGTCCGTTAATTTAGCTATAGTGTTAATATTAAAGTAAAGAAAAATTCGAAGACAAAACATGTCCGTGAAGTTGGCAGCCCAGCAGCCTAGCAGCGTGAAGTTGGCAGCGTAGCAGCGTAGCAGCCCAGCAGCGTGAAGTTAGCAGCGTAGCAGCCCAGCAGCGTGAAGTTGGCAGCGTAGCAGCCCAGCAGCGTGAAGTTAGCAGCGTAGCAGCCTAATATATTTCTACAAATGAACTTCACAAGAAATCAACCTAAACACTTAAGAATGCACGAAATAATGTGAGACTGTTGTTTGAAAGTTAATTAATTGAAAAAATAGGAATTTAAAAATTTTTGAAGTTGGCAGCGTGAAGTTAGCAGCCCCGCAGCGTAACAGCGTCAGTGTGTTGTTTGAACGTTAATTAATTGAAAATATATGATTTTTGAAAAAAATGTTCATGTGAAATTAGCCGCTGCTAGCAGCGAGAAGTTGGCAGCGTGAAGTTAGCAGCCCAGCAGCGTTACAGCGTTATATATATTTCTACAGATAAACTTCAAAACAAATCAAGTTAAATACTTAAGACTGCATAAAATAATGACAGTCTGTTGTTTGAACGTTAATTAATGGAAAACATAGGAATTTTAAAACGTTATTATTTAGGCAATTATCGCGCTTTATATTTGGTTTATTTTAAGCGCATGTTAATCTTATGTTTCCACTACATTTGAAAATTAACATCATTTGAAAACAAAATGAATGTTATATTTCAGTACAATTCAACGTAGTTTTGTTTATGTCCGTGAAGTTGGCAGCCCAGCAGCCTAGCAGCGTGAAGTTGGCAGCGTAGCAGCCCAGCAGCGTGAAGTTTGCAGCCCAGCAGCGTAACAGCGTAATATATATTTCTACAGATAAACGTCACAACAAATCAAGCTAAATACTTAATAATGCATAAAATAATGTCAGTCTGTTGTTTGAACGTTAAATAATGGAAAATACAGGCATTTTAAAACTTTTTTTTTTCATATGAAATTAGACGCTGCTAGCAGCGTGAAGTTAGCAGCACAGCAGCCTAGCAGCGTAATATATTTCTACAGATAAACTGCACAACAAATCATGCACAAACTTAAAAATTTATGAAATAACACTATTGTGTTGCTTTAATGTGTATTCGACGAAAAAAAACAACATTTTTATCGAGTTTGTGAATCTGGCAGTGTAGTGGCTGCATAGCGTTCTTTTATAGTTATACATGTATAATGCGGCTTAAAAAGCTTTGCTGACCGTGAAAAGATAGGATTAATCCTTTTAGGGGCAATAAAACAATTAAGAGATTAGACCTCATGTGGATTTTTGTTTGGGTGTGGGGGTCACTCATATATAAGCTGTTCAATGTCTTTGAACTCCTGCTGCTATCATAATGATTTGGAATATTGATATTTTTTTATTTAATAGTTTAATTAATCTTTTATATATTACTGACAGTATCTTTTTGTTATTTTGAATTCATGATTTCTCCGACCCTTACGTGTTTATAAAAGACACCTGTCGACGATTCCTTTTATGTTTAATCAGGTAGTTGTATTTAGAATTATTAAGTATTATTGATTCAATGTAAACTTGGTAGATTCCGAAGTAAATTCAATGTTTTTAACATGATAACTTTTGTATGCAAAATGGCATCAAATGTGCACTCGTTTTGAAAATTTATTTTCTCTCACCATATAAAATATGACCCCCATCAAATGATATCTTCTCCGACCCTTGATGATACACGTGAGATTTTTAAGATCCATTCAACGATCTCTTGGCAAATCTCGGATATCTACGTCGTTATATTTACGGAAATAACCGGAATTTTGCGAAGATTATATCTGCCTATTAGGCATCCTTGTATATATACAGTCACAGCATGATGTATTATACAAGGTAATAAAAAAATGAACGCTCAATCGAGTTTTAGTATTATTAAAATAAAAGACTAAAAAAAATGCATTTATTACAGTATGTATAAAACTATAAGAATCTGTGTAGCGGTTGGCTAAATTTACTTTCGTATAAAAGCAAAATCGGTATTTAAAAATAAGTGGATTTCACAATTTGTTACTATAGTCGATACGTTTCAGCGCCGTTTTCTAGCTGACCGGATTGGAACTGGGACCATTATATATTGTATAATGGTTCAAGGTTGGAAATAATTGCAGTCATCCTCGATCATGTCGTACTTAAAGGTACACATAAAATACACATACTTTACGGATACTCACCCTGTACAGTATAGGGCCGCCGGAAGCTCTCGCGGCGTAGCGGCCTTACTATGATGCAGTGAATTTTAGCGTTTTTTTCCCGTCCAAAATAGTTTCTATGGCTTGTAGAACGTGATTCTGATACATATCTCGATGGTAGGGTGTGTAATTCTAGACCGCTGGAAGCTAGTGGCCTAACTATGATCCAGTCTGAATTTCTTGCGTTTTTTCCTTCCCGCAAAAATCGTTTTACAAAATGATACAAACTCAAAACCTTCTGTTTAATAATAAGCATCAAAACAAAAATAATCGTATTAGTTCATGCATTTTAGTCTTCAGCCTTCATACTTGTGTATTTTATGAAGAAATATGTCATAAACTTTGACTGGAAAAAGAAAAATCGTATTAAATTATAAAGTGAAGGTATACATTCAATACGGAATATGTCCTGATAATGCACGTGTACATTCAATGCGTACTATGTTCCTATAATATAGGTGTATAATCAATGCGGAATATGTCCTTACAATACAGGTGTACGTTCGATGCCGGCTATGTTTACATTATACAGGTGTACGTTCAATGCAGGCGATGTTTCTATAAAACAGGTGTACGTCTAATGCACGCTATGTACCTATAATACAGGTGTACCTTCAATGCGGGCTACGTACCAATGAGGATAGTGTACATTCTATACGTGCTATGCACCTATGATACAGGTGTTAGTTCACTGCGTTCTATGTTCATATAATACAGATGTACATTCAATGCGTACATGCAAAGCCGCCATTAATTTTTTTTTCAAAACAGTGCGTAAAAATAACACAACGTGAAAACGTGCCACTGTCTAAAATCCCGTCACCGGTCCATTAAATACGGACAAAGTCTATTTCCCGCTATATGCTACGGCGGTGTTCATCAAATTCCCGTACATCTGCAAAGTATTATTGTCTAATTCACCGCCCTCCCCCTGCCAACTTCAAACACACACACATACAAAAACTAAGTTTACTGTAGACCGTTATGTGGTCGCTACAATACCGACCTGACAAACTCGACAAAAATAGTATTTTTTAGTCTAATACGCATTAAAGCAACATAATAGTGTCATTTCATGCATTTTAAAGTATTTGTATGATTTGTTTAGAAGTTTATCTGTATAAATATATATTACGTTGTTAAGCTGCTGGGCTGCTAACTTCACGCTGCTAGCAGCGTCTAATTTCACACACACACACAAATGAAATTTCCCATATTTTCAATTAATGAATGTTCAAACAACACACAGACATTATTTTACGCATTCTTAAGTATTTAGCTGATTTGTTTTGAAGTTTATCTGTAGAAATATATATTACGCTGTTACGCTACTGGGCTGCTAACTTCACGCTGCCAACTTCACGCTGTTGGCAAAGTCTAATTTTACATGAACTTTTCTTTCAAAAATCATATATTTTCATAAATTAACGTTCAAACAACAGACTGACATTATTTCAAGCATTCTTAAGTATTTAGCTTGATTTGTTGTGAAGTTTATCTGCAGAAATATATATTACCCTGTTACGCTGCTGGGCTGCTAACTTCACGCTGCCAACTTCACGCTGCTAGCAGCGACTAATTTCACATGAAAAAAAAAGTTTCCTATATTTTCAATTAATTAACGTTCAAACAACAGACTCACATTATTTCGTGCATTATTAAGTGTTTAGCTTGATTTCTTGTGAAGTTTATTTGTAGAAATATATAAGGCTGCTACGCTGATATTTTCACGCTGCTGGGCAGCTACGCTGCCAACTTCACGCTGCTGGGCTGTTAGGCTGCTAGGCTGCATTTTAAAGTATTTGTATGATTTGTTTAGAAGTTTATCTGTATAAATATATATTACGTTGTTAAGCTGCTGGGCTGCTAACTTCACGCTGCTAGCAGCGTCTAATTTCACACACACACACAAATGAAATTTCCCATATTTTCAATTAATGAATGTTCAAACAACACACAGACATTATTTTACGCATTCTTAAGTATTTAGCTGATTTGTTTTGAAGTTTATCTGTAGAAATATATATTACGCTGTTACGCTGCTGGGCTGCTAACTTCACGCTGCCAACTTCACGCTGCTAGCAGCGACTAATTTCACATGAAAAAAAAAGTTTCCTATATTTTCAATTAATTAACGTTCAAACAACAGACTCACATTATTTCGTGCATTATTAAGTGTTTAGCTTGATTTCTTGTGAAGTTTATTTGTAGAAATATATAAGGCTGCTACGCTGCTAATTTCACGCTGCTGGGCTGCTACGCTGCCAACTTCACGCTGCTGGGCTGTTAGGCTGTTGGGCTGCCAACTTCACGCTGCTGGGCTGCTACGCTGCCAACTTCACGGACATTGAATTGTACTGAAATATAACATTCATTTTGTTTTCAAATGATGTTAATTTTCAAATGTAGTGGAAACATAAGATTAACATGCGCTTAAAATAAACCAAATATAAAGCGCGATAATTGCCTAAATAATAACGTTATGACGCCGTGTTTTCATTTCAAGTGTCGCAGGAAACGTTTCGATACTGAAAAAGGTAGCCTGAAGAGGTATAGATATTTTTCGCTCATTGCGTAGCTAAATGAATGTTTTACATAATGTTAATTTTTGAAAAACTTCTACCACGACGTTTTAGCTACATTTGCATTTATCTGAATATTTTACGTCGAGAAAACGTCCCCATAATGACGTTTTGACGTCGATTAATTTCCGACACGACGGGCGGACATGGATATTCAAAGCATTGATGATGATCACTCGGTAGACCACAGCATTCGCTCATCCGCAAAGTTCGAATTTTCAATTTATGACAATCTATAGCAAAGCTACATGAGGAAAAGTGCAACGAGTCGTTCACATAGCTGGTGCCGCCAGATGTCGTTTTAACGTCGTTTAGTTGCTAGGTTACCGACGTCAAACTGTAAAAAGAACAAAATGTTCGCAAGCGCAGCTACTATGGGTATAACCCCTCCAAATTGCATGCCATTCTAACACACTTTCTTTTTTGCCGAGCAACAACGCGAACTACCTTAACTACTTGGCTTTATCCTGTACACAACTACTCATGGTATCGGCAATGTCACCATTCTAGTCAAGCGTGCATCATCGATTGTCTGATCAAGCGATTCATCATATCGCGTTATAATGTAAAATTAAGAAAGATCGTTTAAATGTGTGATGATTAGTAAGTAGTAATTCATCAGCCAATATCGGGTATTTAGTAAAAATACATTTTTCTGAAAATAAAAGAATAATTAGTAGATTACGTCTAATCCTAAGCGTGTGTGCATATGATTTATGGCCAGTGTTACCTGTCATTTCTTTTATTTTGCTATACTGCAATAAATTGATTAAACTGAATTAATCTAAGTCGGTGAACTTTGAAGTGTTTTTATTAAGAATGTTGAATCCTATGCATGGGACTATTCCAAAGCGACAAGAACACCTCTATGTCTTGCAAATAATTGAATAGACGTATTTTGTATGTCACAACCAGAACACACTATCGCCACGGTTATACGGGTCCCTTATATGTTTAACTCATCTCTTTCCAGCGAACAATATATAAGAGACAACTATGAACTACACGACAGTTGTGCTGTTACATCTAATGAAACGGTGTATGACACTATTGATGTTGGCACAGGTAATATATTAGCCAGTATTGTTGAGAATATAAAATATAAATATATTCAATAAATGATTTATTTGTTTTATATCATGGCAAGATAAAATGGAAAGCATCAATTTATTATTACACTCAGATAGTTGCAACCGTTTTTATGTATGAAATGGTAGCTTACGGCACATTATATTGCTCATCATGCAATGTGTGTCCGTTAAGTGCAACACACAGACAATTGACCGTGTACGATAAATTACATTTGTTGTTATCAACCCAGTCGCTGTTGGGTGCATATGCTCTTCCCAATACGTAACCAGATTATAAACGCCAGGCACGATTCTACTAGAAATGAATGAAACCAAACTAAAATATTCAAACCATTCCTCACATGGTTTTGAAAGCATCGTGCGCGTATTGTTGTTTCATTTTCATTCTTGCAAACATTTTGGAAATTACTTCGGAAAATCTGTGTATGGAATCAATATAAAACGAGTAATTAATGTAAGAAGGCCTTCAAATGTGCATCTAAATCATATATTGATAATTTGATCATCATTGATGCAAATGTTTTTTTCTGACTTTAGGTATCGACCAAACCACCCACGCAGAAGAAACCTACAATGAATTGTAATAGTAAAAAACTGGTAAGGGAACATTGAGACAGAGAGTGGTTTACAAATGTTTTTTTTGAAGCCTCATGATCATTAAAAGACAGACCAATGTCTAATGTTCTAAAGACTGTATTACAAGTATAATAACTAAGTTTTCTAGAGTGCATATTATATATTAACACATAATGTGTCCATTGTTGTTATTTGCGAGTGTTTATTAATCGAGTTGGTACCGCCCAGTGGATTATCTAAAAATGATGACTCCGATGATAAGTGCTATGTTTGATATATTATATTTTACTTTTAAATGTTAAAGACGTATTAACTAATATTTTTTACGTTATAATTACATAATTATAAAAACTTTTTATCATTGATTAAAGTACAATTTAACCAATTGTTAATATTTCTTTAACAACATGATTGCAAAGTATCTGACAAATTGAATGTAGTATTAAGGGATTAGTTATAGTAAATGTGTTAGTTTTATATTCATCTAAATGTAATATCAACTTTCTAAGTAGTTGTATGCTGATGTAAATCACTAAACTGTGTTTCGTTATATTTACATTCCATCCTTAACATTGTTGCGTTCATGAAAATACTAACACAATCATATCAGCGTCAAGGATTCTTGCTATGCACTAGACAATACATATGTTTCACATTTAGGTCCGTGTTGACAGAGATGAACATACTGCAACATGCAACTTTAACAATACATCTTTAAATGATTACAACGCATACCGAAAACCGAATTAGCTTTAGCTGTGATTTTATGCAGTATACTCGTTGGGCTCAGTCACGTGATTTATACTTAAATTGCTATTTGTGAGGATGTTTACTTGTGCTTATGTTGTGTTATGTTATGTTTCACTACATGTTGTTATACTGATCATGTTTGTATCTTATGCCAAACTAAATATTATCATCATACTGGTGGATTTCTTTTTTGAAAGCAAATATAAAAAATAAATTGTCCCTCCGTTTGTTGCCATTTTCCCAGACACAATAAGAACGTCAACGAAGTAAAACATACAATAAGCGTGTGCGATCCAGTGTGAAAGACACATGTGCAAAGATGGAAAAGATTTGGGTGACCTTTTATAATCACTTTCATAAATGGAGACTGTTGATAATACATTGTAGTTTTGTATTACATGGCCTAATTAATCATATGATAAATAATGGGAAACAAGTCTACTGTGCTTTTATTGATTTTACTAAGGCGTTCGAATACGTAGTAAGAGAAAATGTGTTGTATAAACTGATAAATTTAGGATTACGCGGTAACATATTAAATGTAATTAATTAAATGTATACATCTGTTAAAACGCACGTTTAAGTTGAATTAAATGAAGAATATACTTGTGCGCTTGGTGTTAGGGAGGGTGAATGCTTATCGCCTTTTTTATTTTTCATGTTTTTGAACGATCTTGAAGATTGATTTTATCATAGTGACTTAGATGGCATTGATGGTAATATGTATAACTTGCTTTTGATTTTATATGCTGATGACAGTAACATTTGCTAACAGTAGTGAAGAACTATAATAAGCTTTAGATTTATTATCGAACTGTTGCAATAGGTAGAAACTTACAGTAAATACATCCAAAACAAAACTAATGATTTTCAAGAAAGGTGGAAGGTTACAAAGAAATATGCAGTTTGATTAATTATAAAAATGAGGTTGTTGAAATTGTGAACAAATTTACTTATTTAGGACTTGTCTTTACTACAGTTGGTCTTTTCTGAAACACAATCTACCCTTGTCGGTCGAGCTTTAATTTAAAGCAATTTATAAGATGATTAAATAGTTATGCCATTTTACAAATCTAACTGTTTCACATCGCCTTGATTTATTTGATAAATTAATTTCTCCCACTCTCAATTATGGAAGTGAAGCGTTGGGTTTTGTTCATGGCTATGCCATTGAAAAAGTACATATTCAACATTGTTAATCGAATATTAGGCGTTAAGAAGACAACTCAGAACGATTTTATATACGGGGCACCTGGAAGTAATTAAATACTGGGTTAAAGAACTTCAATGTAATAAAAGTAAGTATGTTAATAAGGTGTTTAATCTTTTGAAGACTGATTTTGAATT
Organism: Lutraria lutraria; assembly: GCA_964023205.1. NCBI lineage: Eukaryota > Metazoa > Mollusca > Bivalvia > Venerida > Mactridae > Lutraria > Lutraria lutraria. The sequence continues at coordinate 31,991,932 of OZ026833.1, forward strand.
GTTACGTAATCAAATAAACTGGTGTTCACATGTCAAAGATATTTTATGCTCTCTCGGTTTTTATGATGCTTGGTTATTTCAATATGTTGGTGATGAAAAAAATTGTACTTAAATTGCTATTTGTGAGGATGTTTACTTATGCTTATGTTGTGTTATGATATGTTTCACTATATGTTGTTATACTGACCAAGTTTGTACCTTATGCCAAAATAAATCTTATCATCATACTAGTGGATTTTTATAAAGCAAATAAAAAAAACAATGTTTTGTCCCTCCATTTGTTGCCATTTTCCCGGACACAATAAGAACGTCAATGAAATAAAATATACAATATACAACGGATATACGTTAAGACAATTGTACTCCAATAAGCGTGTGCGATCCAATATGAAAGACAGATGTGAAAAGATAGAACAGATTTGGATGACATTTCATAATCACACCTTCCTATGATGAATCTTGTCCGTTGTTTACAAAGGCCAATTGAACTTCCAATAAGGGAACATAGTCAAGATGTCAATACAATCGATGATATAACACAATTTAATGCAATATAAACAACTATTATGATTGACAATGTATAGACTATCTGTCAACTCAAAGATATCGTTGAATGCTGTTAAAAGTTGATTGTTAAGCCAGTCATTACGTATATGTCTAACCCATAGCCACTTGCATTTTACAGAGCATAACAAACAAATGCATCCCTCGGCTATATTACAACTGTTTGACTTGCGGACGATGCAAATTTAAACAAAAGTCTACATTAAGCGTATTGCCTACAGCAACAATTAGTTTGCCTTCGTAAGAGTTGTCGTATCACACAGTTATATTGAGCCCGAGTTTTGATGTATTATCGTCATTGTTATTGTGGATGTGGTGAATCCATGTAATAAAGAATGCAGTAAATGTATTACAAGTTATTTAAAACTTATGGTAAGTATAATTCCTTAGTGAAATTGGCGGCATGAGGAAGTTAGATCAATAATGGGTCCCGTGTATAAAGTGACAGCAATAGAAAAAAAAAATATTTGATCAACTTGCTTCATACTGCAAAACCATGAATTACATTATCGTGTAATATCATTAAAACACGCCATTCTATAACAAAACAGATTATTTGAGAATAATCGGTTTGGAAAATTTAGAAATATTATAATGCCTCCATATCGTTATATATACCTGAATAAGCGATTCGGAAGTATAATGTTTTGCAATGCTGGGTCTGTACCAAAGACAACGATTTTTTAAACGGCAGGGCAGCAATGTAAGTGTGACTGATGTAGAATCCATATTTAGATGATAAAAATTTCATGCATCTTGTTGTTTTATAAAATTAGTAATACGCTTTAACAACATAAGGAAGTTCAATTACTATTGCCATTATTGTCTCCCTTAAAACGTAAACAGTCTAGATTTATTTTCAGAAGAAATAAAAAAGCAACGTTATAATTGTAATTTTATTGCTTTAGTGTCAATTGTTCTTTGAAATATGTTCCCCTTCAATTTTACACTAGTTTAATGGAACATCTTTAATTGATTGCCTACATTGTATAGTATAACACTTAATTACGTAAACAATAGTCGTTTACAAAAATACAAATACCATGCTTTCATATCAAGCGTCAAAATTAACTAACCGAAGGCGGATAAAAATAACTGTTGTATTGTGATAAACAATGCATTATCTTAATATCGTCTCCACTTTATCGGCGACAACCATCGCTAACGTGTTGTGTATTGCGTTGGTAGATGACAATATTTCGTTTTTAAGTAGCCTCTCTTACTGGACATCAAAATGCAGAGGGTTTAATTCTTTAACATCGATTGCCGCTTCATTTAAAGATTAATTTCAAAACTGCTTTCGGTGGTTTGTAGCCGACATGTAATATCTAGAGAACAATGCCTCATAATTTTCATACTGTTTTCGTTTTTCACTATAAGGTATTACGTAATTGTCAGCGGGGTTCAGGCTACGGAATTTATATTACGTCAAATATCTAATGAACGAAGAACGTTAGCAAAAATCTGAGACACTGTTTCCTGCATTGTACATTTATAGTTATTTAAACGTTGATTGTTGTAACGAATTTCCTGATACAGAGAGGTTTTCTTTGCAAAAAATATGTAAACTACCAGCGATATTGGTTTGTAGAAGACAAACCAAATCTAACATATTTTCAAATCACTTACAATCGACTTTTACAGTGGATTTATTTAAGTACATAACTATGGTTAAAGTTTTAAATTTATACATTGGTGAAACTTGACATGACCAGTCAGTCACGAACTACATAACACTTCTAAATAAATACGAGTGTGTCTAACAAATGTAAAGTATTGTATTAACTTCAATGGTTTTACAAATGATGTGCATTGTATTATTGGTTGTCTCAACGTAATTTAGTTTAATCTTTTACATATATGCAACGGTATTATATATAACGTTATTGTTCATATTAGTATACCGTACATAAAAAAATCAACAAAGTAGCAAATTATATATGATTAGGCCATCTGACAGCTAAACTTGACTGAAATATGTTTCATTTTAGAAAAGTAACAAACAAATTAACAGTTTAGAAAAACAATTTCACCGTTTCCTCAAAACTCTATCCAGCAAGTCATTTTTCTTATAAAGCCTATAACACTGTCTTATATCATACTTACTGAGTAATGCTGGCACCCATTTGTTCAATAAAATATCAATACATCTACCTCAAATGATAACATAAAATATTCAGATAATCCTTTGTTTAATGATGAGTGTTTCCAAAAGAAATTAGTTTTTCACAAAATGTTAAATATGTATTGATTAGTTTACAGTGAAGAAAATCGAAATAGTTTAGTAAGGACTAGATCAGCGTAAAAAACTTGTATTAGAAACTGTAAATATGAATATGATAAAAATGAGACATTAAAACTTACTCAGGCAAGATTTACAAAATGTATTGGACTATGCTGAAGAAAAATTATAGAATTGCGAAGAAAAATGATGGAATTGCACAAAGTAACATACCCTTAGATATGTTTGCACGTTACTTTAAAACAGTCAATAACCCACATGATCGTTTTTATATTCCGAATGATGACGTGCTAGACATTTCTTAGAAAAATATGACAATAATGAATTCAAAATAATGTTCAATGAGCTAAGAGGGATATGTCATACCGTGACATAAAAAGATAGCATAAATAATGTAGATAATTATAGGGGTAGTACGTTTCTTGGTGTCTTTGGTAAGCTTTTTTTCACGAGTGTTAAAGAATAGATTGTCTGGTTGGGCAGAAACATATAATGTTTATGTAGAGGCTCAGTCCGGCTTCAGGTAAAAAATGGGAACTGTTAATAATAGTTTGTTATTACATGTCCTAACTAAGCATATGATAAATAAAGGGAAACAACTCTACGGTGCCTTTATTGATTTTACTAAGGCGTTCGATTATATATATACACACACACATTTTCATGTTTCGTTAACTCTCATTCTGGTCATAGAGTATTTGTCATGGCATAATATTATACAATTAAATCAAAGTAATATACTTTAAATTATGGAGAAATTACGTTGCTCAAACAATTATATTGTCATACAATATTTATTAATGATACCAGTGTCAAGTTCGATCACTAGTAGTGACTCTAACTCAATTGCCTAAAAAGTCACTATCATACTTTATTAACGTCTTCTTCAGCAACATTATTGTGATAGTTGTTTTTTTCTGCAAGATTTGCATTTCAAGTCGTAAAGTGCAATAATTATTCTACTTGATTACGATCTGCACATCTGAATACATTTTTTTTTTAATTTGAAGTAGCAACGACGCGTGTTAGATAATAATACTTTATAAATTGTTTTTCAAATTTATTGCTTGGACCGTAGCTTGAAGATGCGGAATTTAAATTCTTTCATTTCTTTCAACGCGTAATGACCTGCACGGTATATTCTTTTCGGAACACACAAAACATTTTCTTGACCTTTCACTCGATCATCAGATATATATTAAGGCATTGTTTCGACACAACGTTCAAAACAACATCAGTGGCAATAGAGATCTGTAAATCAGTGATATTCGAGCCAGACAATAACAAACAACTATGGGCAGGTTATTGTTTTCAAACTTCCTTGCATGCTATGTTAAACACTTCGATAGGCGGTAAATAAAGCAGTTATTTTTGTGAAGCCGGAAGTATTTATGAATATGAAGTTTGCAAGGATCTTTCAACAGACATACTTAGTTTGGAGTATCGAATTTCACTAAACCTTCAACTGCAATGGGATTGACAGTAAGATTTAACTGTGCAACATCATCGAGTGGATGAAAAAGTAATGTTTAAGAGATTACATAAAATAAATCTAAAGAATATGTGTGTTGTTTAAGATAATTCTGCTGGACAACAATCAAATATATGTGTTTTACGGTATGCGCATAAAATGGCTGGCGTCAACACACTTGTCTGCTATGTGACACTACTAGTGATTCATGCTTGGATTAACGAGGTGAATGGTGGTGGTGAGTATATTCATTTTAGAGATGGATCTAAATACTGTTATAAATATCAAACACTATGTAGGTGTGTTTAGGTGTCGTAATAAACAAAATTCTTATGGGTTTTATCAATAAATATACAATGTTTGATTTTACTTTGTTAAATATAAAGACATTTATTGTAAATACCGTGATCATTCTAACATCGAAACTCATTCACTGGACTCAATGCACTACCGAAAACATATGAGATAATGAAAAAAGTATATATCAAAGACGTTTGCTACAATTTCCCTTTTTCACATAGACATATAAGGAAAAAATGAAAACTCCATGATCTTTTTAAACGATGCATGGTCATAGCATCTGCTAACAGAAACATTGGAAGCGGTAAAAGTGGTGGTTGACTAACTCGTTTGTCAGAGTTATCTACCCCTAATTTTGAATGTTTGGCTAATTTTGAGGTTGATATAGAAGTATTGCTATTATATCCTTGGACATACATTATTTTACTTTAAATCTGTTGATCAAGTATAAAGAAAATTGAGACAGGCACATGTCGCACAAGCTTTAGAAATAAATTGTACGAGTTTCCCAAATTGTGGTGCATCACATCCTGTTGCGACAGGGACGATTAAAAGATCAAGTAGCCTGTCTTGTTAGTATGGCCATAAACAGCCAGCGTAGGTATATCGGATAGATATCGGATAAAGAACGATTTATCTGAATAACGGTCGAATCAATATCCATCAGTGATTGTTGGGTGATTGGTCCTTTTTGCCAAATATTGTTAAGCAGTCGGAAAAGTCTAAAAGACTAAAGCATTAAATGGTAGTAAAGATATCTCTGTTAGTGTCTTGGTGTTAAATAAAACAAACAATCGCAGACGAACAGACAACGGGCAGAAGTCCAGGTAAGATAATTAACATGGTGATATTTTCGTTCGATTTGAATTACTGCTTTGTGACAATCTTAATAATCTAGGTTTGCGCAAGGACGACACACAAGAGCACAATTTAATCAATTACAGGTAAGTTATTTAATATGGTGTTCGCGATGAATATATTCTTCGAATAAACAAGAGTTTAACTTTTAAAGATTTTTCTGCTGAATCAGTGAATTATTTTAAATCAAGAGTTCAGCTCGCTTGTCTGTATTTGAAGGGTATCTGAAATAACACTGATACAGTGTAACTTCTGAAATCCGGACCCTCTGAAATCCGGAAACATCTGAAATCCGGACGATTTTCTTGGTCCCGAAATTTCTCCCTCTATTTCAATGTAAATTATACTTTTGAATTCCGATTTTTCACGAATTTTGATTTATGTAAGTGCAATATTAAAATGTTCTTCAAAAATCAGGACAGTGCAAAAAGTGTCATCCTTAATAAGTCCCGCGATTATAAACCCTGAGGCAAAATGTCATTTTCCCCTCTTTCCATTATTTACCAATCAGTGGTGTAAGTTTATTTTGACATGTGTTAGAATCACAATATGTAAAATTACATGATTAATAAATCTTATGAATGTTTATCTTTCATTTTTGCGTCATGTCTCAGTAATAATAACACCATATTGTATTATGCATAAATAATGATGTCCCTATTTTCACCATAAACAAACTTTGGTGTTTAACATCTGTACTTGTTCAGATAATTTTAGACGTCCGAATTCCGGAAACTTCCCAAATCCGGACATTTTAGCCGGTCCCATGGGTGTCCTGATCTCAGAAGTTACACTGTATCAGTTTAAATTGAAGTCGTTGATTTATTAAGATTTGAGTATGAGTTGCTTTTCTTACAGGTCTGCTATTTCGAATGTTGGTGGCTCATCATTGAGAAAACTATGACTGGGAATATTCAAGAAAAAGACTCTTGAGTTCAACTGGACCAGAGCAGATGGGATAGATGGGATTTGAGTTTCTGAAACCTTGGGCAAATATACACATTGACATAATAATTCATTTTATGAAGATGTCAGTTAGGCATGTGTTAGGCTGTCGTGTACATTTTATTTCGTCCTTAATTAAACAATAGGAATTATTAATGAATGTATCTTTACCTGTCGTTTAACTGTAACATAACAAAATAAAATAAATAACTTGCTGATGTATTTAACTGCGTCATTATCTTCCTGACCTAGGGTCCGGACACATTAAAATGTAAGCCTATGGTACGGTGTAAAATTGCCATTATCGGACCGAGTAATATTTAAAACGCTATCAGACTGAAGCGAAAACAGCCCGGGACGAAGTGAAATGCATATCGGTTATCAAAGTTTTCAATATGTATGTATTTGTTTGAAACAAATAAATATAGATTGAAGACTTTGATACGGGCGTATTCATACATTACGGAAGTTTGCTGAACACTTTGCCGAAAATCTTCCTCATTCGTAAAACCAACGATTTAGCATTCACTATTTTGACATTCAACTAAAACACGGACGTTTTTGTGCCATTCTATTTTTTAATAGAATTTTATTAAAAATGAGACCCAAGCTCTATCATGGATATTATGCTCATAACTTACACACCAAACACGAACTTGGGATACTCTTAAAATAAGGAGGAACAGTGTAGAATGGACATATCAGATTGTCACACTCTCCACAATTAAATTCATTTTCCCATATGATTACCGTCAATATACGAGGGCTGTTCTGGAAGTTCGCGTAATTTCTCAATAGCACGACTATTTACAGGGCTTTCGAGTTATGACAATTGACTTCAATCATAATGAGGTTATAAATGATTAACATGGCTTCAATAAATCTGTTCTACTTGTATATAGTTTTGACATAGCATAAATAATGCTACTTTCTTAACGCTGTCACAAAATTCAAAACGTCCAAATTGTGCGACACATTCGTCCGTGGCGAGTTAACTATAAAACACAGTGCTTCCCTGTTCGTCATCTTTTCATTCACACATTTTTTTTCAAATTGCATCCTTACACAAAATTGATACATAACATTGTTTTAATCTTTTTAAAACATGATCATTTGCATAATGAAACTCCACAAAGGCTATTATTGATATTCCGTCGTTCGTATATGAATCTCAAATAATGCTGATTTGTGATGATTCAATTGGTTGCATCCTTATCACCTATTAGCATATATTATTGAGTGGGTTATTCACGCATGGTTAGTGATCATCCGTAAGTTTTAACATACTCTCCGAGATATGTAATGAGTGATTACGGAATGCCTTAAATAGAAAATATGACACACATGGTATTTGTAAAGTCTGTTCGTGTTAAAAGCTAATCAGTCTCCGTTATCGCATATCATATCTCAATTGTTTGAGCCTTAGTTAATTCAATATATTTGCACATGTGTAAATGGTTGCCAATTCGTATCAAGTTTCTTAATTATTTTTCTAACACCTAGCCTAACAATAACACGTACTATTGAAACTAGTTACCAAGTAAGTTATTATTTATGAAGTTAAAGTAGCATCTTCTATAGAAAGTATTTCAATTTCTGTCTCGTGGATGTTCGGATGATGACAAATTGATTGTGCTTTGAGAATTGTTTTAAAGCATTTAAAATACCTTTTCAGCTAACTTATAAGAAAAATAACCATTAGAATGGTGCCGATGTGACATAATATGCGTAACACGTGACATAATATACGTAACATGTAATTTTGCTTCTGCCTGGTATGAGCAGCAACTTGAATAATAATATTAAACAAATTACTCATTATGGAAACAAATTATATATAATAATTCCTAACTCATAGATGAACTGTACCTTTATGCAGAGACTTGAAAATATGGTACAACAGATGCAATGAATTGGACATATTCGTCAAACTCAATGCCTATGAAAGAAATATTTCTTTAACACGCTTGTGTAACGTAAATGTTCTAGTATCAATATGTATACATGTTACTCACTCTGGTGGTATAAAGACAAGTGTTGTGTTGCGCTTTAACCATTCTGGGGAATATATAACCATGATAATAATTTTTTTCTCGTGCAATGCTACGTACATTGAAACAACGCATGGACAGACATCTTTATGATAAATATTAATGCCTAGTTAAATTATATTTTAAAACATGCACTTTCTTAACTTTATACACACAACACAGCCAACCTTGATTTAATATAGTGGTATGATGATTCTAACATTTCCTATTTAAACTTTGTTATTTTAGCGGTAAGAAACAAACGATTGTTTTATTCTTTTCCCAACGTACGACCTTATAATGAAATGCTTTATTGTGTATTCTGTGAACCAAAAACAGTTTGCATGCAATCTGATAAGATAATCAGTGTGCCATTGTTTTGATAAAACATACCAAAGGACTTCAAAAATTGTTTTCTTTAGAGCATTGTAAATAAATGTATAGAAGGAAACTGAAAATAATTGTAGATAGATAAACGTATTATCTTAATGCACACCTAATTCACACCTGGGGGTCCAGGTTTCAAACCTAGCAGATTCATCTCCGTCTATAAGTGTGACGTAACAATTTGATTTTCATAAATTGTTCTTTCATTTAAGGAAATAATCGTTATATAAATTATACAAGGCAAATACAAATGTAGTCATACGCAATGGTGATTATGCTTAAAACACAAATTAACGAAATATGTTAAGACTATCAATTAATAAAGGCATACAAAAACTAATAGAGAAACGCCTTTTTAATTCAGTATCCATGACATATATGCGAGAAGCATGAGTACTGCATGTTTGCCTGTATGTGGATTAAGATTTCTATATTTATATCGATTCTGTCCTAAAACATACACTGAAGACGTATTCGAATGGTGGAAATATCATTCTTTTTATCTCCAGGGCATTCACACTCAGATTATTTCATTTAATTTATCATCGGATCGTGTATTAACGAACAAATGTACAATAAGTTTGTATTAAAAAAAAACTTACTTTCATTTCAGCGTTTCAAGTAAACTGGGGAAACGGTGTAGGTATTTTTTGGACGGGTGTTTTCGTGGGTTATCTTCAAATTCAATGCAAATTTTAACATAATTCTGGTTAGTCGACCACTTCAGTTGTATCAGTATTTATATAGGATGCTACCGAATGATAATGTTTTAAATGTCTGCATTATTGTTTTGACATTTCGATCAGCCGAAGATAAAGGCGTTCTTTTTGATAAGCCGGAAAAATAATGAATATCAAGCAAATAAAGGACTTAACAACATACATACATTAAATTCATTATAAGCACACTTGTATTGTCAGTTCTTTATAATGCTACAATACAGTCGCGTGTGACTTAATAAGAGTAATATACAAAATACACCAACATAATATTTGTTTTTTTGTGGTTTTTTTTTGGTGAATTGTGCTTGGTAATCATAGAATAAATTACGGTATGTGTATGTTACGGCTGTCAACACGCTTGTTTGCCTGACAATACTACTAGTGATTCATGCTTTCATTAACAGAGTAAATAGCGGTAGTGAGTGTTTATTTTTATGGAACGAAAAACATTTATCGAGACAAAAAAATAGCATTTCTTTGCATAATAGCATTGTTAATGTCAACACATCTAGCAACATATCATGCTACTCTGATGATAAGAATTCTAAATATCCTAATATTTTAAATGGCCGATGGTCTCCAAATATGTAGAACATGTAGATACATATCTATAAACAATAAATGGTTCTTAAGTTTAGGTCATTGGCTCAGTATTGCTACTTGAAAAAATAAACGATTTTTAATATTGTCGTTTTAAACAAATCATAAAATTGTTTTGATGGATTTGAGAGGGTCTCATCAGCAGTAACTGTATATTGCACGGATAAGCACACAAGTATATATGTTACCGATAACTGTATCAAATTACATGTAGATCTATTTGATAAATCCCTTTATCAGTTGACCTTAAGTTTTTCAACTTTTTCATAGCCGTCATCACTTAAACATCACATTGCCGGGAAATGTTGGTGCATACAACAGGAAAATGCTACTCATCAGGGTTCTGTTCTACGATATTTCGTTTTTAATGTCCAGGCTAAATAAAGCATCGGGACTCCGCGCAGAAAGACGCCGCAGAACAACAGGGTATTTATACCATTTCAACAAACCTTTGTTGGTTAATAATCACGCGGCCGTTAATTATAATATGGTATATGAGTAAAATATTGCAATAAACAACTTAATATTGGAATAGGATTTGTCAAATGAATGATGAATCAACATTGATACTGTATTCATCACAAATGTTTTACTCACCAATTCAATTTCACTTCAACTTTTCAAAGATAAATATAATTGATTCTCCATGAATCTGTAAAATGCGTGTCTGCTGACATGAGCCCAGTCTTATGAATGTTTGATTATTTCGTAGAAAATGTCATATCAAAATTGCGTACGGCTTCGGGGCAAAAGTCTAAAGTCACCCCTTCACCTCAGACCATATTGTTGACTGTTCAACAAATGCGCATGTAATAACTGTATACTGTCCTGATGAAAAGAGGTAATAGATAATATCTCTATCATAAGATCAAACTTAGTAATAATCGTATCAACACAGCACATATAAGTTCTTTTTGGAGACTATGTAATCGATATTTAGGCATAAATAATGCTGCATAAATATACTTTATAAAGAGTATGGCCATAGATAAGTATCGCTGTACAAAAATCTCCTTTCATGGGTACATTTTAAACAATTAGGAACTTAGGCACGTCGGTGTTGCACCTCCATATAGGTTACAAGCTAGCTCAAATATGACTACGAAGACAGTGATTGTATCCAATATCGTTTAAACCGAACGTAGTGGCCTCAAATACTTAAAGGGGCATGCCCTGGAACTCAAGCGTCTCGAATATAAATCAAATTGGTACCATTTGAATGCCAAAATCAATTAATGAAAGTCCTGTAAAATATTTACGAAATGTCCCGCTATTTGACTCAAAATACACATTTCAAGATTTACCAAACCTGCCGATTACGCCTTAGAAAATATTCGTCATTTTCATAACTCGACCCTTTCGGGATCTGTCAAAAGCGGAAAAAATGTCAACAAACTGTGAAATGGTAAGTATTGCTCAAGTCATGTTCATTGTTTGCGACATAAAGCATATCTATCGATGAATTATAGGTAAATATCATTGTTTTGCTGCTTGAAAGGCAGCGCGCACGCTAAGTTAAATTCTCAGACGCATCGGAAATATCGTTGTCGTCAATAAAAGGCTTGTAAGCCTTTTATTTAAACCGGCATATAAATACCCACGCGCCAGTTACATGGCCATTTTTGAAGGCACATTCTTCTTTGACTTTTCGGTAATAATTGTTTTTACAAGTGATAAACGTATTTTTGGTGTATAAAACCCAAGACACAGCAGTTCCAGGGCATACCCCTTTAATACGTATATAATGTTCATAACCTATGTTTAACAAGGCGTCTACAATACAAGGTCGTTGTAGGACGAAACCGTCGGTAGTAAATCGATATTGAAAAGATAGACCACGAAACATATAAAATAGATGTGTACACTTACACATTAATGTTATTTCCTAAATTCGTATGAATTGATGTACAGTGTAATAAAATATTAATGCATTCATAGTGATAATTTCACTTACACTCATATTTACTCTCAACCCTTTTAGCTTCAATCATCAAAACATGGTCTTGAATAATAAGTTTTACAATTAAACACTCACATTGAATACAATGTTGAAATAACTTTCAATTTGTCTGGTAGTACTATAGATGTGAACAAAGCTAATACAGGAAATTTCAAAAGTTCTTGGTTCAACGACGATTTCATGTGAAAACGCGCGGCGTAATATTAAGGTAGTTCGCGGTGTTGCTCGGCAAAAAAGAAAGTTTGTTAGTATGGCATGGAATTTGGAGGAATTATACCTGAAGTAGCAGCGCTTACTTAAAATATTGTTCTTTTTACAGTTTGATGTCGGTAACCTAGCAACTAAACGACGTTAAAACGCCACCTAGCGGCACCAGTTATGCGAACAACTCGTTGTACTTTTCCCCTTGTAGCTTTGTTATAAATTGTCATAGATTGAAAATTCGAATATTGCGAATGAGCGAATGCAGTAGTATACCGAATGGTTTTCATCAATGCTTTGAATAATGTCAGAGTTATATGGTTGACAGGTAAGCCTCGGATCGCTGTAGGTTTTAACGCAACATGTAGTAATAGTAACATCCTTTGCGTCCAAAGACAAGTTATATATATTTCGTAAGAATTATTTGCAACTTCACAATGACTTCCTTCTCACTGAAAACCTGCATTTTTTTCTCAACATCCAGTTCAAACATGATAACAAAGTCGTCTCATGTTGGAGCATCCTCTTGAAACTGCGTAATGCTTAACATATTCGTTTTTCTAGTAACATGTGTACGAGACATTCCTGTGTGTGTTCACTAATTCTGGATGTTGTGTACGTACCACATACATCAGGAAAAGGCGTATTTTTGAATGATGCCTTTGAGCTAACTGAACTTCTTCCGCCACTGACTTTTTGGCGATATTTACACACTTCCTTGTCGAATGACCAACCGTCGTCACGTTTAGTATTCGATAAATGTGACAATCAAGAAAAGAAAATTTATCAGCGGTGTCAACTTAAAATAATGGTGAGAAGCACGCTGTAAATAAATGATCTACCAAAGTTGTAAAAACGTTCATGCAGAACTCTGGTTGTCTTAGCAACCATTGGGAAAATATTTTTAAAAATTATGAACTTGTCAGAAACAACAATATCTACAGCATAGATACTTGGTTTATAAATGTAGTATTATCAAGTAGACTTCTACCAGGTTTATTCAAATTATGGTCATCGGTTAAAAAGTGGCCCCCGACCCGGGGGTAACTTGATTTTACACACTTTCATAAATATAAGAAATCTTTTAGAATATTTTTGTTCGACGCAAATCCTTGAGCTATGATATTTGGTGTGAAACATTGACCTCTACCAAGTTTGTTCAAACGATGGTCCCGTGGACAATTATTCTATTAACTTTGATAACAGTAGTGTCATCTTGTGAGCGATTATAGGTAAAAAGATAAGAAGTAAAAGGATTGGTTTATACATTTATATTCATATTAAACCGACTTTCACAAGTAACCTCCGGTCACTGTGTTACAGGCAAGTTTGAGAGTCGGGAGATATTTTTTCTGACCGTAATTTCCAATTCACGCACACCTGCATTTTGTCTATATACACTCATTTTGAATGAAAACTTTGTTAGTGTCCTAACGTAGTAACTGTTCGTAAATTGCCCATTTGTATGTACATTCAACCAGCCCTTGTGGCGTGTACAAATTTAAACAGAAACGAACATGTACATCTTTGAACACACATTGTTCCAGATTTTTTCTTTTCAATAATAGTGTTCGTACATCGCTGTCTGCATCATCGAGTTACAGTATAAATCAGTTGATAAATACGACCAAATTCGATGAATATTGCTCCAGCCAATCGTTGTCTTTATGTGCAGAATAATAATTGACGTCATTTGGCATGGTATGGCTTTAGGAAATGTTACGATACTGAAAAAAGTAGCCTGAAGAGGTATAGATTGTGTTCGCTTAATATGTAGATAAATGAATGTTTTACATAATGTTAATTTTGAAAAACTGCTACCACGGCGTTTTAGCTACATTAGCATTTATCTGAAATCTTGCGTCGGAAAACTGACGGTTTGACGTCGATTAATTTCCGACGCGCCGGGCGGTCAATGATATTCAATGCACTGACGATGATTACTCGGTATACCACTGCATTCGCTCATCCGCTAAGTTCGAATTTTCAATATATGACAATTTATAGCAAATAAATGAAGGGAAAGGTATTACGAGTTGTTCACATAGCTGGTGCCGCTAGGTGTCGTTTAAACGTCGTTTAGTTGCTAGGTTACCGACGTTAAACTGTAAAAGAACAATATTTTCGTAAGTGCTGCTACTACAGGTATAATTCCTCCAAATTCCATGCCATTCTAACATACTTTCTTTTTTTGCCATGCAACACCGCGAACTACCTTTAAGTTAATATTACGCCACGCGTTTTCACATGAAATCGTCGTTGAACCAAGAACTTTTGAAATTTCCTGTATTAGCTTTGTTCACATCTATAGTACTACCAAACAAATTGAAAGTTATTTTAACATTGTATTCAATGTGAGTGTTTAATTGTAAAACTTATTATTCAAGACCATGTTTTGATGATTGAAGCTAAAAGGGTTGAGAGTAAAAATGAGTGTAAGTGAAAGTATCACTATGAATGCATTAATATTTTATTACATTGTACATCAATTCATACGAATTTAGGAAATAACATTAATGTGTAAAGTGTACACATCTATTTTATATGTTTCGTGGTCTATCTTTTCAATATCGATTTACTACCGACGGTTTCGTCCTAAAACGACCTTGTATTGTAGACGCCTTGTTAAACATAGGTTATGAACATTATATACGTCTTAAGTATTTGAGGCCACTACGTTCGGTTTAAACGATATTGGATACAATCACTGTATTCGTAGTCATATTTGAGCTAACTTGTAACCTATACTACCTTAAGCGAGCAAACGCAATTTATAAAAACGATAGATATAATCGGAGTACTTTAATCAATAAAAGATAAAACATATAAAGCAAAACCGTTGTTCAATACCAAACAAATCAAAAGAAAAATCACAATACTGCTACAACTCAACTCCAGGGTTTTGGAAAGAAGATAAGAAACTTAAACAAACTAGAAATGATAATATCATCGATAAAGATGATTTGTATGACCCTTACTATAATCTTTTCTACTGATGCATATTTCACGAACGATATGAGATATAAGAGATAATAATTTGTTGCAAATTGAACCATTAGAGTATGAAATAACGAAATACTTAAGACAATTTCTGGTCTAAAAACTAGGAAAAGTGCAGTACCCTATTGCCTATTAGAACTAGACCCGTCTTCGCCACGCACTTAGGATAAAAAGTTACTCGTCTGGTCTGTTTTCTCTTTAAGTAAATATGGAGACTGTCCCCTGACACCTAAATTTGCAGCAAAGGATCGTATTTGTAATGTAATGCTAATGGACTATAAACACTTGGTTATACAAATTTATATCTCTTCGGTGCTGTTTGTTTTTCTTTTTCAATTATTGTGCCGCAATGCTTGGTAATTCTTTAAGAACATCATTGACGGTCAGTCTGTAGAGCATTGCATTAAAGAACGAAGCAGTTTTATGGCTTAACAAAGAAGTAGTGTATGTGTATCTTACATTCATTTTTCTAAATATAACGACCTTTCTCCTAAAATCTGTTTAGCAGCGGATTGTTTACACCATTGACAGTTACGTCATGACCTTGGATGACTGGATCCGTGGCTGATATTTAAAGTACGACATGGAGGGAGGGTTACCTCCTTATACGGCTGGAGACACATCAATTTAATGTTTTGTCACTTGTTAAAACAGTAACCATGTAGTATATTGTCCCAAAGATAATAAATTATCAAAAAATATATAATATCCTTCCCCCCATACACATCAAAAGAATGTGCGAGCCACATTAAACCTAAATCTGGCATACATATTAAACATATAATTATGGTACTAGCCGGTATCCCGCAAAATGCAGAGAGGCAATATTCGCCAACAATTCTAACGAAGGTCTATGAGATAGGTTATATCTGTTGATGCCGAAACAAAAGATAAAATAAACTAATGAGGACTAAAATTTAAAAAAAAACGGATCTAAATTAAACGTTTAAATTAATACATACAACTACATTTTAATGATATCCCTTGTTTTATATATTGTGTTTAATTCAGCCATTTCGTTTAAACCTCACGTAATTGTTCTACCAAGTCTCACTTCCTACATGTATGAAAATGGATTCGTCCATGAGTTAGCAAGTGCAGAATGTTTTTAAAACATATGCGAGATAATACGTGTAAAGTTTTGTTATTGATAGGTTGTTGGGAAACAATATCTTTCTTGAGCGCGCTCAATGTTTCCTTAACCTCACGGATAATGGTTACTCGAGGGTATATTAAACCGATCTACATCACTTTGATCGTTCTCTAGTATATTTTGCGCTCGTAAACATTTCCGGAAACCTTTACCGATACAAAATATTATAATCAGCAATTGGCCATAAAATACAACGTATAGAAAATAATATAATTGAGAAATAATTCATTCGATATTTCGCTGTTATTTCCTCATATAATAACATACTTTATATTTTCCGTCAAATGTAATGCAGAATCGAAGGATAAAATACCGTGTATACAGACACATTAACTCTGCAGAACTGTGGAGTTATTTGTTATTTTTTAAAAATGTCCTCATAAATGGCTCTTGTTTTGTAGATTGTAATACTGTGTTCCGAAATACACCAACCTTCAACAAATGTACATACCGATGTCATTGTAAGAATGATACACAATGTGATCAGACAACGGGTGATTGTGACAATGGTTGTGAGTTTGGTTGGATGGGACCAGGATGTCAATATCGTAAATATATCATTATGCATACATGCAATAAGTTACATACATTATTACCAGGAAACTGGTGATTGTCTCAATGGTTGTGCGTTTGGTTGGATGGGGCCCGGTTGTCAATACCGTAAATATATTATACACACAAGTACTTAACAGTATGTATACCCGTCTTGCACCTACGAAATAGTATACTCAAAAACAAAATGGCATGCATTGCAAACCTTATTCTGCTAATTAAGTATCACATTTATTAGCATTAATTTATCATGCAAAATAGTAGGGTTATTAAAAACAAAATAAAATGCAACTTGAATTTGTATATATGTCTGTATCAGGCAACATTGCGCGCAACCGCACCGTAGTAGGAAATGTGGGAGGAACATCCAATGAGAGTGAAAAAGCATACCAAGCTGTTGACGGTGATATGAAGACTTGTGCCAGAACAAAAAATGAAAATGCACCCGACGGATACAACTATTGGAGAATACAATGGAACATTAAATTTCGTATTGTTGGTCTCGTTTTGAAGATACGTCAAGAAGATGTTGGTATGCCCGCTTGCTGTCTATTTTTATACCAATGTCAAAGTGTGTATGATTACAAATATGTATGTACGTATGTATATACGAGGGGTTATCCAAAAATACGTGGACTTTTGTAATGTCATTTAAACGGCAACGTTTAGTGTGATGAAACTTTATCTGCATACATTTTAATGTATTATTAATGTCTTCGTGAAACTACAGATTAACATGTGTTTAAATAACATATATATAATGGTTTAAAATATGTACCTAAACGGCACCCGTATCACGCTAAAATAAAGGAATAAGTAGCCATTATATTTTGAGTTTATGACATAAAATTAACGTAGAAACCCCGCTTAACGTTGTACTTTTGATCCATGACATCAAATTAGCTATAACTATGTGGTTTTATTGGATGTCATATCCGTTAATATATATTAACATTAGAAAACAAGACACCACTATAGATACGACGCACAGAATATGACGTAATATTGAAAAATAAAAATAGCGCTATTATACGTTTTGTATGAATTTAGTAATGACACCATCACAGACTTTAGATTGAATGCAACAAGCAAGTTCAAGAAAGGCACTTTTGTGTTCACTAGTGTTTAAATGGTACAAAAGGTTCAGTGAAAATGTTAAAAGACGATACTGGGTACGGGTGGAAAACCATTTTCACCTCAACAATGACGACGTCAATGTTTGTGGAGATACTGACAGACGTCAAACTATTGTAGGAATTGTGAGGTTGGTCAGCTGCGGTTATGAACCATTATGGCGCATCCTTCGTGGACATCTACACTGACGCTGACCTTGAGTTGTCACTGATGGAGCTCATGACAGTTCCACATCCTGTCTACTGACCAGATTTGACTGCTACGGATTCGCGATATTCCCGAGGGTAGCTTAGTCACTTAATTTGAAGTATTAATGTAACAATAGTGTCAAAACAAAACAATAAAACTGTTCTTAATAAAAGAAAACTTTTAACAATATTGATAATCAATGGTATTTTATGTTTAAGTAAATAAAGATATTATAATATTTTTATAATTCAATGGTAACACAATCAGTTAATTTTAGAGGTCAAGAGACAACTGCGGTGTCATTGATTTGATTCCATTGCAGACTTGCTGAACGCCACTAAACATATTTGTCTTGTCTCGGTGAAGCATGGTTACCAAATATGTATGATCGCTTGCAGGCTGGTGACGATCATTTTGAGAAACAGTAAATTAACGTGTGGTGTTGACGTTTGTAACGTTACGCATTTCTGACGCTGATGTCAGATTATTTTCGGAGTGCTCCACAGTCGCCGAGATGTGTTTACGTAAATTCCTGTTTTTTAATGACGAATACAGCTATATATATGAAAATTTCTGCGTTTATTTATTATATTTTATTCTAAGTTGTGTACAAATTTCGGCTAAATATCATTAAAAGCTCTTACACAATAAAGAAAGTCCACGTATTTTTGGATAACCCATCGTATTATTCAATGACTTATTTACATTCGCCAAATATAACTATGTGCTTATTACATCGGTCTAAAATATCTTCTGCTTGAACAAATGATACTTATAACAAGCACTGTACGTAAATCAATATAAATGAAAATGTCATTAATGTTATACATCCTCTGCTAATTACATGTACCTTAAATGAACTTCGAATATATTTTTCACGATTAAGTACCATATAACAAAGCACTACATGTGGCTTTATCAAACACACACTCAATGATTTAGATGTGTCATCGGTTGAAATTCAGAGGAAGACGTTCGAATGCCCGTGAAAATATCCACTAGAGTTAAGAATTGAATAATTATAATTTATACCGATTTTGTACTTCCATAAAGAAAGTCAGTTTTATATTTCTGATTTTAGAGATGAACTTTCAGCTGAAATAAACATTTCATCAAAACTCATATCCGCAATATTAGATAAATCAAATACAGTAACTATAGGAAACTATTAACACATGGGTCTAGAAATTGTGTCAAAACCTATACACACACAATAGTTTCAATCAAATGCTATATAAGAATGCGATGTATAACTTCCATACAAGTTGTCACCACTGAAATAACTTGTGTGCAGCGTATTGCAGTGTTTATTCTAGTTAGTAATGTTGTTACTAACACCTTAATTATCATTCGCAATTTTGGACAGAGTTGTTAAGAATGAAAACTGAAGTCATCAAACATTTACTTTGGATATATTACACGTTACTTAACTTCATTTTTAAACATGTCTGCATTGAGAAATGCAGTAAACTACAGTCGATGTAAACAACTATGTTTGGGTTGTCTTGCTCTTTGCTTAATGTTAATGTATTGTTATTCGTGTGAGCAGTAAATACCACCGGACTGTCTTTTCTGAGCTATAGATATAGCTTTGCCGATTATAAATACGGACTCAATCATTGTAGAATAGCTATTAACAAGAACAAATTATTAGTATCAGAGGTTTTATATGTATGATCATTACTGTTACTGTCATGAAAATCAAAACCCCGATACAACATGATGATACGACGAAAATCAAGTATTTTGCTTAGTCGAGAACGCAATTATGAAAATGAGTAGTTAACCAGTGACACTTAAAGGGGCATGCCCTGGAACTTGAAGCGTCTCGAATAGATATCAAATTGGTATTATTTTAATGCCTAAATCAATGAATGAAAGCCCTGTAAAATATTTATGAAATATCCCGCTAGTTTACTCAAAATACACTTTTCAAGATTGACCAAACCGATTTCGACCTAGAAAGTATTCATCATTTTCAAAACTCGATCCTTTCGGTATCTGTCAAAACCGAAAAAATCGCGGAAAAAAATGTCAACAAACTGAAATTGTAAGTATTGCTCATGTTATGTTCACTTGAAAGGCAGCGCACATGTTCAGCTAAACTCTCAGACGATTCGGAAATATCGTTGTCGTCAATAAAAGGCCGACAGCCTTTTATTCAAACCGACATACAAATACCGACGTGCGCGTTATTGGGTCATTTTAACGCACATTCTTCTTTGACTTTTCGGTAATAATTGGTTTTACAAGAGACAAACGCATTTTTGGCGAGGCAAAACACAGTAGTTCCTGGGCATGCCCCTTTGAATAATAGATGCAATAATAAAAACCCATGCAGACCGTAAATATGACTATGTACAACAACAATAGAAAATATCATTTGTTCGCTTATGTCTACTAAATTTGCCCAAGTAATAAATGAATCACCCTTTCTTGCAGGTGATTTTAACAGTTTTAGAGTGGAAACTGGTTCTGGACCAGACAATAGGAACTTTAACTCTACCTGTTACACACGTGATGATATCACAGGAACTACAGAAATGGAGATAATGTGTACACAACCAGTCTGGACAAAACACCTCAGAATCATTCATGCTAAACAGAATGTCAGAATGAGAGTTTGTGAAGTGGAAATATATGGAGGCATGCTTTAAGTTTTGTTTTTCATTGTCGTAATGGGAATCAACGGTATTATAAGCAAGTTTAATATTTCTGACAAGAATTACATAAGTCAGGATAGGTCACTTTATCCCGAAATTCGACCTTTGTTGAATAATTATTATAAACATTTAATACTTAGCATAATATCAATTCATTCATTCAATTTCATTCACATTATTAACATAACCAAACGATTATATGCCGTTATATATTAAGAGAATGTACCATGATCTTTGTGTGTTTTTTTTCAGGAAAATTGTGCCTTGCTTAGGTTACTGCATTTATTTGCTAAATTGAATGCTCATTTTGTATTTCTGCATTCTCTATAGTTATTTCTGTACAGCGTAACATCATTCATTTCAATACGAAGTCTCCCTAAACTGTTTTTTTCCATTTATTTCTTTCTTCAATGTACAAGAATTAACATAATTCATAATACCAGTATATGTAAACAATAGCAGATTCAGTTTGGCCAATACAGGTACATGAAGAGTTTTAATGTATAACAAACAAAACAAACCAAAAAAAAACAACACTAGTACACTAAACTATTTGTAGAATATACTTAATTTAAAATCCGACATACTCGTGGATGTCAATGTGAATTAACATACTGAACAACATCTCCAAAGCAACACCCATTATAAGTAGCAAAATCATGTTTATGCTGAGAGCTTTTTGCTTAAGAGAGGTTAAATTTATAGTTAAATCGTGCAGTGGAAATAAGCATTCTGTTGTTGAAGGGCGTTAGTTGCTCAAGAGAGGGTCGCTCTAGAGAGTTTGTAATTTTTTATCTATATATGTTTTACACAGCTTTAAAAAATACAAGTTTACGCTACAGTTTGAAAGATAATTACTGTAATGCATATTAAATGAACTAATTCCTCATCTGTTCAATGAGTATGGAATCACGAACAATCCGTATAATGTACATTAGCATCACCCATGAAGTATATTATTACTGAAATATCGTAACTTTCTGTGTGGAAATGAAAGAGTGAAGTAAATGTGTGTCCTGTATTGTCTGTAGGATGTCAAAGCTGAAAAGAAATTGTTATTGTATATCGGATGGTTCTGATGTAACTTCAGTTTTATGCTGTCTCGTATATTATTTTGTTACATATTTAAAATGTTTTGTTTTTCCTGAACTAATAATTTAGATCAGGCATTGTCGTAACTAAATCACATAATACCTGCATCAAAACGTACTTATATTGTAATGACATACCTTTGTTGATTTTTATTGTTAGGTCGAGTTGTTACTTTCAACAAATTTACAAATCAAACAACGACTAAATCAAATCGGTCTTCGTGGTTATCAGTCGATGGTCAAGCTCATGTAAAAGACGTCGTTTCGGCTAACGATACGTGTTCGTCCACCCAGATACAAAGTAACCCACATTGGCTGGTTGACTTTGAGACCTTGTACGTCATACAAAGTATCTATTTTTATGGAGGATTGCCACCGTTACGTATGTTTTCATTGTAATCCTGTTTGTATTTTATTTAAATCAGTTATGCGCATTTAGAATGATAGTTCACTAACATGTTCGGACTCATACTAACCAAGATTCTTTATCGCTTTCTTATTTTTTGTCAAATTACTTTAAACGATATTTTTACGAAGTTTTTACATGGTCTTACGTTTTCGGAATAGATGCTGAGCATACAGGCGGGCGGACATCAAACAGATCGTTTCCGGTTACCAACTTAAGTATGGATTGATAAATCTTGAACAATCTTGCTGTGTAGCATACAGCTACCTTGGTACTGTATTTGGTGACAGTCGGGTCAGGGTCACTGTTGCCAAAAAAGAAAATCAGTGTCTGCTCTAGAACTAGTAGGATTGCGATATTGCATTGTAATTTCGTGTTTAAGTAGCTTACATACAGACTAAGCCTTGGAATGCAATGATAACCAGTAGGGTCAAAATCACTGTTTCTGAAATTAGAATAACAGTCAAATATGCGATTTCCGGTCAATGACTTAAGTCTAGATAGACCAATATTAACCTAACGTAGTATGTAGCAACTACGCATGAAACCCTAGCTAGGGGCTGTATTTTGGGTCAGTCAGTTCATGGTAACTACTACTTAAAAATTAGGACTGAGTTATTGCGATGGAATTTTGGTGTTTTTGTAGCCAGCTTGCATGAATATCTAGCTTGGTACAGTATCTGAAATCAGTCGGGTCAACGTCACTTTGCTTCGAAAACATGGTTACATGACATTGTAGCGTTTCTTGTATTAAAATATGTATCTGACACACTTGAATAAAAATTATTTCATCATAAAATTGAAGCTATTTGTGAAGTATTTAGCTAACGTTCTCCAACACGTTTAAAGCAATACATATGCATATGTTGCATCGATTTAACAGAACATGAAATGTATAGCTGCTAAGGTTGCCGTTTAACTGAATTTACATGCGCGATGATAAGCTTTTTCTGTATTGGGAGCATTTACAAAGACTTCACTGACACGTATCCGGTATCCGAGTGATTTGTTGTGTTTATGTTAAGGGTGGTCACTCCTGAGCTTTTGTGATACAATGCAGTCTCGCTATTATGTCGTAAAAATTCAAGTTGACATCATAGTATTTTTTATCGTTTAGTGTAGTCAACAATGTCATTTAAATGCATAAATAATTTCAAAGCGGCTATTTTCTTCATCGCGATTGTTTACTGCTTTACGACATCCGACCAAATTACGGCAGTCAATTTATATATACAACAATAATATGCCGTTCAGTATTCATCAGTTAAAGTTATGTAATTGTGTATGAATACATTTATATAACCTGGTCGGCAAATAATTTGTTTCATTGACGTTCTTATAAATGGTATAAACCATCGTTTTTTTACTTTTAATATTTATATTATTATAATGAATTAGTTGCTGTTGTAAAGCGGTGGGTGGGGTAAGTTTTCATCAAGTTCAGCATAACATACACATATCCGTTGAAATATGTTCATCCAAAATACATGCAAGTCCATCAAATATTGTTTCCGATATGCATTATGCGGCTATTTATTCAGCATGCAGTGTTTTTGTCTTGAAATAGATCATTAACTAAGACATGTCTATGTATTGCTGAAAAGAAAAGCTAAGAGACTTAACATTTCACATGATAACTTTCTTATATGAACATGGACATGTACTTTTCATGTCATATTTTCAATTGGTGTTTAACCTACTTCAGTATAATCAATATCATTCAAAAATCAAAATCCTTGTTACTCCTTCAATATTTAAAATTTGTATAAACTTTATTAATAACCCCTCATTTTTTAGCCTTTTTATAGATATCAATTTCGTAAATAACACAGTGGACATTATAATGCTTTAAGTTTCTTCTACATTCAAGCCGTGATACACCCGGTACATTTTTAAGTGATTTGGGTAATATCTACTGAAATAGTTGGCAATTTCTCTATCCCTCCCCCTTTCAAAACCATTATTAGGAAAATCACCGATTTTTGGTGTGTCATTAAAAAGTAATTTTACAAAAAAAGTTAAATCATGGACATATCCTTTTCACACTAAAAACTGAACTCACACTAAATTACAACATGTTATTCTCCAAAATTAAATAAGAATCGAAACATCTTTGTTGCAAGAAAACATTCCGATTTCACAAATGACCACCCTTAAGCATCTGTATTTAATTTACTCATTCGAATGTAATTCATGAAAAAAGTTTAGGCGCGTGGCCCCAAATACACTCCAATATTTACATAATGGGCAGTTTGAGGTTCATATGTAACGTAAATAATTTCGAAAGGATTACACACTCCATTGACCATGCCTATTTATCATTTTTAAAGGTATCCATCAACTAATTCCTCAAAGATCCCAATGGAAATCAAGTAATTCATGCTGATTTTGCTTCCTATTTTTGTATGCCACACTAAAACGAGATTGCTCATTAAAAGTCAATAAAGAAAGTTATTGGCTTTGAATAGCTAGTAATGAATAGGTATTCATTTTTCTTGCATCGATATGACCTGGGCTCGTGTTCACAAACATTCATAGTTTTTTTTCATTATCTTAAATTTTGACTAAGATATAAGAAATTTCTTAGTTTTCTTCTAAGATTTATTCAAAGCGCAAACTAATACGAACATATTCTTAGTTCGAAAAAAAATCTTAGTTACGAAAATGTACCGTTGTCAGGGAATTTTCCACGTAATTCCCATACGTCATAACTTACGTCTGCGTTTACATTGGCGATTAGTTAAACCTATCATATTTTCTTTAAATGTATGGATACTTATAAGGCTCCTTATAAATAGTGACAGTGATATATGAATAAAAAATTCGTATGAAATTGATCATGGGCAGTATTGTAAGCATTTAATTTACTGTGTTTGACATTGTGTAGTTTTGTTTTAAGTTTGTAGACTACTGGCGTAGCTTCCTATAGGCACTTTAGACACGTGCCTCCACTTTTCTGAATAAAAAAAGAAATTGCTAAAAGCGCATTAAAAATGAAAGGAGCAATGGCTGGGAACATTTAAAAGCATCATCTTTATATTTCAATTAACTTCGTTTTAAAAGCGGACCATCAATTTATCTTAAAGCAACATACATACAATGTAACTATATACAAATCGTAACACATATTTTATGGCAGTAAACCCCTTTTAAAGCAGCCTGAATCATAAATTAGTTAATGTGAAGTTCACTTTGACTTCTATTAATGTCAACGTGCATATACATGTAGTTATTACTTAACTTATGCAACTTCGTGGAAATCATTAAGTTTGATATCTGAACACACAAAAGAAAAAAATCTGGTCGGGGAAAATTTCAATAACTTCATAAATGTTTTGCCGGAAAATGCCCACCCAAGAATGCGTTTCAGGGTGGGAGCATGCCCCCGGACCGATATAGAAATATTTTAGGACAGGCTACGCCCGTTATGGTAATTCGGTGAAGTACCAGGAAAAGAAGTGTCAAAATACAGATAAGTAACATTAGATCGTCATCACTGAGGCAGCAAATCGTTAAAGAAAAACTATCAATGTTGTTATATGGTACGTTATTAATGCAGAAATTTAAATTGAAGTTGAAAGTATTTATGTCCGACTGCAGTAATACGGATTTACGATGAAATCAAATTAAATTTAAATATTGTACACAAATACTTAACTGTGCGTTCATTTATTGGCGAGGGGCACATACCAATTATTTAGTTTCCCTTGTGTATACCATTTAAAACCACCAGAATAGAAAATATGCTGTAGTTCTAAAACTTGCTTAGTTTTTTTTTTTAATGTCTGTGGTTATCAAAGAAACTAATGCACAAGAAAAGTTATGAAAATATTAGAAACGTATAGTCACCACTGATAACATTACATTTAAGCAGTAAGTAAGTTTCAATTTCAAGTTTGAAAGTTTAGTCCTTTACACTATAACAGCTGTGATAACCATCCATTTTATTAAAGAGATTGTATTTTAGGTGATCAGTTGAATGAGTCACACCATTTACATACCAGTGACAACTCAGATTTAACTCAGTTACAGCTTTCACATACTGGCTACCACTCAGCTGACTTTCATTCAAAAATAATAAATCTCCACATACCATTTTTCTATTAACACTTAAGGTATGTGATTTGCAATCAATAGCATACAACATAATAGTATTTTCACTTACAATTTACCAGTAAAAGTATTTTCATTTTTAACTACTACCTATTTAATTTCAATTGTGAGGTGTTTAATTATTGACAATTTAGTAATTGACCAATACAAAACAGCTGCACGAATGCACTAAATTAAGACAATAATGCATTCAAATGCAATTCAAGTAGCAATGATCACTCATGTTTTCACTTGACTCTTACTATGAAATAAACATGTATGTATTTATTAACTGTATGTCGAGTATATTTCTGCTTCACATTATTTAAAGTATGTAATTACTTATAACAACAGAGGTTCAGCATTGCTGTAGAATGTGTCATCTAAAACTGAACATTAATGATTAATAACAAAAACAGTTTTCAGTTGATATACAATATTTATTTTGAATTCATACAACAACATGTTATAAAGTTTATTTATACCATTTACTTTACTTACTTCATATCGTCAAGGATACAAATGCATGCTTACTGGTACTTTCAACTATTAATGACCTATACTTGAATTATATTCTATCCAATACAACTGCACAAAAGCATGATAATTCAATAAGATATAATTAATGATATACTAAAGTCACAATGAAGTACTTGCATGCAACAACGTTAAAAACAAAATGGGTATTCAGAACAAAATGTATACAAGCTTATAAATATTTAACATTATACAGTGTCTCTGGATTTCATGTTCACACCAAAATCAGTAGTTTGATATGTTTGCACACAATATTGTTCATGTAAAGCAATATGTATCTGCCTAAATGTTTATCACATCAAAATCACACTAAACACTGGCATCTAGTATCTACATTAGTAATGATAAATCAACATTATGAACTGTCAATGTCTTTATTAATGTCACCATACTGTTTTTATGGAGTCCTCACAAGAACCTGTAAATACAAAGTACACCATTCTAATTCATATCATGTCTTCATGGTTTATACATGTACAAATACATGTGAAATATATAAAAAAATGTAATCTAAAATAACTGTATAGTTTATAAAGAGACCATTTTGGGTGGTTGTTTTCAATTAGAATATGATATTTGAAGATATACAAATGATTTTAAGATGCAAATCAGTTCGTGTGCATATTTAAAACATTATCATCTTAAAACTTCCCATACCATTTCAGTGTTTTTCTTCGCGGTTTTCGATTAGTTAGATATACATCTCTGCATTGGGGTGCTTGAAGTGTTTTAAACTATATTATAATAAACATATGTAAATAACACACATAGAAACCGGCGAAATGTGTGTTTTTGTTCTTTGTTTTTTTTATTTGCCAAGTGTAAGAGAATTTTTGAAATACAACTTTGCGATGTTCGTTACGTATTTTATTGGTTGTGTGTCTGATGACAACAATATATAGGTCAGCTTGTGGTGACCATCTATTTATCCTGTCCAAATAGTCGATGCCATGTATATATAATTGAATTTCTGTGCAACTAACCGTAGAAAAAAACTTCTTCTGCACATAATATTAAACTATTTTATCAATTTCATCTAGACTCTGAATACAAACAGTTCAAAATACTCCTACTCAACGAAAGTTCGTTTGGTACTAAGATATACGATGACAGAGGACTGACAGCAGCTGAGTACCAGCCTAAGGTTGTTGAAGTGACCAATCAAATTAATTCCAGGTATCTGAAGATTTTCAGAAAACTTACTGATGTACTGGCAATCTGTGAGGTCATTGCATTTGCAGGTATATTATCATTTATTGCTTTTCTACTGGTTAACTTACAAAATCGTTTTAAAAATCGTATTCAAATTATTTAATTGATGGTCCAACTTATTATCAATCCGGAATATAACATAGACGGTCAATTTGGATAACTGTTGTCTTTGTTAGCAAATGCAAATTCACATAAGCATATCGATAGCCTCGCTTGAAAATGCCGAGCGTACAAAATTCGAACCTTTCATAACAAACAAATGTTCTCGGAAATTTTCTCACACGTATACATGTTCGGAATTATATGTTAAAAATACCAAACAAGATCCAGTCAGAAAAATAAACTAAACTGAAAAGAAATCCCGAACACACAAAAAGCCAAACCTTCCAAACAAGCAATTGAAAAAAATTATACAGTATTTCCCGTCCTAATTTAACTCTAATAATTCAAACAACTTCCGTATAAGTAACATATCAAAGAAACACCATTATTCTATTTGATAAACCTGGCATTTCAATCCTTTCCCATTTACCATATCATACATTAAAACCAAGCGACAAAAATATAATCGACCATGGAAAGAAGTGCATTTAGATTATTGCAATAAACACCGAACCCCTCTACGTTATCATTTTTAACCGTCTGTTACGTGTTGTGCTTTGTGTTGGTAAGATATGATACCATTTAATTCGTAAATGCCAATAATTCATTATTTAATCTCTGACTAGACATCAAAACTGGGCGTGGTTTCAATTATTAAATAATAAACGATTTAGGATTTCAATTGGCTATTTCAATTTATCGAAATTATTTTATTTTTATTACTCGCTTAAAGTATTTACAGCGGGTGTCATTTTTTAACAATGACTGTATCCTCATTTTGGAGATTCTCTCGGTGTTATGTAACGGACATGTTTATCTAGGGATCCGTGCCTCAGAATGTATATATGTATATGTTTTTTCGTTTTTTTTTCTATACGGTGACCGTACTTCGTATTGTCAGCGGCGTTCATGCTACGAAATTTATTTGATTGTATTAAAAGTCAATTTCTAATGAACGAATGACGTTATCAATAAGGCACGGTTCCCCGATTTATACAGTTATTGCTATTTTGAGGCTTGTTGTTGTAATATATACCTATATATGTACAACAATGTGGAAATTACGTGCGATATTGGTTTGTAGAAGGCCATCCAAATATAATATTTGCTATAAACTAAATAATCTACATGCACAACACATAATTTCCGTTGTTGTTGATAGTACACACTGGTAAGTATGCTTTACTTGTTTATGTTTATTTTGTTTTGTTATGATCCGCAAATACTCAAAAAGGTACATTTATGTTTTCACCATACACTAGTTATAGCGACATTACTGCTGAACTTTTTTCAGAATGTCCGATCCATAAATGTGGTTGGGATTGTACGACTGATTGCTTTTGTGCTTCTGAAACAACAGGAAAATATCAGATGAACGAAGTATGTCCATATGGATGCTCAGGGAGATGGACGGGGAGGAATCAAACGTGCAACATTGGTGAGATGTATTTTCCTCTTGATACATCCTGTTTTTTTTTTGTGTGTGTATTCCTGTATGTATTAAGTTTCGATCTGTCTATTTGCAATATTCTTCTTTGAAACAAATGCTGATCTTGAATTTACTTGTTACGGTTCAAAACGCTGTTTATATTCTACCATTTCGCAGATTAGTGATGCCATGTTTAAAAGTATTTGACTGCCTGATTGTGTAGTATAAAGGGAAAAGCACAGTTAGGTAAACACTTAACATATATGTTACTTGTGTATGGGGGTGTAACTTAAAGTATCTTATTGCATGTACGTTCAATTTGAAATGATAAAGTATTTGTACGAATCATGTTATTATATTACAGAATGTAATACAACTGCTTGGGGTGACCACTGTCAAAATGCATGTAGGAATTGTAACTGTAATGTTGTTACTGGACAGTGTGAGCATGGTTGTAATGGACATTGGTATCCACCAGACTGTGAGAGAGGTAAATATAATAATATCGCAAAACAAATATAATATTTCTAGTTAACTTCTTTAATATGTTTTTAACAGTTTAACACTTCTTTACATTATTACATTTGTGCGCTCTTGTGTTTGTTTAAAGTCATAAACATTACATGCCTGGGAATTCATACGAATTGCAAATTAAGAAACTATCCCCCAAAAATAGTATACAAATGGCTAAGTGTGCCAGCAGTGTAACTACATACTTTACATTCTTGAAAAAATAATTACATTGTGGTCAGGAGGATAAGGTTGTACAAAGCTCTGTTTCAACTGATATTAGTTATGTCTTTCATACAAAAAAAAACAATTTGATAATTCCCACCAGTTGGACTGTTATATCATATGAAGTGTCTCCAGTGTGTCCGTAATGACAGTAAAATTGTAATACAATTATATACTAACACATTTAATACAATATTACCTTTGGCAAGAAAACACCACGTTGTTTTAGCATGAAAGAAGCATGTTCAATGTATTGAACACTGCAATTCTTTAGCCAAAGTAGTTACCTTTAATTTAGATTAAACTTTCAGCAACTTCTACTATTTATACACTTCCCCATCGAGCATTCCTACTATGCATTAGAGGATACAAGCTGCTGATAATGTCTTACTTCATGTTATATTTCATAAGTAAATAAGTTTTGATTAGGAATAATTCAATCTGTGTTTGCGTATAAAAAGAGAAATTATTAATATCAGGAATACAGTAACTGGAAACAATATGTACGTCGATATATGTCAAATTAACCGCTGGTTATAAGGTATTAAAATGTTTTGTTTGCGTAGATAGTAGAAAAGAGCATGTAGTATGTAGGGTTATTTGTTATGGCATAGTATTATGTAAAGGAAGTACTATTATATGGTTAAGTGCGTTTAGATGAATTTATGCTTGTTTTTATGAGGCAACCAGTAGATTGATACAAATCATTATTGATTCACAAATGAGGAACGGCATCATCTAGTAAACCTATCAATAAAACAAATAAGAATATTTCGATGGACATACATGTATGATATCTAATCAGGAACAGTATGTAAACTATTTAAGAAGGAACGATTATGTCAAATGTATGTTACCTTTTCAAAACATCATACATAGCAACTTTTAATTAAGGCATGGGACGAAGTGTTTCCATCAATATGTCTAATACACGGAATTAGCAAAATTAACGATCTGTAGCAAGCTAAAACATACAGCTTTAGAAACAAAAATAAAATTACATCAATATTATTACTTTTACGGAATCATTGAACGAAGCTAGCGATATATAGCGATGAACTAACATATTCAATATAATATTTAGAAACTTGAAATGTTTCTCTATGCTAAGATTGGAACCAAAACATCTACCAACAAAACAAGGCGTTGAAAATAGCTGTAGAATCTCAATTGTGAATCCATGAAAATATGCAAAAGATATGTTTTAATATTACATTATTATATTGTTCTCGTGTTAGAATGTAACGATACTGATTATGGTAAGAATTGCTCTCAAAAGTGTGGTCATTGTAAAAATAATGAGCGATGCAACATGACTACTGGAGAATGCTCAAATGGCTGTATGTCTGGATGGGCACCACCGCTCTGCCAAGAAGGTAACGATGCTCACTAGAAATTTACAATTAAACTTTTATGTATTCAATAAACCAAGAACACAAATGAGGAAATATCCATAAACACGATGTTTATCAATCGATTTAATTTGCATCTTCAAAAGCAAATCTAGTAGTGAACGCAGCACCAATCAATGAATGCAGATATCAATTCACAGAATGCTCCCACTTGAATATGCAATCAGACGTAGCAAGACGTGATGATTTGAACAGTTTTTTTTCAAAACAATTCACTTATTTTCCAAAGATATAGAAATGTATTAAGTATCGATAATCAAAATCGAATCACTTGGAAAGAAAGCTATACATTTTCAGCATGCGCGTTTGGCTCATTTGGCGATAGCTGTAATCAGACATGCGGTCATTGCCATGGTAACGCAACATGTTATGCTTCAACTGGTATTTGTGAAGATGGATGCAGTCCTGGATATAACGCTCCATTCTGCAATACGAGTACGTATACGTTTGCTTATTTATTCGAATCGTTTCCAATGATAATCTAATTTATGCCATTGCTCACGTGTACGTCCGGGCAATTGAACTCGTTCATTTTATTTTCTATTTAAAGAGTTATCATACAAAAACACATATTACAATATATTTCAACGTTCACAAAATGCTATACTTCCAAAGATATCCGAGGAAGAAATTTAACAAAGCTTTCAAACCACTATAAACTAACACGTCTAACTGTACAATTAATAGAGCTGAAACAATAACAGTACACAATGTACGAACGATAACAATGTACCTACAACAGCTTATAACGATAACTTGTTATTAGCTTGCGTATCCGGATATTATGGCGTAAATTGCACGGAGGAATGTGGCCATTGCAAGAATGATACAATATGTAATGCTGCCACTGGGTATTGTCATGAGGGCTGTGAACCTGGATGGAAGGCAAATACTTGCACGGAAGGTATGTACGAGGGTCATCCGTAAAGTTCGTGGACAGTGTTATTAATCAGACAAGTTTAAGATATTTTACGCATAAAATGTATGTACATGTTATGTAATATATTGACAATATACTTGCCAAATATCAGAGCGAAATATTGACAGATAAACAGTTTACGCTATACAGATCAAACGCACGAATCTACGGAGCACTTCAACAAACTTCATACGCATAATCACATCTTCTCGAATTACTCGCCCTCAAATGTTATGCATTTTATGTGTCTTTACACCCATGTAGAGAATATATCATTATTCCAGCTACCGTCCCATGTTCTTGCGAAACTTTGCACCGCCATTTTAATATTCTCGATTAAATAAAATCGTTTTCTTTTCAATTTTGGGAAGATCGCTTAACCAATCGGTGCTAAATCTGGACTATAGGGACTTGCATGCTAATTTCTCAGAGCCAATATCAAAATATAACCTCAATATCAGAGATCTTGATACTTTTTTAGAATTCCCAGCACTTGAAATGAACTCTAGTGTCTGCGTGGATATACACACAGCCTCACACAGTACTTGGTAGCAGCGCGCTGCTCCGTACGCTCTGACGTCGACTTGAGTTTCTAAAATGAATTCAAATAAGCACAGTTCTTCCATGCTCGATAACTTTAGTAATACGTTGACAATTACTTAAACATTTGGCGACACACGTCACAAATATTTGCTGCGGCGTCCAAGGTTATTTTGTTCACTTCCGTTCATTTTTATACAAATTACAGTACAAAGATTGCAACAAAATAAATCCGCTTAATTGCAAAAAATCAAAGTGCTCCGTAGGCGCTGACTAGGGTTGCCTTGGTAACTCGTATCCAGTGACTACGTGAAAAAATGACACTTTAGAAACAGAACTTGGGACAAAAGATGTCAATTATTGCCATGACAAATTTTTTAAATTATCACATCATTATAACCCCAAAAAGTTAGGTTGTCCACAAACTTTACGGATGACCCTCGTATTGTTTCATGCTTCATATATTGTTAATAAAAAGTCCACATTGATTTCATGAAAATGATGGTAATTGTTGCATTGGATAGCATGTGCACAGACGTGTACATACAATTATGCACATTAACCATAGGCCAATCTTACATTGAATAGTATGTGTATCCATTATTCACACGTAAAACAAAAACAAATAATTCATATTTAATAATCAATTTATGGGTCACAAAGCCAATTGCATTTGCTTTGGCTTGTTCAACTTTGAAATAACCTTCGCGAAGCTTTAGGACTTCACCAAGTTTCACGCGGTCATTTTCATTTTTATTGTTTTATTGTATGTATTTTTGCTCGACCTTTTCTTCGTATAACATAGCTTGCTTGGTTATAGCGTTGGACTGCTGATCAAAGTTTGTGAGTTCGAACCATGATCGACGTAAACCCAAATCCGTGTATAAGGTAGACTAATTATGCAAGTACCAGAAAATATATAGTGTACCACATAATATAATGCATTGGTCGAAGTCAATGCCAATGGCTAATTAATAATAGGAAATAGAATATCAGGCAAAATAAGATAAAATGAAGGAACTTCAAATAAGGTAGGATACTTCCAGAAGCCCGAAAGGTAGCTGTCCAGATCATAACATTTCTGGTGACAGAATCACATCAAAAGATTCAAAGACAGACTGATCAGAAAAATACAATCCTTGTCTTGTTATTCGTATGTTATCATGTTAAATATATTCAGAAATAATGGCTATGTCTTAATTAATGAACGTATCTAACTTTTAAATTTATGGACGTACCCTGGGTAATATCACATAATTATGCGTTTGAATTGTGTTATGTTATAAATGCAAACGCAATAAGTGTAACCCATAAATATTTCCTTTTGTGTACTGTAGTGTTAAAATTATGCTTAGCCTATGAACAATTGAATGACTAGTTTTTCAATCAACGAGTAACTTGGTTGGAGTGTGACTGTTTTTTTTTCGATTTAGTATTTTGTAAATAACCCTATGACAGTTCAGTACATATCGTGTTGGTTATGTTGGAGACTGTTGCATGGGTAAGTGCTTCTCATTCAGATAACTGGTACGTTAGCAAATGATTGGTTGAATAATTAATTAAAACTCAAACACCAAGGATGCTCAATTATCAGAAGGAAGTTAGGTGTGTAACCCTAGGTTTTTAATTACTTTGGTCATGCTCTGGAACATCTTAAGCTGTGGTATCTTGTCGGAATGCTAATATAATTATACACACTTAAAAGAATATCACTTTGCATACTGTCAACTTCTATATCTGTTATAATCATCAATTGACCGTACAAAATACGTTGTACACAGAGAAGTGTTTTTCAGAAATAATTCAATGTCAAATAAAACAAAGCTTATTGTACTTCATCTACATTGCAACACATACGCATCAACGGTGCAGAACTAATGTGAATGCATATACATGTATATGTATGTCGTATTGGCGTAACCTCATAAAAAATATTGTTTTGTAGATTGTAACACTGCGTTCCAAAACACACCAACCTTCAAGAACTGTACATACCGATGTCATTGTAAAAATGATGCACAATGTGATCAGACAACGGGTGACTGTGACAATGGTTGTGAATTTGGTTGGATGGGACCAGGATGTCAATATCGTAACTATTACATACATTATTAACTCGTATTACAGTGATTGACCTTATACACACACAAATAATCAGAGCGATAATTACAATGGAAATGATATAAGTATGTTTAAAGAAACATTGACATAATTATTTAAGTGCATAGTATGCTGTCTGAACCAGGATATTAGTCATATAGTTGTATTGAGTTCTTATAGAAAAGACAACAGTTGCATCTATATAGTGTTGTGGCTAGTTCATTACCAAACATTTTATAGATAGAGAGTTTTATATATTCGAGAAGAGTAAGTAGGTCGCATTTATCATGATTTTCTCAAGTATCACACTCCACCATACATACAAATTGGTATTTTCAATTTTAGTAATAATGCTTATTGTACCGTTATTATGTATAATTATGGATCATGTCTTATAGTAGTTATAGGAACACGTTTTATTATTAAACATTGTAAGACTTGTTAGAAGTATTCAATTGGTATCTTTTACAAATGCTATCATTTGACTATCAGGCAATATTGCGCGAAACTACTCCGTAGCCAGAAATGTGGGACCAACAAACAATGATATTGAGTCTGCAGGAAAAGCTGTTGACGGTGATGAAAATACTTGTGCAAGATCGAAAACTACACCAGATAACGGGTATCAATATTGGAGAATAAAATTTAAAACTCAATATCGTATTGTTGGTCTAGTTGTGAAAATACACAAAGATGATGTCGGTGAGTTAGCTTATTTTCATGTTTGTCGAAGAAAACTCGAAACTGTGTTTTCCATATAATCTGAGTACATTCACAAAACTATATGTGTTGTATTACATGATAAAGCGTCGTTGTTTTGTCATCATTTATTTATGTTCTTGAAAATTAAGCTGACCAGTACTCAAGGCTATCCAAGGCTATTCTGTCTAACCAAGGTTGTGGGTTTTGGTAAACGATCATTTGCTTATCAAGCTTGCTCCCTCTGGAATGAATACCACAACATATGAAATAAGTTAAGACCCTTCCCCCAACATTAAATCCACCGTCAAAGCCCATCTGCTTGCTAGTGTTTGAGGTTGATTGTACGAGGTTTGTCCAAAGAGTTCGTGGACACCTATGATGACTTTTTAACAAAACAAGATAACAACATCATTCTTTCACTATATCAAAAACTGATATATTACAGTATGGCATGTAAAATGTCATCACAATATAACAAAAAATAAGGAAACTGTTTACAGGTGTACCAATCGTTGTGCGGGGCACGTTATACATCAACTTATGACGTCGACGTTATTTAGAGACGTGGTGATAAAATGCTCAATACAGTCACATCTTCTCAAAATAAGAAAATGACATATTTTAACATGCGCATTGTGTAACTTGTTCATCATTTGATGGATTAATAATTGATTTTTGCTGATTTTGTTTTGGCTGTCGTACTGTTACACGCCTGTCCTTAACAATTTCGGGCGACCCACTCTCTCATCATTTTGTTTAGTCTGTCTTTACAATCCGCAATGCGTTTGTGCAATTTATAAATGAACAATCTATAAACAATGCTATTCTTCTTGCTGAACTTATCATTTGTATTGTCTCACATGGTGTTTTCTTCTGTGAAACACACAATTTAGTAATCGTATGTTGTTCTTCTGTGTCAAAAGTCGCCATTTTGCGAATTTCAAATCTCACAAATGCTGAGAACAAATGCCCGTTGATTCAAATGATGCGTCTCATGTCATTGATAATTGCATGAATTGATGTCATAATATGTTGCTTGCGAATGACAAGCGTACAATGTAATCTCGCAAAAATTATGGATTTTGCGCAATGGTATCTGAAACATCAACAGTTCGAAAATTAGGGTGGCACGCTCGACGCTACCACTGGCATCAACTTTCAAAATTATAAGTATAATTTTATTAGAATCATTGATAATATGTGTTTTGGATTATGTTTTGTGGTGGTATAGCTTAATTTAATGTAATGACGTCGGGAAAAATAATAAAGGGGGTGTCCACGAACTTTTTGGACAAGCCTCGTATAAACATTTTAAATATCAATAATTCTTAGATAACGATTTTAATTCTGTAAAAGTAATTTTATTCTGTGATAATAATTATCAAGATAAATTTGTATTCCATTGTCTTTGCCTTTTTTCATATTAATATAATTTGGAGTCGTTTCCTTAGTTATCTACATTAATTTTATAAAGGACCACAATTGAAATAAGGATTTACTTCCTTTTTTTGTGTTATCGTTGTATCTAAACGTTTGTGACATGTTTTTAAAATTTGACTGATATTATTTACCTTTAATAATTTTACAATCTCAATTTGTATATTCAGTAATATATTTTTGTTTGAATACTGTAACTTTATATGCTCATTTTGTGTAATATATTTCCTATGGACCATGTTTTTAGAAATGATTAAAGTGTGAATAATAATAAATAAACCAATAAGGCTCACTTTCCAACAGTATGCGTACTCTCAACATTCCATAAATGTCTGTTACTTTCTCATAAGATTCGTGAATCAGATTCTAGAGACTTGCGGCTTTTATTCACTACTTTAGTCGGTCAAGAGTGCAATATTCTACAGCCACGGCAATTAATTTATTATAATAAATATAATATATGTGAACAAATATTAATTTGTAAGTTACAATGCCAGAAAAAAATGTTCCTATATAATCGAATTAATAAATAAATACCCTGGTTTGACTGTGCGAAAAGTGAATCGCGATTCCTATATTAACCACGCGAATTGTTAGTTCTTTTCAGCATAATACACTTTCTTTATAACGTATAGTTTCACCAGTAAAAAATCTCATGCATTGGTATGACTAAACGCTGTTATAATCTTTTCGGGCTTTACAGAAAATATAATTTTCGTTTAGTGTTAACTCGTTTATTGTCATATAAAAATATATGTCGTCATTTTGCAAAACCAAAAGAAACAAAATATTTTTAATCTGCATTATGTGTTCACTTGAAGTAGTATACCGTGTTAACATTAATAGGATCAGCCTATTCCTCATAAGTTATCAATCGGGTAATGTCGTAATCATGTGGGGGTATTCAAGAGAGTGTAGACAGTCAAGAGTATGCAGGACATGAATTTGAATAATATATTCTAGTGTTGATTCTGTTAAAATTCGCTCACACACTAGCCTTCCATTTGCATCTGTCACTTCCGTAACTGGCTACTTGAATAATGACATTTCTACAGCTATGCAATGCCTGATAATAATATAATGTACTATACATATCATAATGTAAATAAGTAATACTATGTGTTTTCATAATGGCCTTGTAATTGGGATGAAGACTGTCATATTAGCCTAATTTTATTAATTAACTATTGAACATAGCAGCGGTTTCATAATTACCTAGCTAGACAGTCAATCAGAATGACCGAATCTAAAAATAGCCGAGTTTTTTTTTCAAAATGGCCGAGTTTTGTGTTCATAATATCTCGGTGAACTTCGTATCGGCCCAGCATTATGCTCCTTATATTGATAATTCATTGTAATTATTCAAGTTGAGGGTTATACTTATAACAATTCTCTCATTCAGGTAATTTTAAGAACTTCAGAGTAGAAACTGGAACAGGGCCATACAATATGAACTTTACAACCGTTTGTTACAAACATGATGATACCAACGTAACAACAGAAATGGAGATAATGTGTACACAACCTGTCTGGAGTCGACATCTCAGAATCATTCATAATGAAACAAATATTGCAATGAGATTGTGTGAAGTGGAAATATATGGAGGTGTTTGTTTATTTTGTGAAATTATTTTGCGTCGCTGCAATAAAATGTTGAAATGTACTCATGTTTAGTAGTTACCTAAAATACATCTTAATACTTATTATAAAATTATATTGATATTTGTACGACTATTTTTTGTCGGAGGTAATTAGTATGCTCTAGATAGCTACTAGTAGTTTGATATGCCAATACAATAACTTTGTAGACGTATTGCTTTAAGAGTAATCACTACATTGGTAGTCTTAATATGAAATATGTAACAAATGTTCTCTGATGATTTTAAATGCCTGGCGTAATAACATTTCAAGTTAACCTTAGATAAGCTTTTTAGTATGATATGCCTATAAATTAAGTTCGAAGTGTTGTAGAAAGTAATCAGCATAACAAACGGTATAAGCTAAATTATCATGCCTGATGTTATAGGATATCAAGATCACCTTAGATTAATGGATACATTTATTGGCAGGACGAGTTGTAACATTCAACAAACCAACCAACCAATCAAGTACTGACTTTAACCGGTCCTCGGATTTATCTGTCGATGGTCGAACTCATTTACCAGGAATTGAAGCAAGCGACACGTGTTCAAGGACCACCAATGAAACAAATCCGTATTGGCTCGTGGACTTCCAGACCTTGTATGTCGTTCAAAGTGTTTACTTTTATGGAGGACTGCCACCATTGCGTATGTGTTAATTTTAGTGGTCATTATGATTGCCTGTTTTTAATCAGAATATGGCATTTGAAGTGATATTAATGCTTTTAACATTACGATTTGGTCATGTCCATGTTTAGAAAACATGATCATCATGCCACTTTCTGTATTGTTCAGTGTTTTGCTTCGCGGTTTTCGATTTGTAAAAAGCTTTATCTCAGCAGTGATGAACTTAAAGTGCATACAACTCTATCTGACAAGAAATTCTACTTATTTTTTAAAGTGTAAAATCACATTGTTTTTATAAGTATAGTGATTTCTCAAAACAGTTTTTAACAAGATCTGCCTTTGTGATTCAAAGTATACGTATTGCCTTATTTGCATTGAAATTCACTGAAATTCACTGTTTTGATTGCTTTAAGTTATCAGTTGTGGCCTAATACGGTAAAAAACGTAAATTAATATTTAAGATATTTACAAAGATTAAACTATCATACTTAATACCAAGCAACAAAAATAAATGTATCCGGAGGGCAAAAGTAGTGTTTTCTTGTGATGAACTCTACTACCCTTTATCGACGTTATCAGCGTTAACCAGAACAGAACATGTATTTTATTACATCCAAGGTATTTTACAATACAATATGAGGTACATATCAAAATGTATATGTCACAGTCAATAAAAAGTGTGTTCCGGTACAATATTTGTTGAGCGGATTAACATCATTGCAATACGGAAGACTTTTAGTCTTTTAGATATAAGAAATGGTGTAGATAATGTATAATTTACCCTTAAAAGATAAAAAAACAACATTTCAACAAAATCTACAAATAACAGGGGCAGTTAGCTAGCTATTCATCAGTCTAATTCATTGATGACGCGTTCTTACAACATGTGAAAAAAATCTAAGTTTTAAAGAGGTTGTCTATCGGTTGTAGGGGTAATTAATGTCGTAATATAAAATATCACTAGATACGCCCTACAATCACTTCGCGTTGAAAAAATAGTCCCTAAATTGTGCCTGTATTAAAGTATTACTTGGATATTGTTATGTAAACAAGTAGGGCGAGATTGTAAAAACTACACGAGATTCAGTCAGTTTTACTATTTTTAGTATGGAGAATTGTAAATTTCTGCACGTGGATGTCGTGTATTTCACACATATATAAATAACATCTGGAAAGGATGGCATTCATAAAAACGAATGGAGTTAAATATCTTGTTTATGAAAGCAGTATATATATAGTGCAAATCTAAACAATTGGGATTTAATATAGATTAAATTGCAGCCATTGGATAAAATGTAAGTAATGGTATTTATATACACATAAATGATTACAGATAAAAGAGATACATTTTGTATAACACAATACTCATTAGTAAATATTACATACAAGCAAATCTAACGTGATGTGCATTGCATCGGTACGATATGATACTATCAATTCGTTAATGACAATAATGTTTAATTAAATCTCTTACGAGACATCAAACCTGGGCGTAGTTTTAATTATTTAAACGTATGCATTCGCGATCTCGATTGGCTATCACAATAGAATGGGAGGTATCAATTAATCGAAATTCGTTTGATTTCATGAGACGATAATTATTGTTAATTATTCGATTACAAAAAACACAGTATGTGTCATTTTTTAATTAAGATTGTCGCCTTATGTGATGACTGATGTCAAAGTGTTTAGCGGAAATGTTAATCTAGTGAATCGTGCCTGAAAATGTTTATATTTGTTTTCATTTTTTTATCTAAGGCGTATTACGTAATAAACATACTTTCTTTGAATTCGAATATCTAACGAACTTGGGACATTATCAAAAATATGAGGCAATGTTCCCAGCATTATACATTCATACTTATTTTAAGGTTATTTGTTGTGATATACTCCTATATACAAAGTAGTTATCGCTGTTTAATATTCTGTTAATTATGTGCCATATTGGTTTATAGAAGACCAACCAAATGTAATATTTGTTTCAAATCACTTGCAATTTGGATTATATACAGTAGGTTTATTTCAGCATATACTTATGGTTAAGTTTTTATAACAATAAATTGTTGATACCTGATATAACCAGTCACCCACTCCCGATACCTTAAGACTGTTCAAAAGTTCGCAATAGTCATGCAAAATGCGTTAACATAAGAGCACCGAATAAATGAAATTGATTTTAATAACTGATTTTATACAGTCATTAAGAACCCAAATAAGTCAAAATAAGTCAAATAAGTACCGTTTTACTAGAGTTGAATTGTTTCTATAAATGTGTTAACGGGACTTGATGTTTGGTGATATCAAGTTTCATCAATTGACAAATATACAAACTAATCCATAATGATACACTGAAATTAATCCACTGTATGAAGTTCATGGCAAGTGATTTGAAACAAATATCCAATTTGGTTGGTCTTCAATAAACTAATATCGCACGTACTTTATCATTTTTTGAACAACGATAACTTCTCTGTATGTAGGAATATATTACAACAAATAACATATAACCGTGCCTCAGATATTTGATAACATCCTCCGTTCGTTAGACACATGCCTTTAAAGAAATTCCATACCCAGAACACCGCTGTTAATTACGTAATAAACCATAGATAAAAATGAAAACATGTTTCATAAATCTGAGGCACAGTTCCCAAATTAACAAAGTCGCTTTGAAATCCGTCTTTAAATGAGACGACAATGTTAATTCGAAAATGACATCTACTGTGTGTTTTTTTTAAGCTGAGCAATTAACAATAAAAGATTCGGATTATTGTCTCTTGAAATCAACGTATATTACGCGCCCCATTCAATTTGCTAGCCAATCAAAATCGCAAATGTTTGCGGTTCAATATTGAAACCACGCCCAGGGTTAATGCCTACTAAGAGATTTTATAACAAATTACTGTCATTGACGAATTAATAGTAATCGTACCAATACAAGGCACAACACGTTAGAGATGGTTAACGCTGATAAGAAATAGTGGATAAAGCGGTGCAGTATTTATCGCAATAAAATTGAAAATTATCAGAATAAGTATTTCCTAACATTTTACTCGACTTGATTAACAATTCAAGCAGCTTTTGCATAATTTTACTAACCCATGTTCGCTATCCACATTAACAAATAAATGGTTATTACCTTGGAAAAGATGATAACTATGCCTTAATGAATATCTAAGATATTTGATTTTGTTGATTTTAAATTTCCAAGTTTCCTCCCTGTCATTTATTTTTATGTCCGTGAAGTTGGCAGCCCAGCAGCCTAGCAGCGTGAAGTTGGCAGCCAAGCAGCCTAGCAGCCTAGCAGCGTGAAGTTAGCAGCCCAGCAGCCTAGCAGCCCAGCAGCGTGAAGTTGGCAGCCCAGCAGCCTAGCAGCCCAGCAGCGTGAAGTTAGCAGCCCAGCTGCCTAGCAGCCCAGCAGCTTAATATATTTCTACAGTTAAACTGCACCACAAATCATGCAAAAACTTAAAAACGCATGAAGTAATAACATTATGTTGCTGTCATGTTTATTAGAAGAAAAAATACGATTTTTATCGATTTTGTGAGTCTGGCAGTGTAGCGGCCGCATAGCGGACTATTATAGTCAAACATAAAATGCACAAAAAATCCGGCTAAACACTTACGAATCGATGATATAATTCGATTTTATACCTTTAACGTTCATTAGATGAGAACTTACACATTTTTTCATTTTTTTTTGAGAAGTTGGCAGCCCAGCAGCGTCACGGCGTAATCTATATTTCTACAGATAAACTTCACAACAAATCAAGAAAAATACTTAATAAGAATGCATAAAATAATGTCAGTCTGTTGTTTAAACATTAATTAACAGAAAATATATAATTTTCATATATTTGTTTTCAATGTGAAATTAGCCGCTGCTAGCAGCGTGAAGTTGGCAGCCCAGCAGCGCAACAGCGTAATCTATATTTCTACAGATAAACTTCACAACAAATCAAGAAAAATACTTCAGAATGCATAAAATAATGTCAGTCTGTTGTTTAAACATTAATTAGCAGAAAATATATAATTTTCATATATTTTTTTTCAATGTGAAATTAGCCGCTGCTAGCAGCGTGAAGTTGGCAGCCCAGCAGCGTAACAGCGTAATCTATATTTCTACAGATAAACTTCACAACAAATCAAGAAAAATACTTCAGAATGCATAAAATAATTTCAGTCTGTTGTTTAAACATTAATTAACAGAAAATATATAATTTTCATATTATTTTTTTCAATGTGAAATTAGCCGCTGCTAGCAGCGTGAAGTTGGCAGCCCAGCAGCGTAACAGCGTAATCTATATTTCTACAGATAAACTTCACAACAAATCAAGAAAAATACTCCAGAATGCATAAAATAATGTCAGTCTGTTGTTTGAACATTAATTAACAGAAAATATATAATTTTCATATTATTTTTTTCAATGTGAAATTAGCCGCTGCTAGCAGCGTGAAGTTGGCAGCCCAGCAGCGTAACAGCGTAATCTATATTTCTACAGATAAACTTCACAACAAATTAAGAAAAATACTTCATCGAAGTGTTTAGCCGGATTTCTTGTGCATTTTATGTTTGACTATAATAGTCCGCTATGCGGCCGCTACACTGCCAGATTCACAAAATCGATAAAAATCGTATTTTTTTCTTCTAATAAACATGACAGCAACATAATGTTATTACTTCATGCGTTTTTAAGTTTTTGCATGATTTGTGGTGCAGTTTAACTGTAGAAATATATTAAGCTGCTGGGCTGCTAGGCTGCTGGGCTGCTAACTTCACGCTGCTGGGCTGCTAGGCTGCTGGGCTGCCAACTTAACGCTGCTGGGCTGCTAGGCTGCTGGGCTGCCAACTTCACGCTGCTAGGCTGCTAGGCTGCTG
Organism: Lutraria lutraria; assembly: GCA_964023205.1. Lineage (NCBI taxonomy): Eukaryota > Metazoa > Mollusca > Bivalvia > Venerida > Mactridae > Lutraria > Lutraria lutraria. The sequence continues at coordinate 32,036,763 of OZ026833.1, forward strand.
GGCTGCCAACTTCACGCTGCTAGGCTGCTAGGCTGCTGGGCTGCCAACTTCACGGACATTTTATTTTTCTAGTTACTTTGCGTTTTTTTACCTTATATTTGCCAAAGTAATCGACACTAAAAAATGTAAATCTAGGAAATTCGTTACGTTATTGGTTGTGTGTCTAAGGACAACGAAGTGAAGGTCGCCGTCAAACCAATTAAAACGTTCGTTATGATATACTTTTCCATGTTATTCAATAAAACAACTTCTGTGCAAAAAAAATATAAATAACATTTCATCTCCACATGTTATTAAAATAGTTTTATCTTTTTTATGTAGACCCAGAATACAAACAATTCAAACTTTTCCTACTTAACGACAGTTCTTCTGAGATTGAGATATACAATGACAGTGGAAAGCAAGCAGACGAGTACCAACCTATGGTTATTGAACAGGCTAACCAAATTGCTGCCAGGTACCTGAAGATTTTCAGACATGTTAATACTGATGTATTGGCAGTTTGTGAGGTCATTGCATTTGTAGGTATGATATTCATTTTTATTTTTGTATAACTTACAAAAAGCTTTGAACCAATGAATTGGAATGGTTATCAATTCTGTACTCATACATAACATAAGCAGTCAATCCAGACAACTGTTGTCCTTATTAGTCATTGTAAATGCACATGAGCATTGCGGAATTTGTGATAAGCACATGTTTTAGCATTACATTTATCAATTTTCGGCAATGATTAATGTCGATATATGTTATCTCAGAATGTCCAATACATCAATGTGGCTGGGATTGTACACGTGGTTGCTATTGTGCTGCGGAAACAACAGGAAAATATCAGATGGACGAAGTCTGTGCATATGGATGTTTCGGGAGGTGGACGGGGAGAAATCAAACGTGTAACATTGGTGAGACGTCTTTACATTTGATACATGTTGTCTTTGAGTATTCCGATATAAATCCATGTTCGATATCATTTATTTGTAGGCTTTTTTAAAAACAAATGTTAATTTTGAATTATCTAAGTGTAATGGGTTCAAAACGCTGTTTACATTGACGCGATGTTTTACTATTAGTATGGGATATAAATTATGTTAACTGCAAGTGTAGTATAAACGAAAATGCATAGTTAGGTTAACACCCAGAACTATGCTACACGTGCGTAGGTAAATCAAGGTATCTTATTGTTGGTACGTTCAATCTGTTTAAAATGAAAAGGCATTTGTTCAATTTATATGACAGAATGTAATACAACTGCTTGGGGTGACCAATGTCAAAATACATGTGGGAATTGTGTCTGTAATGTTGTGACTGGACAGTGTGACCATGGGTGTAATGGGCCTTGGTATCTACCTGATTGTGTGAAAGGTAAATTTCCGAACAATATCGCAAAAAAATGTGATTTGTATTGATTTCTTTGAAATGTTTGTTAAATAATAATTTTGCCAAAATGTGTCAGACTGATCGTGAATACATTAATTTTGTTTCAGAATAAAATACATTGAACTTCATTGTAAGTGGCATAATACAAACAGAACATATTCAAGTACTGGTAATTGGTCTTACATGTTTACAAAATTACTTCAAAATTCGTTATATTAGTTGTTATGAATAACTCACTGTATAATGTTGTATTGTTCAGAATGTAACGACACTGACTATGGTATCAATTGTTCTCAAACTTGTGGTCATTGTAAAAATAATAAGCGATGTGACATGGCTGTCGGAAATTGCACGAATGGATGTATGCCAGGATGGCAACCACCGCTATGCCAAAAAGGTAAACAAGAAATCTACCTTACGCATTAGTTGTTGATTGTCGTGACATGTTTTATTTAAACAAATCAAGTAAACAAGCAAACACACAAATACATCATATGAATAACCGCCTATGTACCTTCTAGCATATTGTATTTCACTCGATTCAATTATCATTTTATCATGCACTTAAAACGTTAATTTAAGCCAACCCATGAAAAAGAGGCGTTAATAGTGATATGTATGGAAAATGAGATATTACCTGATTCTGATATCGGGATGTCTACAAAGTAAATTAGTGAAGTAATTTCTGTCAAGCACTGGTGAAATGGACAATTTTCATACCTGACCCAATTTTTTTTATATTAAGGAAGGTGTATAAATAACGTACTTAATTTAATGACATTCCATATATCAATTACAGTGCAAGCATTCCATCGTGTTGTACTTGTATTGAAATTAAATTTTGATAAAGTATATTATTGGCTTTTTGATATCATGTGTGTTACCATGGGAACAGACTAGAAGAAAAAAATCAGTAGTTACAAAATGACTGCAATGTTACTCAGATGCATAATTGTACAATCTAAAATACACAATTGTATAAAGTTTACATGTTGGACAGATTGAGGCTTATATCTTAATAAAATTACTTCTTATTTCATTTTGGCATTAAGATTTATATCAGTTATTAAAGTGGAGCAGATTGTTGATAAAACCTGTAATATTGAATCCTATATTGAAATTAAGTTCAATCGTGCATATAATCAAATGGTTGTCCATTGAATGAAACGATGTTTCTTTTTTCAAAATGAACATAACTACCCTGGTGTATTTACATGCATAATTATAAAACGAAAACATCAATATTGGTCGTGTTTCTGGTTCAGTATTTACCGTATTAAACAAAATAAGTACTGAATGAAGAAAGGCATGGAATTACCATGACGATAAAAAAACTTTTTTCACACTTTTCTATTATATTAAAATTTTGATTATTAAACAACTGAACGTACATTATGAATTTTCGTTTAGAATGCTCGGCCGGTACATATGGTGAAAGCTGTTTTCAACATTGCGGGCATTGTAATGGTAGTTCTACATGTAATGCATCAACTGGTGTTTGTGAAGACGGATGTAGTCATGGATACTTAACAAGTTTCTGCAATACGAGTACGAATAATGTTTCATATTCCTTTGTCATACATTTATTATTATGACCTTTTAGTTTCTAACAGCACCAATGAAAATATCAGTTAAATCGTGAAGACGCATTATATTGACAACCGTTCAAACAAACATCACTAACAATACATGTACACTTCATAAAGCTACAATACTATGACATCAATAAACTCAATTCCATGAGGGTGTCTATCAGCATTTGCAGTCGGTTCATTCAAATCAGTCTAAATCACATACACGTCTTTTGCAGACCATTTGAAGGAGACATTATTTTGTATTTGTTATAAGCGTTGGTAGGTTTTGGGGATGATGGCAATTTTGTCGCTGACAGACTGAATCTTTTGAACGGAAGTTCAACATTTATTGCATACATAGGTTTTATTTAATTCGTGCTACACACAATGGCCTTGAAACAATTACCAATAGCGTGGGGAAACAGTGTTTCGAGAAATGCCAACTCGAAAACGTCTTGCCTAAAAGCAGTTTTTCATACACAAAACAACTATTAGCAAACAAAAAATGTTAAACAATTTTGAACGGCTTAGAGAAAGCATAAAACTATATAGTATTTTACATTTTCTTTCAAATGACTGTGAGGATAAGCACATACTTCTTACCACTCTAAACATATAGAATAATCATTTATTAATAATCAAACCTCTAAGAGACGATTCCATTTTCTCTATTAGATAGCAAAACTGAATATTGCTTTTAATTTACTTCGTCATAAATTTCTTCAATAGTTAGAACGTTTTAAAATTTACTCTGCAAGTGAGATTTTACATAACGACTGAGCCACATTTCAAACAGATTTCTGTAAATTCTTAAATAATTATTGCTCTTAAAATCATTGAGCTATCACAATGAAATAAATAAGCCAGGCGTTATTCATTTTTTAAATATATAAGTGCGAACAATGATGTGATTTCACACACAAAATGTATCTATCGATTTTCTGATGATTTTATCGAAAAATTATGTCCAACATTGACTAATATTTTCTGAAATTGTTTTCTTTGCTCATAAGTTTGCGAGATCGGATCATATGGCATGAACTGCATAGAGAAATGTGGTCATTGTAAAAATGGATCAACGTGTAACGCAACGAGTGGAGAATGCCATCAAGGATGTGAACCAGGATGGATGGATGCTATTTGTAAAATCGGTATAATGCTTTGCTGAGATCATGTTTATAATATATAGTCTGACGTAAGCATTTTTCTTATTGAAAAAAACATAACGAATAAACCATTCAAACTCGGTTAATAAACCAAAATGAAAGTATCTGTCAAACATGTACATTTTAAGAATCAAATGTACAGAACTTCACCCAGATGCGCATATGTGACCCAAAGGTTCCAATTATTCATTCACACGTATTTATTCGGGGCAACAATTCATCATAAATGTGTCGTCTTTTGCAGTGTGTTTTCGTCTTTAGATTTATTAAGTCTTTGAATTCAAATAAAGAATAAATTTATTATGCTTGTAAAGCTTGTGAAAATGGAACGTATGGCGAAAATTGTTCCAGAGAATGTGGAAACTGTACTGGAGAAATGCCTTGCAGTCGCACGACAGGAATCTGTGCAAAAGGTTGTGCAGCGGGATTCAATGGGGAACGTTGTGACCAAGGTACGTTTGAGATTAGCAAGTACTGGTGTGTTATCGTTTATACTGCGAAGACGTTCAACTTGATAAATTAAACACTTTGTTTATTATCATAAGCATTTTCATTGTTCAAAACATTTTTTAAAACTTTTATTTCATAATGATGACTAGTATATTGATACATACTTTTTCATATATTAGATGTGACTTATGGCCACCGTTTATAATGACATAGATAAAGTTACAAAGTCTCACTAAAACGAATATAACTTACCACTCATGATTGGTTTATAACAGACAGAACACGTTTCAATTTTTACTTATGTCACGGATTCGTCGTTCGTGTTTCAAAAACATTGTTTTTTACCGACTTTTCGCAAAATAAGGTACATTTGTCACCACATGTTTTTCTCTGGATCGAAACTTTTCATGAATTTGCCTTTGCACAAATTAACGTTTTACCGATTATAGAGAAACCGAGCGTTCTAATGTTGAATTTTTAAGTGTTTCAAACATGAACAGAAGGTAGGCTAAAGCGTACCTTATCGATTGACAATGGCAGGTAACGATCTGTGTTCAAAGTAACCCATGACTGTTCGAACGAATATTGTTCGAAGTATGTGATAGGAACTAGGTTCCTAACTCCCATTATTTGCTAAAAATAGGAATGGCAGGTTTCTAAAATGTTTATTTGTTATAGGTTTCCATGACAAAAAAAGATTTATCATTTTTTCTAAAAATAATGACAATACTTTGCGTTATTGTCCCTTGTATTTGCACTTAAACATTGGAGTAAACACATAATAAAAAAAGAACATCCATTTAAAAGAAATTCAGTGTTTAAAGTGAAATAACACAGTATCAATCTAGTTTGATAAAGCAAACATAATGTCACCGTTCATTATCTTCAGTAATTTTAGTTTTAACAAAGTCAAAAACTCTTATAAATACGATTTTTGAAGAAGTGTGTCGTAGACTAAAATTACATTGTACGCGGTAACAATCAAAGAAATAATGATAAGTGGGCAACAGTATTTTTATAATATTTACGATTGTGTGTAGTATAACGCAAATACGATAGAAAAGTGCAGTATGAAAGATATTATGCCTTTAAAATCCATTGGGGACTTAACTTTGTCCGATCAATTATGCTGTCAATGAGTTCATAGTACGCGTCATGTGCTGTATACCCTGACGTAACGTTCGATTATGTTACACAATTGTTAATTTCTTTCAGAATGCTCTGCTGGAAAATTTGGTGTTAACTGTTCTCAAAGTTGTGGCCTCTGTAACACACCAGAAGAATGTAACAAGGAGACAGGATTATGTTCTGATAAGTGTTTGCCAGGATGGAATGGATCATACTGTAATTTAAGTAAGTACCCAGGCACTAACATTTCTTTTTCAAATTTCATTCCAAGTCATAACTAATTCATATTTTATTTTGAATCCTCCAAACGCTTCGAGCTTTGGGTTACCCTCAAAATAGTTTAAAACGCAATATTGTTGGGGCAAACTAAGAGTCTATTGTTTGTAATAAATAAAACACCGTACTAAGCAAATAATATTTACTACAACATGCGTCTTCAAACTACAGACGTATTCCTGAGCACAGTGAATCATGGGTTATGTAACATAGAAATAACCATTATACCCGTACCACTATGCACTAAGAGAAGACAGTAAGTTATAATGAAGATACTATTGAGATGATAATTATGCAATCACGCTGTACTAACATAGCATTTGTGTGGATTAATTCAGAAACAAACGATTTTATTAGAACATTGCTATCATTGACTTAACCAAAATATTATTAAGCGTCTAAACACGCCTAAATAAAAAATTAGTTCCATTTATATGCTGTCTTTTAACACCCGGATAATTTCTGAATGCTAGCATTTTATTGTACTTCATCAGACACTGCTTATAAATATTTCTCTTGATATCCATTGTTTTCCATATTTCATGTTCAATAAAACTAACTAAGCGTACACTGTTTCTCAACTTCAGCTTGCCCTAATGGTTATTATGGTCTCCAGTGTAATCATTCGTGTGGCCATTGTAGATCTGACGAAATATGCAACTTTTCAACCGGTGCATGCATATCATGCAAAGACGGTTACAAAGGTGACACATGTAACCAAAGTAAGTGATCCGATACTTAAAGATGGAAATTGGTATTTATTTTCAAAAAGAATATAATTACATACTTTATACATAAGTATATATATCATAATATAGTTATTATATCAATGTTGCATTTATGTAAATACAATCATTGCACTTAGATGATTTTTATATCATCTGTTCATATAATCACAAAATGGAATTAAGAATATTTATAATAATAATAAACTTCATACATAAGATATTATACTTGTCATGCAGTAGAATTCGATACAACTATATGAATAGTTATTAAGTAAATGGCGTGTAAGTCTGTCTAAATATTTGTATGAACATTAATTTTCAAAAAGCTTGTAATACTGGAACATACGGTGAAAATTGTTCCGGCGTTTGTGGAAACTGTACAGAAGAAGATACTTGTAACCACGTGACAGGGATTTGTCCGAACGGATGTGCAGCAGGATATAAAGGAGAACGCTGTAATGCAAGTATGTTCACCTTGTATGCGTATAATTTATATACTTTATTAGTGGATATGCGTAAAAAGAGTTGTAATTGCTACGCTAATACAAAATTGGTCATTTAGAATATCAAGTTAATGCAATTGAAATTCAGTCAATTAGTGATTCATTATAATATTGCGTTATCTCGAAATTTGTCAGTTACAAATTCATTACAAGATAAATTGCAATCGACCCTTGGCATGTTAACGACTCAAGTAAGATTATATAAATACAAGTAGATCAAAAGCAACAAATCAAATCAAGTTACTATAAAAGTAAAACAAAACAAATTAGAATATGGTCACATATTTGTGTTGAATATAATTTTATGTACTATAGCATAAATAACATTATTAGTGTTATACTTCTTATCACTCTAAATATATAGAATAATCATTTATTAATAATTAAGCCTCTTATAGACGAAACCGTTTTCTCTATTAGGTAGCAAAACTGAATATTGCTTTAATTTACTTCGTCATTATTTTCTTCAGTAGTTAGAAAGGTTTAGATTTTACTCAGCGAGTGACATTTTGACTGACCCACATTTCTGTTAATTCTTAAATAAGTATTGCATTTACAATCATTGGGGCTGCATTTTCACGATCAAACAAATACTGTAAGCCAGACGTTAGTCATTTTTTTAATCTAAAGGTGCGAACAATGGTGTGATTTCAACTACAAAAATGCATCTTTCGATTTTCTGATGTTTTATCGAAACATTATGTCCAAAAATGATTAATGCTTTCTGAAATTGTTTTCTTTACTCATAAGCTTGCGAGATCGGATCATATGGCGTGAACTGCATAGAGAAATGTGGTCATTGTAAAAATGGATCAACGTGTAACGCAACGAGTGGAGAATGCCATCAAGGATGTGAACCTGGATTGATGGATGCTATTTGTAAAATCGGTATAATGCTTTGCTGAGTTCATGTTTATAATATATAATCTAACCTGACGTAAGCATTTTTCTTATTGAAAAAAAAAACATAACGAATAAACCATTCAAACTCGGTTAATAAACCAAAATGAAAGTATCTGTCAAACATGAACATTTTAAGAATCAAATGTACAGAACTTCACCCAGATGCGCATATGTGCCCCAAAGGTTCCAATTATTGGTATTCAATCACATGTATTTAGTCGGTGCAACAATTCATTATTAATGTGTCGCCTTTTGCAGTGTGTTTTCGTCTTTATATTTTGTTATGTCTTTGAATTCAAATAAAGAATATATTTATTATGCTTGTAAAGCTTGTGAAAATGGAACGTATGGCGAAAATTGTACCAGAGAATGTGGAAACTGTACTGGAGAAATGCCTTGCAGTCGCACGACAGGACTCTGTGCAAAAGGTTGTGCAGCGGGATTCAATGGGGAACGTTGTGACCAAGGTACGTTTGAGATTAGCAAGTACTGGTGTGTTATCGTTTATACTGCGAAGACGTTCAACTTGATGAATTGATTACTTTGTTTATTATCATAAGCATTTTCATTGTTCAAAACATTTTTTAAAACTTTTATTTCATAATGATGACTAGTATATTGATACATACTTTTTCATATATTAGATGTGACTTATGAGCACCATTTACAATGACACAGATTAAGTTACAAATTCTTACTAAAACGAATATAACTTACCACTCATGGTTGGTTTATTACAGACAGAACATGGATTCGTCGTTCGTGTTTCAAAAACATTATTTTTCCCAACTTTTCTAAAAATAAGGTACATTTGTCACCACATGTTTTTCTCCGGATTGAAACCATTCATGAATTTGCCTTTGCACAAATTAACGTTTTACCGATTATAGAGAAACCGAGCGTTCCAATGTTGATTTTTAGTGTTTAAAACATGAACAGAAGGTAGGCTAAAGCATACCTTATCGATTGACAATGGCAGGTAACGATCTGTGTTCAAAGTAATCCATGACTGTTCGAACAAATATTTTTCGAAGTATGTGATAGGAACTAGGTTCCTAACGCCCATTATTTGCTAAAATTAGGAATTATGGCAGGTTTCTAAAATGTTTATTTGGTATAGGTTTCCACGGCAAAAAGATTTATAATGATAGTTTTCAAAATAATGACAATACTTTGCTTTATTGTCACTTGTATTTGCATTTAAACAATGGAGTAAACACATAATAAAAGAAAGAATATCCATTTAAAAGAAAATCAGTAGTTAAAATGAAATAACACAGTATCAATCTAGTTTGATAAAGCAGACATAATGGTCACCGTTCATTATCTACAGTAATTCTAGTTTAAACAAAGTCAAAAACTCTTATAAATACGATTTTTGAAAAAGTGTGTCGTAGACTAAAATTACATTATACGCGGTAAAAATCAAAGAAATAATGATTAGTGGGCAACAGTATTTTTATAATATTAACGATTTTGTGTAGTATAGCGCAAATACGATAGAAAAGAACAGTATTGGGAATGTTATGCCTTTAACATCCATTGGGGAATTAACTTTATCCGATCAATTATGCTCTCAATGAGTTCATAATACGTGTCATTTGCTGTATACCCTGACGTAACGTTTGATTATATAACACAATTGCTCATTCCTTTCAGAATGCTCTGCTGGACAATTTGGTGTTAACTGTTCTCAAAGTTGTGGCTTCTGTAACACACCAGAAGAATGTAACAAGGAGACAGGACTATGTACTGATAAGTGTTTGCCAGGATGGAATGGCTCATACTGTGATTTAAGTAAGAACCCAGGCACTAACATTTTTTTTTCAAATTTCATTCCAAGTCATAACTAATTCATATTTTACGTTGAATCATTTAAACACTTCGAACTTTTGGTTACCCTCAAAATAGTTTAAAACTCAATACTGTTGGAGCAAACTAAGGCTATTGTTAGTAATAAATAAAACACCGTACTAAGCAAATAATATTTACTACAACATGCGTCTTCAAACTACAGACGTATTCATGAGCGCAGTGAATCATGGGTTATGTAACATAAAAAAAACCACTATACTAGTACCCGTTCCATTCTGAACTAAGAGAAGACAGTAAGTTATTATGACGATACTATTGAGATGATAATTATGCAATCACGCTGTACTAACATAGCATTTGTGTGGATTAATTCAGAAACAAACGATTTCATTAGAACATTGCTGTCTTTTAACACCTGGAGAATTTTGGAATACTAGCATGTCTTTGTACTTCATCAGAGACTGCTTATAAATATTTCTCCTGAGATCCATTGTTTCCCATATTTCATGTTCAATAAAACTAACTAAGCGTACAATGTTTCTCAACTTCAGCTTGCCCTGATGGTTATTATGGTCTCCAGTGTAATCATTCGTGTGGTCCTTGTAGATCTGACGAAATATGCAACTTTTCATCCGGTGCATGCATATCATGCGAAGACGGTTACAAAGGTGACACATGTAACCAAAGTAAGTGATCAGATACTTAAAGGTGGAAATTGGTATTTGTTTCAAATAGAATATTATACATATTTTATACATACATATAATACATCATATTATAGTTATTATATCAATGTGTTGCATTTATGTTAATACAACCATTGCAATTGATATCATCTGTTCATATAATCACAAAATGGAATTACGGATATTTATAATCATGATATACTTCATTTATAAGATATATACATTGTACTTGTCATGCAGTAAAATTCGATACAACTATATGAATAGTTATATAAGTAAATGGCATGTATGTCTGTCAACATATATGTATAAACATTAATTTTCAAAAAGCTTGTAATACTGGAACATACGGTGAAAATTGTTCCGGCGTTTGTGGAAACTGTACAGAAGAAGATACTTGTAACAACGTGACAGGGATTTGTCCGAACGGATGTGCAGCAGGATATAAAGAAGAACGTTGTAATGCAAGTATGTTCACCTTGTTTGCATATATATACTTTATTAATGGATATGCGTTAAAGAGTTGTTATTGTTACACAAAATCGGTCAATTAGAATAGTAAGTTAATGCAATTGAAATTCAGTCAATTATTGATTAATTATAATATTGCGTAATCTTGAAAATTGTCAGTTACAAATTTATAACAAGATAAATAGCAATCGACCCTTGACGTGTTAACGACTCAAGTAATATAGATAATAATATAGATAAAGCAGCTAATCAAATCAAGTTACTATAAAACTAAAACAAATTAGAATATGATCACTTATTTGTGTTGCATTTGTGAATACAAGTTTATGACATTGTGTGAATAACGGGTGAATGCAGTGTTACAAAAATGTACATTGCCTACCGGCGTTATTTTCTTATTTATTTAACAACACTATGTGTATTGGTATATATAGATATTACATGTTGAAAGACAAATTTAGTATGTGCATTAAATGTATGTATGTTTGTTATTTTGATCTTAGACTTCTACTAAAATTCATTTTTGTTTTCTTTATTAATGTGTTTTCTAGCTTGTTTAACTGGAACATTTGGAAACAACTGTTCTCGTACGTGTGGATATTGCAGCAGCTCAAACGAATGCAGTAAGGAGACAGGATCTTGTTCTGGTAACTGTTTGCCTGGATGGATCGGTTCACATTGCAATGAATGTAAGAATATAGACAAACATGGATATATTTATATTTTCCTGTTTAGTATATTCATTTCTAAGAGTTCAGTGAGCCCCTGATTAAATATTAATTCAGCTATATATAGATTAAAACAGGAGATATCTAAAAACAGTCGCAGAAACGAACACAGACCGCTCTAAATCTCATCAGTCCGCACAAATTACCAAATACGTATGTACAACATTAGTGATCTTGTTATTTACAACATAAGCATGCGAGCCGAGAAGACATGCAGTGTCGATCTGTACGAAAATCAGTCAGTTATTTCAAACAATTCGTCAACAAATAATACATTTTTTTACATTTGATAGATACTTCGATTGGCCCCGGTATGTTGACTGTGAATAATGGACACACAAGTGGCGATTGTTATATTTGATTTTTGTAAAACATTCACTGCTGGAGTTTATGACACATATATCATTAATTCGAACACTGCAAGAGGCGGCCGATAAGCATCTTAGTCAACATAAATTGTGCATAAAACGACTTGTTCGGCTATTTACAAACCATTATTTCTTTGTGCAAATGTGCCTATTCTAGTGCTTTGTTTTTGATGCATGTTCTCGCGTGTACGCAAGGTTTTTAATGCAAGTTATACGCCTGTAATAGGTACTACATAGGAGTATATACACTGATATTTATGATTGTACAGCTTGTGAAATTGGAACATACGGTGACAAGTGTGACGGTGCATGCGGGAACTGCTTAGGTGGAGAGGAGAATTGTAACAAGGTGACAGGGATCTGTACAAGTGGTTGTGTAGCTGGATATAATGGAGAACTTTGTAAAGAAAGTAAGATCATGTTTGTACGATAAATGCTTTATGTGAATATGATACTATCATGTTAACATTAGCGTAACTATCTCCGTTCCAATGATATACATTATGCGAACAAGGATCTTTCAAATAAGAAAACACTTGAAATATAATTCATGTAAAAATACAATATAAAATAGACATGTATTAAACGATAAGTTAGTTATGAATAGAGTATAAGAAATATATCATTGAAATCCATCTTGGTTAAGCTGTGAAGTCCATGATCACAACTAATTTACATTTCTATTTAGAACGTATATTAAATAAAATGGTTATAGAGAAATCACATGGTAATATACTGCACAAATAATAACACAACAGCTCCAACCTTAGACAAAGCATAATTATGACAAAATATGATTTCTTGGCTCTACATGTTTAATTACCACATTATTTGAAAATCTCGAAAATTTATTAGACATACTGCAATTTGGTATTCTTATACACCTGTCTAATATACAAGTTACAACACTTTGTCATGATGCTTACAACAAATATAATCTAGAGTCAATCATTTTTTCGGATAAAGCCTAAATGTAAGATTTTCCTAGGATATTTTCATTTTCAAAACATGATACTAATTATCTAAATTGATATTGCTTTCACGGTCCTTTAAATACATATTACATATGAATACATATTTTTAACATACGAGTTACAGTATTGGTTCCTGTGGTCGATTTAACAATGCATTTCATAATTTAAACATATTCATAATAGAGTTTGTTACAAAATCGTCATTTTCTTTCACCAAGTTGATTTTTTGTAGGCCTGTCTACCAGGCCAACCGAGATATTATTAGACAACATTATTATTTCTAGTAATGCTACTGTTTATTTTTCGAGCGTTATTTATAATGACTTGATTCTTTTTCAAATCAAAACTTACAAAAACGTCTCTGTACAATTATGCCAGATAAGAATTATACAAATCGCCATGCAGCGCTTGTCGAAAGTTGACATGTTTTATTTGTTTATTATATACCAAACAGTTTTATTAGATTATTCGGAACAGTTAGAAAAAAATACTATTTTTATTTCTCACCGAAATCTTAAAAAATGTAACACTCGTAAAGACCTAGAGCTAATAATAAATCTGGTCCTATTTTTATCATGCGATACATGCATACTGTCACTTTTAGAAACATTTTAATAGTACAATGTCAGAATATTTTATTTTTGTATTCAAAAGTTCTGAAACAACATCTAATAATTCAGACATATTTATATTTTACCCAAAGTTGTCTTCCTATATCACCGTTAATATAACTATCATCTGTAACTCACTAAACTCCATGCTCAAGAATGTATGGCTTCAGTAATGTGTAACTCAGACGTTATTTACTTAATCATATTCTGAATACTAAAGATTGACATATAAATTAGAAAAGAATACTAGTAAAAAATATTTTCAAAATGCTTTTTTTGTTCTTGTTACAGATCATTGTTTTATTGACATTATTTAGCATTATTTCATTGAGTACTATTAAAAGATAAATACATGTAATTATGTACGTTTGATTTCTGATTTCTAGCATGTTCATCAGGAAATTTTGGAATAAACTGCAATCAAACTTGTGGATATTGTAACAGTTCAACTGAATGCGATAAGGAGGAAGGATATTGCTCTGGAAGTTGTATGCCAGGATGGAACAATTCCTTTTGCAACGAATGTAAGTAAATAAGTATAATACAAAATGCGGTTAATGTTAAGTTAATGGTAAATACGTGATACCTCTGATATATATATTTGACTCTATCTTTTCTTGCAGGAGAGCAAACGAACGATCGAACGGATTCAATACAAATGCCAAAACTATATCATATCAGTTAATAAAACTACACATTAACAAACAATTGCGACTAAAATCAATTGGAAGGAATATTATATCAAAAGTGCAAGCTGTGTCACATGATTTAATTACTTATGATGCTGTTTAAGTTATTCCCGTAATGGAAACCATTTGCTTCTAAACAACACACAGCCACTGGGAGGTGATCACTTTATCACTTTAGTGTATGCTACATCCGTGTATTGATAGTACATGCAAGTTTATCCTAAAGATTTATTTTTCAGCCTGTGCGGAAGGATATTTTGGTTTCGAATGTATGCAACTGTGCAGCGATTGTGGAGATGGGAAATATTGTGATCATGTTAACGGTGACTGTATTTCTTGCGATAGTGGTTCCAAAGGGGAAGCATGTGAACAATGTAAGTGATGTAAATGTTAACGGGTATACTTTTTATAGACTGAATGTTTGTTTCATGGTTGCCAAAATCGAATGGAATGAAAAATATAAATACTCCTGATTGATATACATGTAGATGTATATCAAAAAGGATTTCTAAAAGCACATACAAACCCCTTATGTCTTGAATACTACATTGCCTTAATACCCCTATATAAAACCACCCAACACATTAGAAATTTCAACAATGTCAGTCTGAGGGTAGGAATTAAACTAAATGAGTCTTGTATCAACTTTTGTTGTAATTAATGGAAATTTGGCGGTATAAATATGCTTAGCCTAAAAAACCAAAACAATAACGACCAAAGACAAAACTAAAAATAGACCTACGTATTCAGCCCCACAAAATGGTCTATGAAGAAATGATCATGCATATGCTTATGTTAAATTGACTCCGACACCCGCGCAAAATGCGTATAAAATGGAATAATTAATCTAGATGATACACTTACTTTCAAAGCATCTCTTTTATTCCTTCCGGTAACAAAAAATGCTATGAGTAATGTAAACTACATGCTTAATGTGTTGTACGATCTAACGTTACGAAGCATGTAAATAACATTTTGCAGAATTGGAGTTGTGAAATACAGTGGTTTAAAAACGAATTCGGACGGCAATTGTATTTTAGTTTTTTAGTTAGTTTAGTTTAGCATCTACGTAAAGATTTTCATAATTTATGTTATAACGCTAATGTTATTCTGAAACTTCACTGCATAATATAGCAAACGAAAAGAAGAGAAATGTAAGTGAATAAGTGAGGTGTCAGCATCTGTAAAATATCATTTGCAATATCAAAACTGAAGTCATGTGTACGGGTATATCATTATGTTCAATAAAACAAGAGTTGTTAAAGGTCTATATCTAAACATTATATTTCATGATTGCATTGGTTGTATAGCTATTTTCAAGTAGGGGAGACTATTATTATTAAGGATACTTGGTAATAAGGGGTTCCTCTGGTAGAAGTTAATATACATTTGTTCCATAAAATAAATATGTTACGTTATAGAATGATTATGCTAATAATGCTTTACACAGCTGGGCGCAAAGATCATCCCCCTGAGTCAAGTCAAACCGGGACGATAATTGGTGTGATAGTAACTATGCTAATTGCATGTGGAGTTTCTGTGGCAGCTGTTTTCTTTATACGAAGGAGAAGAAATATGAATACAAAATTGTGAGACATTCCTTCTCTCTTAAGCTCATTTAAATCAGAAGTTTTGAATATTCGAATAGGCTGATGATACGACGTAAATCATAGTACGGAGTCATCAAACTCGTCTAAGAAATTATTTGCAAATGTTGTTTCTAAACTTGGCATGTAACATCTAGCTTGTTAACATAATTGCTTTGGACACTCTAGAAATCACTAGAGCTAAGACAAAAAAGCTAT
The DNA here is from genome assembly GCA_964023205.1 of Lutraria lutraria. Classification (NCBI taxonomy): domain Eukaryota; kingdom Metazoa; phylum Mollusca; class Bivalvia; order Venerida; family Mactridae; genus Lutraria; species Lutraria lutraria. The sequence continues at coordinate 32,053,015 of OZ026833.1, forward strand.
GACAATATATTTGAACCATTCGGTCCAATATGGTGCTTTATTAAAATTGTTTCAGATTAATTTCAATTTGATGAAATTTGAATGCTCTTTATGTAGTTAAGATGCTCACCTAAAGGAAATCGAATCCATATATCACTAAGATATAAGCAATTTCATATTTTATTCAACTGTCAAAATGCATAATTTCATGGTAAATACTTGCATATATTTTTGGCTTCGGTATGAATCGTTTACTTTCGTAATCTATACAAAATGTTTCGATATACCGGTTGTTGAATGTATAATCATGTATTATATAAAGCGCTTCATTATACTATAGAAACATGTTGAATGGGTATAATAGACTGTGGTACGAAGCTAAAAGTAGTCACATTCTGCGACCGTGTAATTATTCACCTTTGACGGTTTATTAAAATTGCACTATACCTCATCAAGGGTTGTCAAAATAAGTCAGAATGTGTTTTTGTTAAAAGATAGTCAGTGTTTTTATTATTTGAAATAAAAAGCCTACTTGTTTTTATGATGGTGTATTATGTTTATTTACAGCAGTGGCTCTGATAGGGATCAGCAGATTGCGCTTCATGATGCGATAGGTGATTAATTTAAAAAATGTGTTGAACCATGTTTATATTGATTATTACTGAATGAGTTTATTTCGAGAATTATCCTAAATATCCATATCCCTTATTTGACTCATTTAATTATTCTGAATATTTTAGTCACGGCTCAAAGCACATGGTCAAGCTATACTTGGACATCCTATTGATTAATTAACAATAAATATTTCCCTACTATCATGCTTGGCCTGCTATTCAACTAAAAATTACGCAATGAAAAAACAAAAGCTTATCGTAACCAAAACGGCCATGATTCATGATAAAAGATGATTTATTTCATTCATAATCTGGAATATTCATGCGCTTGAAAGAACCTACGTAAGGCGGCTGATTTACACCATGTCGTATTTTCGCTTATTTGCTTAAAGTCAATTTTGTCGTCTCATCATTTTTATCAAACTAACATTATAGTTATTCCGGATGAAAAAATAGAACAGAGTGAAGATGATGTTTACAAAAATGCGGCAATAGTAAATAGTTATATCAAAGTCAGTGACCTGCGAACTGTTTGTGTATCAGCAAAACGAAATCCACAACCCCTATTCAGCGATTTTGAAGTAAGAATATCTGAATTTAAGCTTTTTGTTTCGGTATATAAATGCATCACTTTCTTTATTTGATATAAACATTTTGTAAACGACAAACGCTTTTTTCATAATAAATTATATATGTAGGGGATTGGCAGCGGCTTCTTCTGCCTGGTAACTCGGCGTTGTCAGTAAGAAAAAGAGTACCATAATATAATACATATTAAAGCAAACGTTTTTTTCTTATTTTATATAATGGCATAACATAATCAAATGCTATAAACTGTGTGCCATTTTCGTAGGTTATATAGCATTATCTTAACCACGGCCTGATATAAGAGGTTTGTGAGAGTATATAGACCCAAAGTATTAACTTTTCTACCAATCGGAAGTTTATTTTCAATCGTAATGATTCATATTGTGCTTCTCCAGACAATACCATACGGCCTAAATAAGGATGCATCGGAGGCAATGGATTCGAATTACAAATCTAAAAATAGATACAGAGAAATTTTCCCATGTAAGTATTCATGGTATATTCTTTCCCTCTTCCAACATGGCAGTTCATAAGTGTTAGAGCATAGTGTCCATTCAATCCCATAGCATTGTTGTTAAGTTGAAAGCCTGGCTGGTCTGTAGGATGGTCTGCCATGCGGTTAAATGCAGTGGCTGATCAAAGTCTGTTGACAAGCTCGAGTCAAATGGGTTGGACATGTTGAAAACTGAGGTTATAAAGTTGCACTGAAGGACCATTGACCTTATAGAGGATTCTATCCTTAGAGCTGACAGCGGTCAAAATTTCAACAACCACATCCAATGTTGACTTAACACTGTTATTCCCACTCTAGACCATAACCGAACCACCACTGAACATATCCACCTTAGTAACGCAGGTATTGGACCCGTCTCCGTTGCCTCATTGTAAATCTTCTTGGGGCATGTGCCACTGACAAAGCCATTCACCGCGCTTGGCGTAGATGAGTGAGAAGCAGACTAACGTAGAGACTTCTACTTGGCAGTTCTAAAATTTGGATCGATTACCTACCGTGTTGTTAAGAGGTTCAATGGCAGTTAAGCACCGAAATGAATGTGAGCAAGACGTTTAGTTTTGTGTTCACGAAGCATCTTTCCTAGCGGTCGCCCCGATCGCTTTCGATAGACAAGACACCCAATTCTCTAAAACGATGGACACGACGCTCCAGGGTTAAAACATTCACACCAGACCGCCTGGCAACATGCTGAATTTGAATTTGCGTTAATCGGGTTGTAAATTCGTACGACAGCTGAACAGTGATTAAAAGAAATGCAAATTAGGTTTGAACAACATAACTCAATTTCTAAAGTATGAAGTGATATGACAAGTTGTGTTCACAGACTCATCAGTACTGTTCTGCACGGATTGTTTGCCTTTCATCCCTTGTATTACGTAACACAGAACATAGGCTTCAGTAATTAAAAAACAAACATTTGCACAACCACCAAGATGACTAATTGACCAACTGCCTTAACTTAAATCAAGATAGTTTAAACATCATACTATATTTTGTTGATATTAACCTGCATTTCTTATTCGCTTATTTTATTACATACATGTGTAAATGTTCGAGCCTTCGACGTTAAGTTGAACAATAGCTAATTGGAAAAACAAAGATAAATCAGTACATCAGTTGATAAAAAGCCGTCATATAAGACACTCTTTTGTTGCTGGAATATTCATATATTTAGGAAATCACATACTATAATATTTTTATAAGGAATCATTTACGATCTGGCATTATATCGATGAATGTTATTGACAGGCTCATCATGATAACAATATTTTGTATCAATACTGTAATTATCGATTCAGACAATATCAATCGTGTCCACTTGCCCATGATTCCTGGTGACCAACTATCGACATATATCAACGCCAGCTACATAAACGTAAGCTCACGTACTTTTTCTATAATAAAACATACAGTTATTGTGTCGTGCGTTACCTTTATGTACAGAGCCATGTATTGTCAAAAGGACTTGGTCCTGAAACATTAACCTCGTTGTACACACTTAACCGGTAAGAAGATTATTAGGTCTACGGTTTAAAGCGATGGAAAATATTTCGTTGACATTCTTCGTACCTTATATATGTATCACGAACTTGAAGCCAAAAAATTATTCATTGAAAATATATCTATTTTTCCTTCTGAACAATTTCCTGTCATTTATGTTTGTCCTTCTCTGTTTAGCTTTTCATGGATTTTATGACGATATTTTCGGACCACCGCATTTATTACTTACTTCTACAAACATAACATACATGCATATTTTTCTGTTGTAGGGATATGATATCCCAAAGAAATACATTGCAGCCCAAGGTTAGTCTGTTGTTAAGTTCTTGATGTTCAATTTATCGATATTAGCCTGATAATAAAAGGATCGATGGGTGATTGTAAACATTATTCTCGCTTGTTGTTTTTTTTTGGGGGGGGGGCTATTTGTAAAACAGATAAATAATAAGAACTATGCATTAACATACACTTAGATAAAAACATTATAAAGGCTATCTGGTAATGTGTCGAATAAAAGGAAACAACCATTGACTACGAAAGGTGATTTGAATTCACACACTAGCTGAAGCGTTATCGAGGATTTCAGCATTTCTTGAAATTCTTATTTAAAACAAATAAAACGACATTACTGTTAAAACGTGGGTTTAGCGTTCTAGTTTTCGACCATAGAATTTATCAAAGTTCGCATTCCCTTATTTTCTTATTTTCATTAAAAACGTTGTGTAGGTGCTTTAGAGACAACCATTGCAGATGTATGGAGGATGGTGTGGGCAAAAAATATTTCTACAATTGCTATGTTGACAAACTGTGTCGAACAAGGAAAGGTATTTACAAAAAAAAACAGACATACTAACGAAACTAAATGAGTTATGTTGATTATTAACATTCGGAAATGAACAATATATTTCCAAAATGCACCAGTTTAAATTTACAATTTGGTTTAGTGTGTAAATACTTTAAATGCGGTTGTTCAGAAACAGCATGCATTTAATGAAATTTCATGACAGTAAAGAGAGTAAAATACTTCATTTGATTCAAACGATTATTTATTGTTGATGATGCTAACTACCTAGTCATACCAGGTGTGATAGAGATTGTACTGTATCCTCTTCAGCTTAAATGTGTGAAGTATTGGCCAGAAGAAGAAACAGAAGTACATGGAGACATCTCGGTAGCTCTCGAAAAGTCAGAACTTTTCTCTGATTTCGTAACTAGGACCTTCCTATGTACAAAGGTAAATCACTGATATCACGGCTACTCTAATTGGTTTTCTAATGTGGCCATATTACGCTTAAAACGTAGACACTATTTTACTTTTAATAACAACGATTAAATGTCTTCCTTTCATATTATGAAACCAGACATCTAACCGAACGCGACACAGTATGGTTTTATTGCGATATACACTAAACCCCTTTATTCTAATATCCGTAACGTACACAGTTGCACCAATTGATGATAACTTGGTATATCGTGCGCGATATTGACTAAAGGCCCATTCTCACACAACTTGGACAATTGGGTTCTGTACTCCCAGAACTTACTCATTTCCTTAGCATCATATCAGGATACATATAAACTACTGATTTCCAAAATTTTACCAGCAACATATTAACAGTTTTCGAGATTCGGATGTTTAATTGGTCTTGTTGCTGTATTTTTACCGCATTTTTAAACAGTACCCATGATAGTTCGATGTTATATAACCATGAATTGGTATAACTTTTGTACAAGTAACCAATAAATATCTGTGCAAAATAGGATAAAATATGATGTAAGCTCGCGATTTCCCCCATTGAGTGAGGAATACTTGGATTATGTCATGCTTTTTGAAAATATATTAATAATTTTTACTTCAGTTTTTAAAAACTTTGTATTAATTTGTGAAATAAAACCACTTTAAAGAAGATAAATGTATTTGAACAATTTAATCGAAACAAGTATATGCTTACAATGGTGAAAACGAATATATTACCCGTCAGACAAACTGATTGAACTTATCACACGAATGAAATGTTGTCCCTTTGATTATTCAAGAGTTGTCCCGTAGATTATAATTCTTTGCGAATTGGACATCGCCATAATGCAAATACGAATATGCATGGTTGCGAATATAATAGTATATGCATCAATTCGATAACTAACCAACATGGCTGAAAATTCATAGATTATTTGTACGTAATCAACGGGACAACTCTTGAATAATCAACGGGACAACTGCATTTCTCCGTTCCACTTAAATGTGTTTTCAGTTTTGCTCGATATGTTACGGGGATACTAAACGCAAGACACTGCAAAATACTTATATACATCTTTTTTATACTTAAAGTGCAGTTTGTATTAATATTGAACAATTATATTTTACAAAGATGTAAATACTGACCTACATCGAATATGATTGCGTGCTAAATGCGCTCTACACATCTAATCAGACATAATTACATCAAATTTACTTGTGTGTTTGAATTCTGCATGCTGTCCGAACATATTTAGAAATTAATAAATGTACATAAATGCTAAACAAATTGTTACTGTTATTATCAAAATGTTAGTCCAATAGAAAATCAACGGGACAATCACTACGTAATCAACGAGGCCTTCATTACATAGCATAGAAAACGTCTATGAGACTTAATAAAATAGGACAGTGGCTTGAAAACGGTATATTAATATGTCAACAAGCAAAATCAGTAACAGCTTATGAATTATAAGCTATTCACCACTTTAGACGGTATCAACCCTTACTCGCCTCATAAACGAAGTTTAGGCGGATGTGTTTTTACCCGTTTTTTCTGAAATCCGGATGGCAGACGACAATTATAAACATATGGTTGACGTTTTGAAGCATATATGAGCCCAAATGTATATTATAGCGGCAAGAATGTGCAAGATTTAGTCCTATCCTGACAGTGTGTGTCCCGTTGCTTACGTCCCGTTGCTTATGTTAATTTCAAATTTCTAGATTCTAACACAGCACAATCTTATATTTTTTACACGTATGAAGAAAAGTTTCTGCAATACCTTGGTGGGGAATATAGCTCGTCATGTTAAGCTTTTATACCATCTTTATATGCATGGATATGCATTTAAATTCAGTTTTTGCTACGGACTCGTTAACTATCGCATCAAAATTACGGCAGTAAATTCGGATTTCATGACCTATCCTTTGTTCTCGTATAATACGTAGATATAAATTGAAGCCAACATTCATTTTATTACCTTTTTTCGAATTCAAAAAGCACATTAACTATGTCAAAAGTTATTCTTTTGTACATTAAGACTTGAGTGTTAAATGTTGTCCCGTTGATTTCGATAATTTGGAGACACGACCCAAAATGTGTGCATTTTCGTTAATTGATAGATTTTTAAAAAACAAATAGTTCAGCTGGCAGGCACTCATTACTAACTACGAAATATATTCGGTACTGTGCTGGAATTATGTCGTAGCTGTTTTACAGGATGGATTTTATTTTGTATTATATACCTGGAGACACAGCATTTTAGACGCACCTGCATAACTATTCCTTCTTAATTTAGACCAAATCAGCTATTTCTTCACCAAAATGTAAGCTCATTTTTAAGTATTCATATTAATTGTTCTCAAGAAACAAAGTGTTAACTTTTTTTCCTTTTCATTGAAAATCGTCATCATTTTCTATACTGACGACATCAGTTGTCCAAGTTGTGTGAGAATGGGCCTAAAGAGGATGCATTTTTATACTTTCTGACGTATTACGTAAGTGTCGGTGTGGTTCATGCTACGGAATTTCTTCAAATTCATATGTCATAATGAAGGAAGGACTAGATGGTGTAACTATCGTTATAGAATATCTAACTGTAGTAGATAAGTTTATTTCAATTTACAGCGTTATTGTTGTTCAGAAATATGTGATTTCGTGCGCTATTGGTTATTGGTTAGACCTACAAATATATCATACTTATTTCCAATCACTTGCAATGGACTATAATAATTTATTTATTTATGTACAAGGTATATGTGGATGGTGTAGTTTTTAAATTGGTTAAACTTGATGACAAAACAGCCAACCATAATACTTTAAAAGAATATTTCATTTACTGTATACAATAATTATGACTTGAATAACTAGATGTCAATATGGTACAGCTTACCTCATTGTTGGCCTCAAACTTTGTGCTTTTTATTACTGTTTCTGTTCATTAATGTTCTACTAAACCAAGTCATTTTGCTATCATGATTGTATTGGCATGCTATATCATAAATTTAATGGGTTAATAATATCGTTTGTTCACATACATATGTAGGTTGGTTCTGATAAGAAACGCACCGTGGTACAATTCCATTACACTGCCTGGCCCGACAAAGATGTTCCAGATTCTGCATTGTCCTTAGTACAGTTCTGGCGTGCTGTAAGATACAGTCAGTCTTCACAAGCAATACCTTGGCTTGTTCATTGCAGGTATATTATTAAATTCTTACTCTAGGTTCACATTGGGATAAAATATTGGCATATCAAAAAAAGCCTGTTGGAATTGAAATATAGTAAATTTGTGTAGACTTTAAAGTACAGTTATAGGTATCACGTTTAAGCAGAATTAGTATTAATTGTGAATATTGTTACATTCATTGAGGACAAGTCTGTTTATTAAGGGCAGTTGATATAACCTTACGCGACACCAGTGCTTCAGGGTAAGCATGAATATAACAACCTATTAATGCAAAAGGAATAATTTATTAAACGTCCATTGCAGTGCGGGCGTTGGACGAACAGGTACCTTCATCGCACTAGACTCTCTGTATGACATGGGAACAAACCTGGGTACTATAAATGTCTTAGACACAGTAAATACATTGCGAAGACAAAGACTGAACATGGTTCAAACAGAGGTAGGTTAATTCAATCGTAGCAAATAATAGTATAATACCAAAATTTGCTGCAAACAAGAAAAAGACCACGTTTTACATTATAGGCTACCTTTACATTATGGTGCTTATCTGCTGATTGATTCATGGACAGGGTGGTCTTGGGGATAATGGCGTGACGAACGTTTAGCGTGTTTTTAATGTTTGTATAGTGATATTTGAAAAGGAAACATTAGAACACTTTAGTTACTTTTATTTGTTTTTATATTGAGTGTACATGTATTTCATTTCTACTGCTGTGAATGTTGATTCACGGCTAGGTAGTTTGAAAATGAACAGATCAGATTGCCATGGTAAAACACCGTTTTTCTTTGCATGTTCCAAAAACAAACCGGTTGAGATTGTGTATAATGTACAGTTTGCAGATCAACCGAGTTTACGTGTAATTTCTCATATTTTATAATCTACAGGAACAGTATGTGTATGTTCATGAAACGGCTGCTGAAGTGTTATGTCCCATTGGCTCTATATGCAAGAATGACGATTTCGATGAACTGTATCAAAGTCTTATATTAAGCAATGGCAAAGCAACAAAGAAGCTTAAGAATGAATTTGAGGTAATGCTTAGCTACCAAATTTAAAAATAAGTGAATTTATTGACACGTTCACGAAATGTTGCTTTTATTTGTGATTTGGATTTTCCTGTGCAGAGGCGCTGATATTTGTTACTGAAGCTGATTATCATTTTACCGACATGATAAACGTATTCATTTGAAAAACAACATGCAGGTATATTATTACTACTACATGTAAACAACACAAACCATTTTAAATTAAAGTTCAGTACTTTGTCATACTAGATCACTTAAATACCATAGATTTTGATACTGATATGTTACATTCTCAGGAAGTCAATGTTTACAATGTTGAACCGGACGATGAACAAGACGGAATATATTGCAATGTAACGTTGTCACAAAGCGCAGATGCAAAACTGAAAGACAATATAGGAAAATCACGCAATCCAAATATTATGCCAAGTAAGATTAATACGTTGCATTTTGTATTTTGAAGGACATGAATATGTTCATGAATCTTTGGTACAGGTAACAAAAAAAGGATGATTTAGCGCAATAAATTATATGCCTACCTGTACATTATTTGCATGAATTCATTACCAATACTTTTCGCAGCTTATTCAGTTGCGATAACTTTGCATTGAACCAATTCTTCTATAGCTGTTAGGTTCGCTAAATGTGTCCACTATTTCTAAATGGAACATAAATATCATTAAATATTCTTTACCTAAGTACAGACAGTGCTGAAAAAGAAAAAGTATGTCTGACCTAACCTCTTGGTAATAAGTTCAAATTTACTAACAAAATATATACATGGTTTGTTTATTGTAAAGCGGATCTACATCGACCAAAGTTGAGCATGGTTGTCATTGGCCGAAATAACTTCATCAATGCTGTTTATGTTCCAGTAAGTAATTGAATCATTTGGTTTTTTATATGTTCAACAAAATACCTGCCATGGGTACAATTGGTTGTCGGGCATATAGTGAATAAAAACAGAAGACTTAATTTAGAGTCGGTTTGCTTTTTGTTACATTCTTTCGATTCATTAACTGCTAATAATTTCACTCAAAGGATGTAATAGTATTGTTTTTAAAGAAATTTGTTACTTTATGCAACCTATTAAAATGTATCTTATGAAGAAAAAACAGTAAAAATAATAGGTTTTATCATACACCTCCATTTCTGCAGACTTTCCGGGATCGAAGCAAAGTGATTTTAACACAGATTCCTCTTGAAGATACGGTTGTTGACTTTCTGCGATTGATCTGGGAATATAACGTGTCCATAGTCGTCTTATTGGAAGAAAGCATGGCTGAGGTAAACCTTTAACATTAATAACACATGTACAATGCAGGGTGAGGTCATAAAGATAAGACAGCAGAGGAAATATACTAAAATTAAGTTCAAATTCTGACACATTTTATAGTTTTAGAAGAATAACAGCCTTAAAAGTGTCATTTGTTTGATTGTTCTAATTACAATGTAAACCGAGTGTCTTATGATTATAGCGTTATCAATATTTAGTTGTAAGCCCCTGTAACATTTATGTTTTAAATATGAGCACCTAAACTGAACTGTTACAGGAGTGTTCATACTACCCAATGACAACAACATCAAAAAAGATTGATGTGTTCACAACCGAGTTAAGGAATGAGAACATAGAAGAGTGTTACGTTCAAAGGACCATCGTTGTGTCACTGAAAGGAAGGGTACGTTCCGAATTTTATAGAAAGAAGACGCATCTGGTACTAATTGAAGAAATTTGACACTTGAATCATTGTTATAATTTACACAAAAGAAATCACATTCTTCTCTTCTGCCATTTGTACTTTTAACACTGCATTTTAAAATGACAGGTCAATTTTACTTCAACACCTATACTCAGATTCGAGTTTGGTTCCAACAAACTAGCCAAAATATCAGGATCACACGGAGCGATTATCAGTATTGTCAATGTATCGAAACGGCTTCATATTATACATGTACATCACTAGTATTCGCATTTATTAAGTACTTCAATGTTTCAAATCAATAATGACTTAATGACTAGGTTCTAACACAACACGTTTGCAATAAAACGCGAATACCATCATTAACACAACTAAAGTACTAAGGCTTCGATTGTAGTACACAATGTAAAGACACAACGGCATCTTCCTAGCACGCGTATTACAATATGCGTTTGCATTTTGGCGCGGACTGCCAGTGGTAATTTTATTTCAGTTAACGGCAGACCACTAACACTGGATCACAAACCATTGTTTGACCTAATCTTAAAACGACTTTCTTGTTTTTTTCCTTAACATTCTCAAACCTGCGTCAGTCACATCGTTACTCAGAATCAAGTACTTTGACCGGACTTCCGACAAATGATTTCTTAAATGACAGTTCGGTTGTGTACACCTGATAGTCTTTTTGACACTGTATACTATCTATATCATTTATTATAATAATGAAAATATTTTGTCGTTTTCTGTCTAGAAGGAACAAAGAGAATTTAGATTATTCCAACTCAGATCCTGGCCCAAGGACAAATCAACCCCGATCGACACAGGGTCTATGTTAAGACTCATATCAGCTATTGACAGCGACGATGGTTCTAGGGGAGTTGCACCAATTATCGTTCAATGCTTGTAAGTAATTGAATCACACTTAATATAATTCAAACAAAGTCCTGAGCATATAGTTTAAATGGGCATACTCTACAACCAACAAACATTCTGTGAAAGTGTAAAAATGTGTTAGATGTATATGTAAAACATTATATAATGGATAATTGCAAGAAGAACTTGGGTCATAAAATGACTAGTTTAGGTACTAGCCGCATAAATCATAGTTATGAATAATAATTCACTTCCACCCAATAATTGTACAACACAGTCTAAAGAGTTTCCAATCTTTTATGGAAACTGATATTTCTTTGTGATTTTATTTTTAATTGGATGAATTTTTGGCTGAAACTTTCTTTGTCGGCTTTTTTCTTTACAAGCTTCTGATTTATCATCATTTTGCCTTGATTCTAGATGCACCAAGTTGTAGAGTATGCCCCTTTTAGAACTGGCAATTTAGTTTAAGTATATTCCTTTACATGCAGCTTTATCTTTCCATGTATTCCTGGTTTATTCAAAGAACATTATATGATTATAATACCTTATATGTGTGTATTCAATTAGCATTTCTATATCTTAAGAACAATATTATGAAACTACAGCGCAACCTCCCCACAACAGCCACCAATAGGAGAGACAAAAATGGATGTTGTAAGGAGGTGGCTGTTGTTGTGAGTGAAAATAGAGTCAATTCGGATTGTTAGTATACTGGCTGTAACAGGGAGTTGGCTGTTGTAAGGAGATGACCATTCATGAGGTTACACTGTAATATCAAATTAAACATTTGAAAGGTGTACGACGATCCTTATAGCAGTTTTAAATAGGAATAATTGTGTTGCATAGTAATTGAATTAACACTTGTTTTGCTGGATATCTTTTATAAGTATGTAATATCATTGTTTTGATCACTTTGTGATTTGTGTTGCTTCTACAGAATGATATATACCTCATTGTTTTTATTGATATTTTCATTGATTGGGTATCTATCACAACACATTTAATTTTCTAGATATATATAGTTTCATACAAATTCGTACATTATCCTGAATCGCTCTTCATTATGTTAATGAGTTCCTTTTGATCGAAGTCTTAATTTTTTTATAATTATCTTGTAAGTAAGTCTTCTTGAAGTTACGGTATTGTATCGGTCATTACATGGTATATTTTTCAATGCATGCATCTTATAAGATGTAGTAAGAACTCGATTGTATCAGTGTTTGAGATTTACAGATTATTTTTACTGTAGGGACGGTGCGAGGAAAAGTGGTGTATTTTCAACACTGTGGTGTATATTAGAGAGACAGAAGTCTGACAGCGAGATAGCCGTGGCTGAAACAGTGCGAATGAGTCGTGTGAGAAGAAGACAGATTATTGATAACTTTGTAAGTTATACTTAAAATGATGATATACGTAACTTTTATATTTTATATGTGTCCAATTGTACAGACCTCAAAACTTAAAAATCGTTTCCTTTAATTACCTTTAATAAGTTGACATTTTAATAAAAAAGAACACAGTCACAAACAGTATACTGTCATTTAACTTCCACTTTCAGCCCTAAAATCAGGCGCGGTTAAGAACACTACTAAACATCACATGTCTATCTACACGAGTAACGTCTGGTGCAGAACACTATTACACGAATTTTAAACATTTACCACGTTGCTTACATTATAGCGTTTTAATGTATGATATACAATTATGTGGGATACAATTATATTCTTCAATGTAACTTCTATTGACATCAAATATCGCAATAATGTATATATCTGATTGTAAGTTTGTTGAGTAAAGATAGTTTAATGAAATGAATGTATTGTTAATTATTGTTATAATAGTGAACTAGCGTGTGGTAAAGCCGGTTATAGAGAAATATTCATTTTCTTGGATCAATCATTTTTTATTTTCAATACAATGGCAAGTAAAGTGATTTGTTGATAACAGAGAATTTCTTTTCATCGTTATCCTCTTTTTCAGGAGCAATACAAATATTGCTACAACGTAATACGAGACTATCTCGACAGCTTCAGTGTTTATGCAAATGCTGTGTAGAGTTCCTTCGTGTAAACACTGCAAATACAAGCAGCATGCCATATTTATCTGTAAACAAAATAGTTCGACATAAATGTGTGTTATTTGTGCCGTGAACAATGACTTGTATCAAATCAGACGAAAGTTATGCTGAACTGTATATTAAAACATAACAGTAACTAAATCCTGCATTTATAGTGTTGTGTGAATTTCAGAACCCAACTGACAAATTGTAATCTGTAATTTGTATCATATAACTTGTATTTTATTTTTGCATAGTTTACTATATATTGTTTTTATTTTCCCTTGTGCGATTGTGAGGCTTGACCTATAAAACTTGGTAAATTACCTACAGCTATGTAAATTCCAAAACGTTGCCCGCCGAGAGACTGTGTTTTGTCCTCCATGTTTGTAATTATGTTTCAATGTGGGTTTTGGGTTTTGGTGATGGTAGTATTTTGGGACTTATGGGATATTTTGCATGTATTTTTCTATGAATCTTTTTGTTACTATATATGTATAATTTATGTATATCACACTTCATGTACATTTAAAATTGTTAAAACAGTTTTTACAACGGGGACCTTAATAAGAACTATGGTTACTTCGTCAGCTCTCAGAACACTCTTATTGATATAATAGATCAAAATATAACAATTTCCAATATAACATAATTAAAAGCAAACTGCGTTTTATGATCATATCTACTCTCGCCCTAGTTTTCTTATTGTCAAGGTCGAACCAGTCGTGGTGTAATGGATAAGGTGACATGAACATATACGTCATTTTTACATGGAGCTGGTGTGAGTGGTTCGAACTCTGTCAATGGCACCGTCTTTTTAAATTATTATATACAATTGTACATTTCTTTTCTATGATTTATTCATTGAAATATGTTTGTTCTTGTTATATGTATGTATACACGCTGAATATTACCTTTTTGTATTTCGAAAAAGATAAAAGAATGACGAAATTAATTTGTTCTCTGATATATTTCTAAAAGTTTTTATTTCTTTTGTACAATTTATTGTGCGAAATACTATGATATAGTTGACATCTAAACCGGTTTCTACTTATTATATAATAATTATATAATCGCTCCACAATTAAAATAGTACATAAATGCTAATTACCCATGTGAGTTTTTTTTATAATTTCACGAAACAAGTATACAAATATAGTAAAACCTTTTAAACATCATTTTCTTATCGATATATGTAAAGCTAACTTTTATTAAAATGAAAAAAGTTAGAACTCAAAAATGGTGTCTTAATATATCAGACTTAGTCCTCAAGATGGTTTACCAACTGCTCCACAGAGAACAGTGATAGTAATGATTCAAAGATTGGTCTGTAGCATATTACAGTAGTGTTCGTGTTACCTAAACATTTGCAAATGGGGTCGTCCATGTATACAATAACATTGCTGACCTAAAGGTTGAACTATATATAGTGACTTGTATTGCCATATTTGACTGTGTATGTATTTACTATGCATCTTAATTTGTAATTATTGTTTATGTTCAGTTTACTTGATTTGTGGTATGAGCGAAAGCACGTTGTCTATTCTTGACTTATACAGTAATTATAGTAAAGCGTTGACTATTAAAAGGTGTATATATATTTCACCATGATTTTCGAAGTTTAGTTTGTTGATTAAATGGACAATCTTTGCAGTAATGTTACTCATTGTATCTGGCGTTTCTTTGCACTCATTGTATACATGATATTTATAGTTCTTTTGTTTTTTTTATTTGCTGGTGACTACAAAGTTCACGATTAAGAATTGATTTGATTTGTTAGGTCCATTTCCATTCTGGATATCTTAATTATTTGCTGTGCTTTAAATGAACACATGTGTATCTTTTTAATTTTCACTAATCATGTACGAGTACTGTCAAGCTAATTATAATAAAAACGTATATATGTACCTACCCATCGTTGTTGTGTTTCTGATGATGCCTCTGTTAAAGGACATGATGTTACCTATAAATACGTATTTGGTATGTGTTGCATATGCAATAACGATCGTGTATAAACATTATTAGCAGACTTACTTATTGTCACATTTTTTACCTTAAAGTTAACTTATGTTATACACAAGCTTAAGATGCACTAAATCACTGCACTCTAAATAGACGAATATTGACAATGTTTACATATGAGCGGACATTTCCGCTCTTATCCGTATTCGTTTAATCCGATAATTACCTTTTCCCCTTACACTTTGAATGCATAGCTGTTGAGAGACTTTTAGTTGTGGACACATGAACATATTAAACACATGAACCGGTATTTATGAATACAATTACATTCGTTCAAATTCATATGCGTGTGATTGCATGAACACTTCTAGTTAATAAACTAATTTCATGAATTGCCTGATGATAAGGCAGACCTTTGTGATGAAAAAACAGAGCATTACTTATTTGCTTGTAAGGCTACTTTTTGCAGTCAGGCAGAGCATTAAAAATAGATACTTAATTAATGAGATCTCATAATTATCGGCCGTTCAAATATGCGTTGAAAAACATCTTAACCTTTACGGGATCAGGAAATTCATTCAAAAGCCTTTCACATTCCTCTCCATATTTTCTTGGATCTACGTAACTATTATTCTCCGTTGAGAAATGTACATCAGTAATTGATTTGTAATTCCTCTTGAAATAATGCTAGTACGTAGAAGATTCAATAAAAGCATCTCATGTTTAAGTATGGATGCCGTAAGAATAGATCTTTAAACACTCCTTACTACGTTTGTAATGTTGTGTAAATCTTGGCTGGGGGTTACAAACTCTGTTATCCAAGTGTTATAACTTTGTCCGCTTGTTTCTCAATCATGATAACTTGGTTTTCATCAGCCGGAGGCAAAACATGTATTGCTAACTAATTAAAGGCATTTGACATTGTAAATTTCGGCTCGCGATTATACGACTTAGATGACTTGTAAATACACATGGACGATCAGGTGCGAGTCATCAATGAAAATATATTTGCCACATTGCTTTGAACAGGGCTTTCGACTCACGTTCGTTATATTGAAGGGACATACAGAGATAATTTATACATTTTCATTAAAGTTATATCACAGTCTCGATACTTATTGGATAAACCTTACAAGTAGATATCTTTACAAATGATATTTTTTTAGCAATAAATTGCAAATAACGAGGCGCATAAAAAATGTACCCTTCAGACTGTAAATGAAAAGGAGAATGTAAGACGAACTACATGAACCGTTACAACACCATTTTCCGAAAATGTGTATAAACTGTTGGTTATGAATACTAGTTCTGTTTGTATTTTTTGTTGTTGATGTAACGAATTTCATAGCAAATATAACTTTAAGGGCTACTTCAATTACTAGTAATCAAGCCGTGTTGCTTTGATTTCTGCAACAATAGCAATTGTCGTCCGCATTTCACGTGGGCGCTACTTTAAGAAACGAGTCGTATGATGTTGTACTAAGCACCAATGCAAGGCTACTGTATCGTGTATCATTACGTGTTAGGCTATTGTCGTTGGAATTGAGCAAATGGTACGTTGACATCTTACTGTATATTTCATAAGCATGTCTAACGGGAACGTGTTTATGTTTCAGAGCAATTTGTTTTCATATTAATTTTAGAGAGACAGCATTATGTACGGTTACATACATATGTAAAACGGACACATGGTGAATCAGTACACACGCAATTAATTAAGTAAGAATGCTTGTTTGTGAGTAAATGTTTGCGTACTTAACAGACTAATAGTAAATACGCAGGTGCAGCAAGTCATTATCTGACTGATTTAGTACCGCCTTGTGTCAAGTATCTTCTACGCCCAATCCTCTGTAGGAACTAAATAAGCATGGGTAGGTTTAACATGACGAATTCTCTGGAAATATCATTCCTTCGTTTTAACAAACTCGGATTGCATTTAAGACGTGATAAGATATAAATAAATTTTCATCACACCCTGATAGTAACGACAACGCATAAATGCGCATTAGCAACAAAGAGACAGCGCGTATTTGGCATGAACGTCCGCATATAACTACGCACGGGAAACTCACATACGGACTGCATAGGAAATTGTTGTTTAGGTAATATATATAAATACATATATGCATGGATCTTACAGCAGTTTCTGATAGCGCAAAACTAGTCAACTTTACAGTAACATGAATTTACTCAACCGAACACGTGCACACGTTTCTATTTAGATAAGGTCAGACAGTGTGCCGCGACGGCGTAGCCGGTGAAGCGTCAGACATTGAAAGCTTGTGAGAAAAACGTTTAAATTGCTGGTTCGAGGCCGTCTACGGAAATATTTTTGTCGTTTTCTTGTTACAGGCTACACATGTTTTCACAATCACTTGGCGTGTCTCTTTCAGTTAGAAATAACATAGACATAACGTATGTTGTACGTTTTGCATTGAGACTCCAAACTATCTTTTCTGTTGCAGATTGCTGTGATAATAACGATTGTTATTCGCATTTCATTTGGGAGCCACATGAATGAAACAAGTCGTATGGCTTTAGTTGGATATGTTGCACTCTGCACAAATTTAATTTAAAAGCTCCCGTATTGTGCTATTATTATGTGTTAGATTAATGTCGTTGGCACGTGGTGCGTGGGCATCTAAATGTATGGTTCAATTCAAACGCTGTGCGCTGTTTGTTAGTAGTTGTATCTGAAGGATTTGTTTTGATGTAACTAATGTAGAGACAGAGTATGTACGGTTTCATACATATGTAGGACGGACACGTGGTGAATCAGTTCACGTGCACTTATTTTAGTAAGTATATGATATGCTAGTATATGGGTATATGTATATTGGCATGCTTGAACTCCAGAATTGGCTGTAATAAATTGGTATTGCTAATAATAATGTGTTTCTATAAAAAAATATAGTTTATTTTTTAATACATTTAATCTGTGTTTGTGGTGTGAGCGAAAGCCATAGAGGACAATTGAAATTTCATTTATTCAGTTTAATGTTTTTAATTTTTTTGTTAGCGTTTCTTCTTAGTCTAATTGATGTATATTTGATTTGTTATTTGAATGAAAGTCATTGTCCGTTTTTTACTTAATCAGTAAACGTTGACCATTTATCAATGTAATTGAAATTTTTTGCAGCAATGTTACAATTGTCTCTGACCTTACCTCAAATTCATGATCATAATATAATAATTGCATTTAATGATTGAGCCAAACCTTGTATAAATTTCTTATTTGCCGTGTGGTAGCAAATTTTAGTCCAATTTTACTTATCATGTCAGGCTGATTACAACGAAAAGTATTTCCTTGTTGTGTTTCTGTTAATGTCCCACCAGACTCGTTCAAATGACACAATGTCACATATGACTGTGTATTAGGTCTGTATTTCATATGTAATAATGGTTGTGTATTACCACTGTTTTAAGGGATCCTACTCTGTTATATTTTGTTACCTAACTAAACGTTAAGTATACCCGCAAGCTAGATATATGGGTATACATGAATATAATTATTCAACGTTCATATTCAACATGAGGATGATTTATGAACATTTGCAGTAAAAATATGTTCAACCATAAAAACTTAGCAAACTAAGAATGAAAATATAAGCGTTACGAGTAATATAGCCTTCGCAGCATTTAATATACATTTGTATTTGCAACATTTAATAACAAGACATGCCGATAGACAATTTGTATTGTTTTTTGCGATCCTTTGACCTATTCGTGTACGATATGAGTAGCAAGAATAATACTTTTTGACTTGTAGAACTGTTTTTCTTTTGTAATCAGACAATGAATGAATAATTAGTACACGAGTGGATGAGTTCTATAATTCATCGCACTCTTCCAATCTGCGTTGAAAAACTTTAACCTTTACATGATCAGGAAATGCATTGAAAAGCCTTTCACATTCTTCTCTATCTTGTCTTGGATCTTCAGACGCATTACGATCATACGGTAATGTAAAATGTAGACCAGCAGTTGATTTATAGTTGAATTGTGATAGAACGCGTATTGAAGATTCAATAAAATCATCTCTTTTATAAAGTATGGCTGTTGTGAGAATGGATAGACATTCCTTGCTACGTGTGTACAGCTGTGTGGACGTTGGCCTGCCAAAAGTGCGGGATTCTAACTCTGACAACCATGCTACTATCACATCCTCCGCCCGTTTCATGATCACGGTAATCTGGTATTCATCTGCGAGAGGCAAAATGCGTAAGGTATTTGAGACTGTAATAAGAAAAATACTTATAGCAACGATATGCGAATACAGTTTTGAATATATCATTGCAGCTATAAACTGAAGTATTGATTATTAAGAAGAGTTCATGTGATAAAAACTCTGACACTATAGAAAGTCCTTCAGTATTCAGACATAGTAATTACATGTTACCCGTACATAGAATGTAACCCCATAAGCAAGGGTCATTAATTACTTTGTAGTTCAAGATAAGAAAGACAGATATTTATCATGAATTGTTATGTACAATGAAAACACACTTAACAAAGCCAATTTCAATATCTACAACCAATTAAAAGATAATCAAATAGTATTTATTAAAGGTGGTAATTTAAATGATATTGTATATCAGTCTTTTTAGATCTCAAAGTCTATAATCACGTGATATATTGTTTTGATACCACAGGGTCTGGAAAAATGGCGGCGCTCACGAGTTCGACGAGTTCCATCGGAACCAAATTTAACATTGATACTGTTGTAATTTGTCCATAGTCCCTGCATTTGAAGTGATAGGCTTTTTCATTAATAGTTTATTTTTTCAAATTTCTCTGCAGGGTCTATTCACAAACTACGACAGTAACCGTATTAAATTTGATACCGATGATTTCACAAAAATTGTTGGCTGAACATAGGCTACATGACAAACTCGAAACATTTAACCTTACGCCAAAAAATGCGGCTTACCTTCGAACTCGTTGGCGCCGCCATTATTCCAGACCATGTGGTATCAATCATTATCAAAACAATATACCACGTGACTATTGGTCGTGGATCTAGGTGAATAGAATTTTCTTGTTTCGACTACATGTATTACTAAATGCGGAGATTATATTGTTTCAGTACTTAACTCGAGTGAAAATAGTATCCAAACTACATGATTGAATATTTTGCTATCAATAAACAATATAATCTTACATACTTATTGAAAAAACAAAATAAATGTAATAGACTTATAGCTTAGAAAATAGACTTATGACCGCTAAATGAGGTTTAAATGCATGCATGCAATACGTATACAAACAGAAACACAGATAAATGTACATTTTTGTAATTCAAAGACCTCTTCATAAACCCCCACCATCGCACAAGAAATTTCAATATTTCACCCAAATCTAAGCTTGATAATAAGTCAATTCATGTAGTATGCCCAATTATTTAAATAAAAAACAACGTAATTGTAATACCAATGATGTAATGTAATATTATAATTACCATCCACTGGCTTAAGAATCGCTGGATGTAGACATTCAAGGAGTTCGAGCATGTCATCATAAATCTTCTCTTTCATGTCAACGTATCTATCTTCGCTTTCTTTAAATCCACCGCCAAACATTGCTTTGAAAACAGGAGAAGCATAACCCAAGAAGTTACGAGAGGCGTACAGTTCCTTTCCATCGTCAAACTTAAGAATAATTTCGTCAGAACATTTTCCACTGACAGTGAAATTATCACATTCTGTTGTAGATGTATTTTTACTTATATGATCTGCTTCTGACACTAGCGCCATTTTTATTTCAAATATGTTCAATTTATGCGTTTGAATGGCAACCATATAATTTGCGAACAATACTATAATGATCGATCGTTAAGTATGAAATGATCGCTATGTCTATATATGTACCGATCAATACCTATCTTTAATGAACTATTTACTTCCGAATGATATTATTTCACAACACACTCGATAATCTACGTATTTATACATTAATGTGTGTAAATGTTAGATGGTATAGCTGGTAAATTGTGTTTTCTGAAAACAGATTGACCTCTTTAACTGGTTTTTGAAAATACAGCGTGTTACGTGATCTGTTATTTTATGTCATTTTCCGAAAATAAGTCTTATTTTGTAAAAAAAAACATCGTTTATTTTACACATTCCTTTCTGTAATCAGTTTGCTGATCGAGTGACAGGTTTGAGTGCATACTTGAGTGTTCTTTATCACTACTTTAAAATAGCTAATAGGAGCGGTATCGACTGTAATTTTATTACACAAACAACATCCAAATATGCAATATATCCGTGTAAGTGCTCCACTCTCTGAACATGCACAGTCGGTCGTTCTTCGAAATTAAGAAGTTTATTTAAATCAAGCCGTTTTTATTGTTATATTAAGATCAGTTGAAATGGTATGATCAGCTCCTTTAGTTGCTGTAATGGGATGAACTGAACTGAGCAAAGATAAATTGAAGTTAAACATATCTTTGGTGGAGCGTTTGGTGTACGGACCTCGAATCGAAGATGCGGCACATGTTTACTGTGACAATTTGGTTGAGCTTATACATTATCTAGAGCATTTCGCCTTCCACCGTAGAAGATACATTTGAAGAAGTCAGTGCTAGTGCGGGATGCATTAAAACTGATTAGGAATAGAATCAATGTTATATATAACTGTAAAGCGCGATTTCTATTTTATTTTTGTGTAGTGAAATTTGCTCCATTCGTAGTTGAAAGTTTCTGGCTACTGTTTGTCTAATGGCACTGACTTCTTTCGATTTCTCTTGTGAAAAAAAAGACAAAAATGAACATACAGACATGTACTAATTTTTTCAGAACTTTAATCATGACGCATATTCAAAGAAATTAACAATTCAGAGCACAGCAGTACACAATACATAATGACAGAAAATACAAACAAGGTATCTCAACGCATGAAGCATGATTGTTCAATTTGCATAAACCTTATAAAAATGAACCCATTTCAAAATTGGTACTTTTCTTTCAATTGTATTAATGTACGTTCAAAGAAAACAACAATGAAAAGTGACTTCGTGGGGACAAAAAAATATATTTTATAAGAAATACATTGCAAGTCTACATCCATTTGAAATAATATTACAATTTGTTTTTAAATGTAAACGAATGAAAAATTAAATTATTACGTGAAGAGCTCGGAGCCGGCTCAAGTATCATATTGGAATCCATCAGATCATAAAAAGGACAGGTTAACAATATGCATGCATTTTGTGTAAGGGATGATTAACTTAAAAACTAGACATTTGATATTAACAAAGAATTACAATCAAGAAAATATGTCAACTAAGTTTGAAAAGGTGTTATAATACTTCAACAAAAACGTGAGCTTTGCCACAGAAGTGACTAATACCCCCGCCGCCGCTTTGGCTCTAAGAATGCGACAGTACACTCTATGGCTAAGTTCATGGTCACATTATTATGGAATGTGTTAATTACTGGGCATGAAATCTCCACTTCATGGTGATTACATAAGGGATGTGGAAGTAGTTCGCCCCACAACCTTGAGGTATTGTATGCGGTCCGACCGACTTACCGCCCCCGCCCCCCGACAGAGTGACTCCAAAACACCCCCTTTCATAGTTCTTTTGCGAGGGTAAAATGTATATCTATTTATTTCAAACTAAAGATTCTGAAATAGTTTCAAAGCATAACAACTGAATAACCGTTGAAGTTCGTAAATCAGTGATAAACGCCTACTTTTTCAGAATCAGATCAGTGTTCATTGTATACAAATATCACATTAATTTCTCAATATCGGTAAAAAGCTAGGTGGCAAATGAAATATCTGATGGAAGTAAATGTACTGAGGATCCGTGCCAGCATATCTTTTTGATCTTCTTGCCATTGGTTGTTCTGTAGTCGATTAGTCAAAGTCCATTAACTGACTACATTGTATCGATTATTCCATTTTAATTATCGAATAAAGAAGCATAAGATACTGACGTTTTATTACAGGTCATAAATTTAGTGATGTTTTCTCGTAACTTTTACCAAATAACTTGTGTTTTGTTAATAATTGTCGCCGTTTTTTTCAAAACGATATTTTGAGATATTGATTTTTT
The DNA here is from genome assembly GCA_964023205.1 of Lutraria lutraria. Classification (NCBI taxonomy): domain Eukaryota; kingdom Metazoa; phylum Mollusca; class Bivalvia; order Venerida; family Mactridae; genus Lutraria; species Lutraria lutraria. The sequence continues at coordinate 32,076,320 of OZ026833.1, forward strand.
ACTGTACAATGGGCCGACATTAATCTATCCAACATCGGATTTAGTTCAAAAGCGTACTTCCAGTATTAGTTTTATTTTTTATGATCTTCTTTTCTGTTTGGGCACTATAAAGAAAATGAAAAAATTACCATCCACTCTCGCTCAACCATCCTTTTTTCTAACAGTTCATTACACAGTAAACAAACACAGACTCTTGCAATTCACCCTGCTCTTCGTTTTGTAAAATGTGTATATGTCTGTAATGCTTACTGTTGAGCATTCGAACAATAGGACAGTCGTAAAATAAAAAGTATTTCGATTCAATGTTGCTATTACTAAGTGTAACTAAATGAGATTACTACTAGTATAAATGTCAAGTTCTAAATATATGGATGGAAATTCATATTGGGCCTGACGCTATAAAGACAAATAAGGCTTCTGGGTGTCATAAAGATAATAAATTACTGGTTTTATCAATATTTTCTTTTTTACTAAACAAAAAAATGGCAAAAAGTACAGAATGTTTTCTACCTGAAAGATTATCAGTGGCATACAAAACACTATTTAATGACTTAAACACCTTTGCCTAGAATTACACAAATATACTAACTTAACAAAAATATTACAATGATTAATGTACACTTAGCCTCCTACATTCATGATATCAACTTTTATAAAAAAAGTTCCAATAATTACTATTTATTATGTATAGTCTAATATCTAATAAAAACACTACAAAATTTGCAATAAAGACTCAACACAAAAAGCCTAATATTTGTGGTATAAGCATAATGTTTAATGTTTCTTTTGAATAACTAAATATAACATGCACATGTTCAATCATTTCTAATTTCTAAACTGAATGATTAAGAATCGGAATATATTATGTTAACTGACTGAAAATAATACATTCTACGATGGTTAGAAAAGCTACTGATATTTTCCATGTGATTTGATGCATTTTTTCGTAAACATTAAAATTAATACAAACGCTTCTAAGGTCTTACAGAATGTTTAGTGATAATATGGTTCATGTAATAGTATTATACAGAAGCGTTTTTTTTTCTTCTTTTTTTGGGAGGGTGCCAACCCTCCCGAACCCTTCTCCCCCGTTACCTATTTCCTGAAAAATTACGCCCTCCCCCCTAAACAGACAGACAGATATCTTTATTCAGACTTGTACATGGTACATCATCTACATACATAAATACAAACATAAACTGTCAACGTAATTTACAATTAAACGATAAAATGAACAAAGTTGGACATAACTTTTTAAACAAAGAATCATACACAAGTTGCACAAATATATATAGGTAATGGAGATGAACAGAATTTATCTTTCAACATAAGTAACATTAGAACGAATTTTTAATGCACTTTTAACATACAATGCTATATTAATTAACTCTGATTTATCAACATTGCTTAACAATTGTAAATATTTCTGTACAGAAGATTTAACATAGTATATTTTTTGGATATATTTATGCATGATTTCAGAATAACAAGGACATATACACATAAAATGATACTCGTCCTCAATATCATTAGAATTACAATAAATACAGTGTTTTTCATTTCGAGGTTTGTTATCATTAGCAAATCTACCTGTTTGTATCCGTAACGGATGAACAGACATGCGTAGTCTACAAAAGTATATTCTAAAAGATTTTGGCAAAATATCAAGATACATTTCATAACCAAAAGCTGGTTTAAATTTTTTATAAAGATCCGTCATAGTACTTTTATTAACAATGTTCAACCACTCTTCTTTATACGATTTAATAACCCGCATCTTAAAAACTAAAGGGAACGACTTATTATTAATATTATGCACATTATCAAACATATCTGCAAAATCATAATCAATTAATATTTTCTTGACATTATATACCCAGTTAATACAACCTTTATTACAATCGTCTACAGCTTGTTTATATACATACCTTAATAGAATATTATCACTAGACTGAATTTTCAACCAATATTTTATTATACTTACATACCTATTAACAAATAATGGGTAACGTCCTAATTCACCATACATAAATGCATTACATGTCGTTTGTTTTACATTTAACAACCTTTTTAAAAACTTTAAATGCAGTCTTTCTATTTCTTTAGATTTTGTATAACCCCAAACTTCAGACCCATAACTTATAATAGAACCAACAAACGCATCAAATAATTGACAAAATGTCCGGGGCTTTAAATCAAACTCTTTACACTTAATAAATAATACATTCAAGGCTTTCAATCCTTTCCCAATTAAATAGTCTTGGTTCAGGTTAAAACTACCGGTGTAATTAAATACTACACCTAAATAATTAAAATCATTAACAGCTTCTGACGACTGTCCATTATAAGTCCAACGTTCATACTGCAATAATCTACCACGCTTTCGAAAAACCATAATGTTTGTCTTATCTATATTCACCTGTAATCCCCATTGGTTACAATAAGTATTCAAATTATCTAAATGTTTTTGAATTTCAGTTGGTGTTTTGCCTAAAATGGCCATGTCGTCTGCAAATAACAATAATAGAATAATAGTATCATCAAATAAGAGACCACAGTTAACATTATTTTGTAAATATAATTCTAGATCCTCAACAAAGATGGAAAATAATAAAGGAGACATAACTTCCCCTTGGCGTAAACCAACAGAATATGAAAAATAGTCTGAAAATGAAGAAAAAGACTTTTTTATATTTATATTTTATATTATTATACATATCTCTAACAATTCGCAATATTTTGCCCTGAACTCCAGAATAAAACATTTTCAACCAAAGTCCATTCCTATAGATAGAATCAAAACATTTCATCATATCCACAAATACTACATACAAACGTTTATTTTCAAACAAATATTTCTGTACTAGTGATTGTAAAATAAATATAGCATCGACAGTGGAACGTCCCTTTCTAAATCTAAATTGTGCGTACGAAATAGTGTTAGTTTCATTACAAATAGTTTCAATTCGTTTATTTAAAATACACGTAAATAGTTTTGATAGGCAAATAACAAGTGTAATGCCACTATAATTATTTACGTCATCATGAGAACCCTTTTCGTATAACGGTACAATAATACCAAGTGACCATGCCTCTGGAAAAACTTCCGAGTCAATAATCTTATTAAATATACTACACAGATGTATGGATAAAATATCAACAGTTTCTAAACACAAATCCTAATTACGCCTCTGTTGTATACAATTACATTAACGTATGACTGTTTATATGACAATATCTGTATTGCAAAAAAAACTGATTTTGTTGGATTTTCGCAGTTTAGTGTTTACCGCCGTACAACAATTCCTGTACAATTTCTACCTCCCGGTATAAAGGACAACCCCTACTAATCACATTATCTGCATATGTGTTTTGGTTGCTTCCTATGAACCATGAGAATTTAATTAAGATTTTACATATTGCTTAAAAATGTTGTTTAATGTGACTGAAATTTATGTACTTGGTGGCGGTGCATTGCTGAAAACATTCTATATAGACTATGCATTGCTAATATATTTCTGATGACAATAAGTGTCGCCTAAAAACTTCAGGAAAGAAATGTTGTGATATCAATAACGCATGTTTACAATCGTCACTGCGATTGAACATTAGGATTCTGAATTATTTTACTATTGCAAACTTTAGCTTCCTCGATTTAAATTATTCCTATGGCTCAACTGTACATATATATCCATGTTAACATCGCTAAGATGCAAACTATTTTAAAAGGATAAGACCACTTTTTCGGCCAATTAGTATCTAAAACTTGTATATTGTTTTAGCGAGCTACATCATTATTTTTTTAGTTCGTACTATTATTGTGAATAATTTAATCAGTCGCTTATAATTCTGTATTAGAATGTGTACATAATAATAATTGTGTGAAATATAACGTAATTGTATTTGTATACATGTGAATGAGACTGAAATAAAGAAAAAAATATGATATTGTCAATGTTGTTACTTTAATAACTATGGGCCACACCGTACATATCATTGTGGTATAAGTGACCTAGATAACACCATCTTTGTCACACATTGCCAGCCGCCGCATCAACAACTTATGTTGCATTTCTTCTCCCAAGCTTTCGAAAAGTTCTTTGCATTGCCTTGCAGCATCATTGACATCTCTTACAGGTTGATTCACATGCTGCGTTGCAGCGGACGAACCAAAAGAAACTCCCGAGCCGAAATGTTGATTAGTAACGATCTTTCCAGTGAAATACTTGTAATTGAAACGTGCAATAGTATTTATCGCTTCTGATAGCTGGTCTTGGTAATGCAGCGAGTCTGCTTTTATGAGAAGTTTCAAACATGCTTGGGCACGGTCATACCTGTCCGTATCTGATCTTGATTCTAAAGCATGTTCTATTTCGTTCTTCAAACATTTCGACATTGCAGCTTTGCAACGCTTGATAATGAGTGTACATTGGTATTCCTCCGCAATATGGGAAATGTTCAAAACATTTGTAGCTGAAATGCAGAATATAGTCAAGTAGAATCAATTCTAGGTTTAATACATCTCTGCAAGCTTGCTTCTATAACATTTGACAAACACTATTTCGCCGTGGTTTAAAACAATAATCATGGTAGCTGATTGTATTTTAGAACTATTCGTGTGGTGTATGGTGTCAATGCAGAGGATAGTATATAACATCAGTAGTATATTCTTTTGGTAAATCTAGTCTATTTCAAAGTATAATAGAAGTACACATCTTTGTGTGTGTTTTGCGAATATCTCCACTTATCGTCGTATTTGGTATATCGAAGGGTCCTGAATGTCATTTACTTCTTTTGCGGGAATTAAGATTGAAGGTTTGGACTGCTGTACTCAGGTTTTTTATCGGAATATCAAAAAGTCGACATTTACGCGTGGTACCTAATTATGTTCCTACAATTACTGCAAAAACAGATTTTACATGATATAGATAGGTCTTAGAGATGTATTGTTTTTTTTTAATCTGACAATAAATTTGGAAATATAACTGTTTGTACATTCTCCTTGTCAGACTGAGCGAGGAATTATTTTGCACCTGGAGAGAGAACATTTAACTTCTAAAGTAATTCTGATAGACATCGCAGTTGCAAGAGGGAATTGAATGTTTTAAAACTAAGTAATGTGTTCAATATTTACAGAAAGCAAATACGATTATTAAGTAAATGAATGTAAAAACTCTCAAAAGTGGTCAACACATTTATTATCATTGCCAGAATTTTTTTTCGGTATTACATGTACCAAGTAGTGACTTTGCGATGTTCGCAAAGAACTATTCCAAATGGAGTCTATCACCAGTGACATGGCATCAAAATAGCTATGCCTTTTTGTTAATAGGTGGTATCTAGTGAGCTATTTATTATAATTAGTAATATCTCCAAAAATAGATAATAATTACATATATGGAATATTTTGTCAAACTTTAAAAAAGGGAATTCTGAAATGTATTAACCAACAATAACAATTACACAAAACAAAACTGGATCATAATAATTTCAGCGATAAATATAATTATATATCACATTTTGCGACATAATGATGCGAGCAATTCAATATCCTCTGCACCTGTGTTCTAAACTATCGGGCTTTATTCTCTTTAAAGTCAGCTCAGTATTTAAAGTAATATTTAGAATATACACCTAATCACTCCTGTTACAGTTGAAAAAATCAAGAAATACTACAATCTATGTGAAGTCACTACTGTTATATGTACAATATATATGTACGTAGTATCAATCCAGACGTGTGTGCAGTAAATGTTAATAACAGGAAATTTTCAAACATTCCTTTTAAGAACAAGACTGAGCAAAAGATATATTCATCAATGAATGATTAAAGCTCAGTGAAAAAGCAAAGACTGCAAAACGGTTCTTACAAAATCCTCTGGAACAAAATATTATTTACAGTAAAACCCCAATTATCCGAACTCAGATTATCCGAAAACCTGGACTTAACCGAAATAAATTTCGGTCCCGAATTTCCTTCTATATTTTTCAATGTTAATAAGCCTCGATTATCCGAATCGTCAAATCCGAATACCATGCCTTATCCGAAGTGATTTATACAGGTTCCCACAATCACCTGGACGCGTATTTTCACACCTGTTATCCGAAGTCGACAATTAACTCTGATCGATCAGACAAGTTCATTGTATGATTTCTTTAACGTGTGAACAACAAATTAAAAAACATTACTGTGAACAAAGGATTGTACGTTTGGATTGTTTGCAGTAATGGGAACAAAATGTGCCTATTACGATGCACTCGGTTAAACCATTCACCTTTTATTTTTCGCTTGATTTATAAATTACATCATAATTTTACTTTAATTAGCTAACGTTAAAAATATTTACTTTATTTGCAAGGATTGTTAAATTGACAAACAATGCGCATGGCCAATATAAAGTACTGGTACACGATTTCAAAATCATTCAATTTTCGGAAAACGAACACAAAAACACGATAAGCTAAGATATATTAGGTCGACAACAATTTGTGTGACGCTCGTGTTTGTGACTGTAGCAATAAAATGAAACTTCGCATTGGATTTGTATTTTATTTCTGTTTGTAATTGATCTTAACAGTGTGCTTATTCTATATCACGTGTTTATTTCATTTCACTTCTTCGTTTTATCGATGGATTAATGTGCTTTGTAACGTGACATGTGCTACCGTTTGGATATTCATTAAATTTTGTATTCGTAGTTTCACTTCGGGACCCTCTTGACTTTGACGAATTAATAATGGTACAAACTATTCATACATTTGTTTTTACATTAAACATGCACATGTTCATCTTAAAATGATTATTTTCGTAAATAAAATATGAACTATATCACATTAATTTCGTTGTTATTATATAGATCTGTATGTGTACGCCATATATATGGGAGTCATCTCACTCTATTTTCATACAATTGTCTAAATTTCCTTTACCCGGGATTATCCGAAACCTCGGATTATCCGAAGTAATTTTTCGGTCCCGACGAGTTCTGATAATCGGGGTGTATTTACAAATGTTTAAAAATGAATATATGGACCCTTTAACTGCACTTACATTTATTTTCAAATATTTTACTTAAAATAAAATTGAACAAAATGTTTCTTTTCAGTACTATAATGCTCCATCTCTAAAAGCACAGTAAATAATTGTTTTATTTGAAGCCATGATAACGATGCATAATATTATTAACCCAACATACGAATTTGAAGTATTCTCTTAATAATCCTTAACATTGCATCAAAAATGGTACAAACAAAAGTACGTTTCGCAGCCAGTTGCTGCATGCTCCCAGAGTTAAGAAATCAGTCATCAGACTCAAACACGAACACGGATTGTTTAATTGATCATGTTTTTTTTCAATAGAATTGAGATTGAACCTTATAGCATTAACACGATGTTGTGTTGATTTTGTCGCTTGTATTGTATTCTTTCATTATCAACCATTGATAATCCATTCATTTATCATAACAACAATGACTGCATCATACTTAGCCTCGGGAAGAAGAGCAGTGGTGTAGTGATCGGGCTCCTAACCCGGAGGTTGCGGGTTCGAATCCCGTCATTTGCGGAATTTGACTGGAACTGAGTACTGGTCGGAATCCAGGAAGCAGTCATCAAAAGTAATTAATATAAGTTGTAAGAACTTGCTTTACTATTGATGTAAAATAAATAAGTTGAAACTAAACTATACTTGGCATAACGCCATGTATGCTTAGTTTCGTTACACAATGCGTACGACAGCTATCGTTTCTGAAGTTTGTTCGTTTAGGTGACCAAATATGCCTGTACTGGTAATTACTGTTTCATGTTTTCATATTATTTTATTTATTGATTTGTACAAATTTTATCAATACTTTATTTGATAGCATTTGTTTTGTTTTATGTGTACTTGTTTTATGTGTATTAGGTCTTGCTTATCAAACTGGGGAGTTTGTTTTTCTCGTAGCTGGTGGGCACACGTTTTTGTCTTATGTCTTTACATAACACATAAAACACCTTTTATTTCCTAGACCTTCTACATACATTATATAATTATTCTATAATACTAACAATTGATTGGCTTTAAAAACCAAAGGTATAATAGTACTTACAAGTAACTGGCAGCTGTAGATTCGGATGCAAACACTTTAAAAATTCGAGCATATCTTCAAACGTTTTATCCACTAGTTTAACTTTCCCCGTCTTCTTTTCTTCAAAATCATTTTCAAACATCGCTTTAAAAACTGGTGAAGCCATTGACAAAAAGTTCTGTGACACGTACAGCTCTTTATTTCCATCAAAAGAGAATGTTACCTCATCCCAACAATCACCACTATTAAGAAATGGTTCCACTTCATGAATTTCTGCCTTAGCCTCTGAGTTTTGTTCATCCATTGTTAAATCTTTCCTAACAAAATTAACGCCGTACAATATGTGCAACACGTTTTATATTTCTGAATGACCTTAATATCAACATTAACAATTTTCAGAAAATGATAATCGTAGTTACTGTATTTCCCCGTAAAGTTATTTTTAACATTTTCTATTTTTATACATTACGATAACTATTTGCATTTAGACATCAATGGTATGCTCAAAATGATTTACAATGGCCGATTATTTAAACCAATGCAAGTGTATAGCACCAGGGCAATAAATAAATGATACCGAATATATAATTAAACTTATTAATTTGACAAAGTTATACATTCAGGCCTGGTTAAAATTAACGGATTTATATTTTGATCAATGGCATCGCAGTATTTTTCAAATTTGTCGACCGGTTAAATTTATTTAACCATATGGTTTATTGAATAACTCGTTTAACACTCGGATCTGTATTTAAACTGTGATGTGCATGCATTAAAGTCAAAACATAAATCAGAACATTAAATATGTGAATGTTTGTTATCGCTGGTTAACTGAGCGGTTAAGTTTGTTTAACCAGCGATAACAAACATTAACATATACGTTCCATCTTAAGTATATTGTATTTTAATACACACAACTCCTTAACGACACTTAACGTTTTCCCTCAACAGACAATTAGAATAACCCGTTATTATTATTACACATGTTTGGGGTCACGTAACTGAAAGTCACTGGTTAAGTAGTAATCATCGGTGTTGGTGGTAGTGAATGAATTTGTGTACCAAAGTGTTAATATCTGTGAAATTACTGAATTATATCGTATAGACACGAACTACCATTTCATGTTATGAATTTAATACTTTCGCAAAGCATTATATTAAACATTATGCTGATAAATAATTAATAGAGGTGTTTTCCCTTAAATAGCTGCACGTCTTATTTCCGTTTTCTTTCGAGCATACGATTGTCAGCTCTGTTTAAATGATTTTTACCAAGGGAGATGTGCATGTATTACGGGTTCCACTGCCGAGCCATTTTAATGGAGTTGTGGTATTAGATTTATTGTGAATAACGTTAACACACTTTTTGATTGTCTGCTATTGGGTTTTAGACATACTATTTTTCTTACAATGACAATACATAGTTCAACATAACATGTAGACAACTGATATTTTGTATCCTGGTATAGGTAGTACAGAGATAGATAATATACATTAACGTAAAATATATATGATTTGAAATGTGCCACACGATAATACGTAACTGATACTTATATTTTAATATTATGAGTATTTCGCTTTTGAAGTCTACAATTAATGACAACAAAAGCAAGAAACACCAGTCCTATGTCGCCATCTTTTGAACTCATAATAGTTTTCCAACTTTTTGCTAGAACTACGCAGTCTGCAATTCATCGTATCATTCTTAAACTATATCGTATATATCACATTTCTCCAGCCTTTCTATTAAGAGTCTAAGTTTTAATTTATGTGGAAGACTTTCGTACAATTCCTTGCAGTCTTTTGCTATAACTTCTTTTGGTCTTGTAAATTCAGGTGGATTCGATTCTGTGAACGAGTATGTTAGTGCGGCTGACTTTTGAACTGGCGATTGTCCAAATGCGAATCCCTTATAAGCCGCATTATTAGTTGCTGCTTTCTTTGAGCGCACTTTCGTTCGTCCCCGGTTTCCCCCGGAAACAGGACGAGGAGACTGCATGGTATTTGTAGACTTGATTATGATTCCCGTGAAAAAATTGAAATTCAAAAGTACAATAGTCTTAACGGCATCGGTTACGTGTTGGTTGTCATTTAACTCATGAGCTTTCAGTAGTAGTTTAAGGCATATCAGTGCACTCGAATACTTTTCCACATCGGATTTGATGCTGACAAGGCGCAGTGTTACATGCTGCAAATATTTGGATATTTCAGATTTGCATCGATTGATGATCAGGGAACATTCATATTCTGCAGCGATTCCAGACACGGATAAGACATTTTCGGCTGAAAGGTTTAATAAAATGCTGCGTTAGGCTATGTTCATCGTGCATACGTACTTTAATCCTGATATGTGTTATACGTGCATGTATCTATAGAATTCTACTTAAGACAAGTAAACTCATTTTCTGTAAAACCTGACAACAAAGGCCACCCTGAGGCAAGACGATAATTTTTATGCGGTCTTCATTCATTTGGCATATTGTCTTTATTCGGGGTCATTTATAACTAAAAGTTCAATGATAATTTTTGAATAATGGTCACAGTGTGACTATAATTCGGAGGTGGCTGTTGAAACAGGTCTGACTGGATGTCGTAATTTCTCAATCGTATTCAGAAGAAAGTTCTCAATTGTTTTGACAGTTCAGTCAATATTTTGATAACCTTTATGGTGATGGTAATATATTCACATAATAATCAACGCTGCACTGATATTTAATATAATTTAGTGTGGTTCCCTGCCTACTTTGGTCCCCGGCATAAAACCGGTTCAGGGGCATGTACCTCCAGACTTTAAACTGGCAGTGTTATACATTTACGTTTAGACACTGAGCGATTAATAAGGTATGATTTTATTTGTCAACGGTTCTGTACTTCCTCAAAAATAGATCGCACATAGAAATGACAGCATGTAGTTGTTTGTTATACAAATACGCACAATAGATTTAACACAAATCGTGTCATTGATAACGATATGCATGATAAGTTGATACATGTACTCGTATGCTTAATGGTTCGATAAATACACAAAGTGATTATATTTATTTACTTACATGTGACAGGCTTTTGAATGTTGGGATGCAAACACATTAAAAACTCGAGAAAGTCTTCTAACTCTGTATGGACACGTTTCGTCTTCTGCTCCTTAGAACATCCAAAAATCGCTTTAAACACTGGTGAAGCCATTGACAGAAAGTTCTGTGACACGTACAACTTTTTACCACCATCAAACTCAAAAGTAGCCTCATCCCAACATTCACCACTTTGAATAAAAGTCGTGGTTACTAGGGTTACTTCTTTAGTCTCAGGCTCGGCGGATTTTAGCACTTCCATTGTTAAGGTTAGATCGCGAAATCTCAAGACGAAATGATGGAAAACACGTTATTTGAAAAAAATAATTATCCTGCATGTCTTTATTTAGATGACCCACTGCTAGCTCGTTTTCAGAAAACGGTGGTCATGTGTCTATTTTTATGACGATACAGAAAATTGCAATGAATACGTGGTATTAAGTTTCATATAATGTTTACATAGACGAGATGGCGTTATTCAGTGTTATTTTTAGACCTGAGGTCGTTCGTTGCTCCATTCGTTGTTGAAAGTTTCAGGCTACTGTTTGTTTAATGGCACAGACGTCTGTCGTTTTCTCTGGTGAAAAAAGACAAAAAAATGAACATACTATTTCTTCAGAATTTTAATCATGACGCATATTCAAAGAAATTAATAATTCAGAGCATAGCAGTACAAAAAACATGATTACAGAAAATACAAACAAGGTATCTCAGAGCATAAAACGTGATTGTTCAATTTGTATAAACCTTATAAAAAATGAACCCATTTCAACATTACTACTTTTCTTTAAATTGTATTAATGTACGTTCAAAGAAAACAACAATGAATAGTGACTTAGCGGGGACAAAAAAAAGATATTTTGTCGTTTTTTGTCTAGACGGAACAAAGAGAATTCAGAATATTTCAACTCAGATCCTGGCCACAGGACAAATCAACCCCGATCGATAGAGGGTCTATGTTAAGACTCATATCAGCTATTGACAGCGACGATGGTTCTAGGGGAGTTGCACAAATTATCGTTCAATGCTTGTAAGTAATTGAATCACACTTAATATAATTCAAACAAAGTCCTTAGCATATATTTTAAGAACTGACAATTTAGTTTAAGTATATTCCTTTACATGCAGCTTTATCTTTCCATGTATTCCTGGTTTATTCAAACTATGATTATAATACCTTATATGTGTGTATTCAATTAGCATTTCTATATCTTAAGAACAATATTATGAAACTACAGTGCAACTTCCCCTCAACATCCCCCAATAGGAAGGACAAAAATGGATGTTGTAAGGAGGTGGCTGTTGTTGTGAGTGAAAATAGAGTCAATTCGGATTGTTAGTATACTGGCTGTAACAGGGAGGTGGTTGTTGAAAGGAGGTGACCATTCTAGGAGGTTACACTGTAATATCAAATTAAACATTTGAAAGGTGTACGGCGATCCTTATAGCAGTTTTAAATAGGAACAATTTTGTTGCATAGTAATTGAATTAACACTTGTTTTGCTGGATATCTTTTATAAGTATGTAATATCATTGTTTTGATCACTTTGTGATTTGTGTTGCTTCTACTGAATGATATATACCTCATTGTTTTTATTGATATTTTCATGGCTTGGGTATCTATCACAACACATTTAATTTTCTAGACATATATAGTTTCATACAAATTCATATATTATCCTGAATCGCTCTTCATTATGTTAGTGAGTTCCTTTTAATCGAAGTCTTATTTTTTATAGTTATCTTGTAAGTAAGTCTTCTTGAAGTTAAGGTATTGTATCGATCACTACATAGTATATTTTTTCAATATAGGCATCTTATTAGATGTAGTAAGAACTCGATTGTATCAGTGTTAGAGATTTACAGATTATTTTTACTGTAGGGACGGTGCGAGGAAAAGTGGTGTATTTTCAACACTGTGGTGTATATTAGAGAGACAGAAGTCTGACAGCGAGATAGCCGTGGCTGAAACAGTGCGAATGAGTCGTGTGAGAAGAAGACAGATTATTGATAACTTTGTAAGTGATACTTAAAATGAGGATATACGTAACTTTTATATTTTCCAGATTCAAGTTAAGATAATAGATACGAGTATTGTATAGATTCCAGTCATGTAAGCAATTGTACAGACCTCAAAACTTAAAAATCGTTTCCTTTAATTACTCGCTATTTTATCACAAAACTATTTCGTTCGTTTTGTTAATAAGTTGACATTTTAATAAAAAAGAACACAGTCACAAACAGTATACTGTCATTTAACTTCCACTTTCAGCCCTAAAATCAGGCGCGGTTAAGAACACTACTAAACATCACATGTCTATCTACACGAGTAACGTCTGGTGCAGAACACTATTATACGAATTTTAAACATTTACCGCGTTGCTTACATTATAGCGTTTTAATGCATGATATACAATTATGTGAAATACAATTATATTCTTCAATGTAACTTCTATTGACATCATATATCGAAATAATGTATATATCTTATTGTAAGTTTGTTGAGTAAAAATAGTTTAATGAAATGAATGTATTGTTAATTAGTGTTATAATAGTGAACTAGCGTGTGGTAAAGCAGGTTATAGATAAATATTCATTTTCTTGGATCAATCATTTTTTATGTTCAATACAATGGCTAGTAAAGTGATTTGTAGATAACAGAGAATTTCTTTTCATCGTTATCCTCTTTTTCAGGAGCAATACAAATATTGCTACAACGTAATACGAGACTATCTCGACAGCTTCAGTGTTTATGCAAATGCTGTGTAGAGTTCCTTCGTGTAAACACTGCAAATACAAGCAGCATGCCATATTTATCTGTAAACAAAATAGTTTGACATAAATGTGTGTTATTTGTGCCGTGAACAATGACTTGTATCAAATCAGACGAAAGTTATGCTGAACTGTATACATAACAGTAACTAAATCCTGCATTTATAGTGTTGTGTGAATTTCAGAACCCAACTGACAAATTGTAATCTGATATTTGTATCATATAACTTGTTTTTTATTTTTGCATAGTTTACTATATATTGTTTTTATTTTCCCTTGTGCGATTGTGAGGCTTGACCTAGTATAAAACTTGGTAAATTACCTACAGCTATGTAAATTCCAAAACGTTGCCCGCCGAGAGACTGTGTTTTGTCGTCCATGTTATGTTTCAATGTGGGTTTTGGGTTTTGGTGATGGTAGTATTTTGGGACTTATGGGATATTTTGCATGTATTTTTCTATAAATCTTGTTGTTACTATATATGTATAATTTATGTATATCACACTTCATGTACATTTAAAATTGTTAAAACAGTTTTTACAACGGGGACCTTAATAAGAACTATGGTTACTTCGTCAGCTCTCAGAACACTCTTATTGATATGATAGATCAAAATATAACAATTTCCAATATAACATAATTAAAAGCAAACTGCGTTTTATGATCATATCTACTCTCGCCCTAGTTTTCTTATTGTCAAGGTCGAACCAGTCGTGGTGTATTGGATAAGATGGCATGAACATAATACGTCATTTTTACATGGAGCTGATGTGAGTGGTTCGAACTCGGTCAATGGCACGGTCTTTTTAAATTATTATATACCATTGTACATTTATTTTCTATGATTTATTCATTGAAATATGTTTGCTTTTGTTACATGTATGTATACACGCTAAATATTACCTTTTTGTATTTCGAAAAAGATAAAAGAAAGACGACATTAATTTGTTATCTGATATATTTCTAAAAGTTTTTATTTATTTTGTACAATTTATTGTGCGAAATACTATGATGTAGTAAACATCTAAACCGGTTTCTACTTATTATATAATAATTATATAATCGCTCCACAATTAAAATAGTACATAAATGCTAATTACCCATGTGAGTTTTTTTTATAATTTCACGAAACAAGTATACAAATATAGTAAAACCTTTTAAACATCATTTTCTTATCGATATATGTAAAGCTTACTTTTATTAAAAATGAAAAATGTTAGAACTCTAAAATGGTGTCTTAATATATCAGACGTAGTCCTCAAGATGGATTACCAACTGCTCCACAGAGAACAGTGATACTACTGATTCAAAGATTGGTCTATAGCATATTACAGTAGTGTTCGTGTTACCTAAACATTTGCAAATGGGATCGTCCATGTATACAATAACATTGCTGACCTAAAAGTTGAACTACGAGTATATATAGTGACTTGTATTGCCATATTTGACTGTGAATGTATTTACTATGCATCTTAATTTGTTATTATTGTTGATGTTTCTGTTAAGTTTACTTGATTTACATTTAATCTTTGGTATGAGCGAAAGCACGTTGTCTATTCTTGACTTATACAGTAATTATAGTAAAGCGTTGACTATTAAAAGGTGTATATATATTTCACCATGATTTTCGAAGTTTAGTTTGTTGATTAAATGGACAATCTTTGCAGTAATGTTACTCATTGTATCTGGCCTTTCTTTGCACTGATTGTATACATGATATTTATAGTTTTGTTTAGTTTTTTTATTTGCTGGTGACTACAAAGTTCACGATTAAGAATTGATTTGATTGGTTAGGTCCATTTCCATTCTGGATCTCTTAATCATTTGCTGTGCTTTAAATGAATACATGTGTATCATTTTAATTTTACTAATCATGTACGAGTACTGTCAAGCTAATTATAATAAAACGTATATATGTACCTACCCATCGTTGTTGTGTTTCTGATGATGCCTCTGTCAAATGACATGATGTTACCTATAAATACGTATTTGGTATGTGTTGCATATGCAATAACGATCGTGTATAAACATTATTAGCAGACTTACTTATTGTCACATTTTTTACCTTAAAGTTAACTTATGTTATACACAAGCTAGATGCACTAAATCACTGCACTCTAAATAGACAAATATTGACAATGTTTACATATGAGCGGACATTTCCGCTCTTATCCGTATTCGTTTAATCCGATAATCACCTTTTCCCCTTACACTTTGAATGCATAGCTGTTGACAGACTTTTAGTTGTGGACACATTAACATATTAAACACATGAACCGGTATTTATGAATACAATTACATTCGTTCAAATTCATAATGCGTGTGATTGCATGAACACTTCTAGTTAATAAACTAATTTAACATACATGAATTGCCTGATGATAAGGCAGCCCTTCGTGATGAAAAAACATATCATTACTTATTTGCTTGTAAGGCTACTTTTTGCAGTCAGACAGAGCATTAAAAATATATACTTAATTAATGAGATCTCATAATTATCGGCCGTTAACAACTTAACCTTTACGGGATCAGGAAATTCATTCAAAAGCCTTTCACATTCCTCTCCATATTTTCTTGGATCTACGTAGCTATTATTCTCCGTTGAGAAATGTACACCGGTAATTGATTTGTAATTCCTGTTGAAATAATGCTAGTACGTAGAAGATTCAATAAAAGCATCTCGTGTTTAAGTATGGATGCCGTAAGAATAGATCTTTAAACACTCCTTACTACGTTTGTAATGTTGTGTAAATCTTGGCTGGGGGTTACAAACTCTGTTAGCCAAGTGTTATCACTTTGTCCGCTTGTTTCTCAATCATGATAATTTGGTTTTCATCAGCCGGAGGCAAAACATGTATTGCTAACTAATTAAAGGCATTTGACATTGTAAATAAAATGTTAAGCAATGATACGTGAATTCATTAACTAGTACAATCATTACATAGTCATGATCATTAAGAAAATGCACGGATTTTAAACTCTACTCGCAAATACAGTATCTAAAAATAATGATTGCATGTTACTCCCACGTAGAAATCATTACATTTACCTTGTAGTTCAAAAGGAGAAAATTAGCTGAGTATCATGGAAAGGCACATTTTTTGATATGCCAATTTCGTTATCTACAACCCACTAACGAAAGTAATCAGACGCACTTTTTTAAGGGCAGTGTTGCAACCATTCTTCTAATAAAAACCAAACTTGTAATGATTATGCATATATTTGCAATGCCCAACCAATCTTGTAATAACCATTCTTGTAATAAAGATTTCAAGTTGAAGTAAGATTATACTTTTTGCGCGTATCTACCTACTGATGTGTTCCGCCGCATTAATTAGCACGTGCTGACCTAATTAAGGTCATTAGCACTTGGAATGAACTACTTTTTTATGCACCATCCGTCCATACAATCAAACTTGTAATAATTATTTTTTTTATTACAAGAATGGTACTTAAATGTATATTAAGAACACGTATTATCTATCATTCATTACTAAATGTGTTATTCTTACATAGTATTCACCTTACTATCGTCTTCCACCGCAGACGGAATTTCAAAATTACCTTAAAAAAAGACATTAATTTTCAGTTACATGCGACCAACTACCAAGTGCTAACAATGTAGTTGTTATACCGATATTTATTCTACTACTACTATTCACATGCTTAGAATTGCTGATCGCAGACCTTCAATAAGCTCTAATATGTCATCATTAATATTCCTCATGTCGACATAAATATCTTCGTTTGGTAAAATCCATTATTAACTTGTGCGTTTAAAGCAAAGAAACAGTGTTATTGGATATTTCTAGGCGTTTAGGTTCTTTTCTTTGACAACATATGAAAGAATATTGTCGTCAGAACAAGTTTCGCTGACAGTGGACCATCACTTTGTTTTATGGTAGATGTAGTGTGTTTTATACCCGGCTCCGCTACTCTGCCCTGATATTGCAAAAAATTGCATTATATCACTAACAGGTGATGGAAGGTCATCCAATAATTTGATAAACTTTACTGATAACTTCGTTATGTATGCATTAGTTGTGGTTTTATATGACACATACGCGGCGTAGTCAAATAGCTGACAGTATGCAAAGTTACGTGCGAATTAACAGACGTCATTCAATATCATTATACGTAACGTTACGCACAATAATTCCCGGGAGGATTTACCACATTCCCAATTCTCTCCGAATATAAGTCCCTAAGTCGTTGAGATTTACAAAAATTCAAATAACCGCTTTGGGGCTCGCGATTATACGACTTAGATGACTTGTAAATACACATGGACGATCAGGTGCGAGTCATCAATGAAAACATATTTGCCACATTGCTTTGAACAGGGCTTTCGACTCACGTTCGTTATATTGAAGGGACATACAGAGATAATTTATACATGTACATTAAAGTTATATCACAGTCTCGATACTTATTGGATAAACCTTACAAGTAGATATCTTTACAAATGATATTTTTTAGGAATAAATTGCAAATGACGAGGCGCATAGAAAATGTACCCTTCAGACTGTAAATGAAAAGGAGAATGTAAGACGAACTGCATGAACTGTTACAGCACCATTTTTCCGAAAATGTGTATAAACGGTAACGTTGTGAATACTAATTCTGTTTGTATTTGGTTTGTCGATTTAACGAATTTCATAGCAAATATAACTTTAAGGGCTACTTTAATTAAACAAGCCTTGTTGCTTTGATTTCTGCAATAATAGCGATTGTTGTCCGTATTTCACGTGGGCGCTACTTTAATGAAACGAAGCGTATGGTGTTGCGCTATGCACCAATTCAAGGTTACTGTATCGTGTATCATCACGTATTGAGCTATTGTCGTTGGAATTGAGCAAATGGTACGTTGGCATCTTACTTTATATTTCATAAGCATGTCTTACGGGAACTAGTTTATGTTTGAAAGCAATTTGTTTTCATATCAATTTTAGAGAGACAGCATTGTGTACGGTTACATACATATGTAAAACGGACACATGGTGAATCAGTATACACGCAATTAGTTGAGTAAGAATGTTTGTATGTAAGTAAATGTTTACGTACTTTACAGACTAATAGTAAGTACGCAACGAGCCATTATCTGACTAATTTAGTACTGCCTTGTGTCAAATATCTTCTACGCCCAATCCTCTGTAGGAACTAAATAAGCATGGGTAGGTGTAACATGACGAATTCTCTGGAAATAGCATTCCTTCGTTTTAACAAACTCGGATTGCATTCAAGACGTGGTAAGCTATAAATAATTTTCATCACACCCTGATAGTAACGACAACGCATAAATGCGCATTAATTAGCAACAAAGAGAAGTAATAATACAACAGCGCGTATTTGGCATGAACGTCGGCATATAACTACGCACTAGAAACTCACATACGGACTGCATAGGAAATTGTTGTTTTGGCCATATATATATTATGGAAAGCCACAGTACACCCCCGAAGTAGTACTATGATTTGCTATATAAACCCATATCTGTTCTACTACCTCGGAATTATGCCAATTTCCGAAGTAGAAGAACCGTTCAATGTCGGAGTTCATATTATCCTACATCGGGATAGATCATACTACAACTTCGGAGTTTTATTTTCCGATGTAGAAGTATACATACTGCTACCTCGGCTTTCTTACTACAACTTCGGAGTTTTATTTTCCGATGTAGAAGTATAAATACTACTACCTCGGCTTTCTAACTACAACTTCGGTGTTTTACTTTCCGACGTACAAGAAATGCCTAGTTATAGTTCACTTTATCATTTTCCGGAGAAGAAGAACGCTGTACACATTAGTCATACTACTACAGTGATTTAAATCGACCCCCCCCCCCCCCCCCCTCTTGACAGTACTACTTCGGGGTATTGCGCGATACTTCGGCTTTTAATTTATTCCGAGGTATCGTAGTCAGCGTTACTTCGGGAGATTCCACGATACTACGGGGATGATTTTCACGGGAATAGCTTGCAAGCACCGTCTGATCACTGTCACTCAAGTGGTTGGAAGCTTACAAGGCCATGATGGCATTTCATTTTCTTCTTTTTAAGGTACGTATTGTGTTTTTGCCTTTAGTAGTGCATAGAGACTGCAGATAAGTTTTAAGGGATTTTTTGTCGAGCTGCAGGGTTCTCAAGTCACACACTAACGGCGTCAAATACAACTGAACTGACCAAATTAACAAATACATGTATGGCCATGGCATAGGAGCTGAATCATTAATTATTCAGAACTGTTTTCATAGATTTACAGTTTCTTTAGCACGTGTAGGGTTTCAGTTCTTTCATAAAACTTGTGTTGTGGTGTTGGCCAGGGTACATAAATTGTCACTATGTCAGGTGTAAATTGGTTCTATGAGGCATGACATAAAGTAATTTAGGAGCGAGAAAAATCAGGTCTCGTTTTTCAGTAAAGTCCATCAAACGTCATAACACATTGAATATAGCCCGAAGGGCTTTATGTGAAATGTGTGTTATGAGGTCTGAGGGAGTTTACACTTCGATAAACGACAGGAAATGAAAGTTTAATCCTTTTATTTCCAATTACAATTGTTTTATTCAATTCTTACAAATGTCGGACATGAACCGCTAGAACTCTTTAGTTGGTAAAATCTTAACATATAACTTGATGATGTCATTGTGATATGACGTCATCAGATAGGAATGTAAATAGTAAAATAGTGTGGTTTATTGTAGGATTAATCTTCATTTCTGGTCAGTCATCGAAGTGTTAACTCCCTCTGACCTATAGTACACATTGATATTTTTTTTTAATTTTATGAATAGGAAATATGCATACGTATTTATATATGTTACATATAATAAATTAACATTTATATTAAAGCTTTTTCATTATAACATATGAAAGTGTCATCCGGATTGAAATAGTGAAAAGTGAGATGGATTACACCCTATTTTCATATTATTTTCAAATAGATTAGTGTAGAGCCTAGTTTAGTGGTTAAGAAAATGAGCAGTATACATGCATTAAATTGCTTATATTGGAGTTTTTCTGTCAAAGCCTAAGTTTTTGGAAAATTAACTATGAACTTGCTCAAGGAGAAATCCAGGCCTGTCTGTCATAAGATGGACTTATATTATTGATTGTTTTTAATGAGATACATATAATATATTTATGTGGAATTTAAAATGCATTTATTTCAGGTTTGTGATTACACATTGTGTAATTTAAAGTTACAGATTGAAAAGTGGTCAGATGCTTGCAGACTGCTGAGAACCTGAACCTGAAGCCACTTAATTGCCCCCTCAATGTAGATAGAGGAAAGTGAGATGGAAAATTACAGGTAATAATTTAATATTGAGGTAATATAATGTACATTTGGCTAATGTATAGATTAACTGATCAAATATTTAAATACCTCTGAACATGCATGATGAAGCATCTGTGATTCGAATAAATAAGTTGTCAATTAGTCGCACAATTTATACATGTCATAGTATTTATTTTTTACTTGTTAACTCTGAAATGTTATCATGTATGTGTAATCAACAATTGTATGGCTTACATTATCAATGAAACTCCTTTAATATGATGTAATATATCACTAACAAAAAGCTCTTGTCAACCATTATATTACTGCTGTTTACTTCATTGACTTGAAAAAAATGGACTTGATTTGCCGTGTGGACATGATTGTTTTAGGGTTAGGCATAAATGTGATATGAAAGATTTGCAGTTATTTTCCCTTATTAATCTGTATCATTCAGATTGTTATGACCTTCTGCTTTTACATAGATTCAGTAGGATGTGATATGGCTAAAAGCTGCAGTGACAAACGGAAGACCAGGAGTGGTTGGGCAATACTTTTTTGAAGCAGTGTTAAATGAGAAAGGTTAGTAACTTAGTGTCACTTTATGAAACATAGTAAAGTAAACATTATGAAATCATCTGTAAGTCCTATTTTTTGGTACAGTAAAGGTGTGTGTGTGTGTGTGTGTGTGTGTGTGTGTGTGTGTGTGTGTGTGTGTGTGTGTGTGTGTGTGTGTGTGTGTGTGTGTGTGTGTGTGTGTGTGTGTGTGTTTATATCGGGTTGTATGCCCCTTTTCAACAATCAGTCATATGAGGCAGACAGTTCACATATGCATCGTTCCTGGGAAGAACCAATACTAGACTTCCATCCTCCGTAAGCAAATGCCTACTTTCTCGCATAAAGAGTTATGGTCGGTAGCCGGGCTCGAACCCACGACCCACTATCACTGAGAGGTTACAGTGATTTGAAGCGACTTTAACCACTCAACCACCGAGGTGGGTCTTAAGATGTGTAATTGGACATTCTCTGCATAAATTTAAATGTAATGATGAATTCGAGGGTAAAAGTCAGAAAAAGGGCTTGAATTCTTCTTTAATTTCATTTTTATACATGCTGACTTGCATATAAGTTGAAAAAAATATTTTATTGTAAAAAAATACATACTTACAGGCAGGGGGAAATTTGACAAGTATTGGACTGTGTTGATTTGAACTATAGTGATGAAGACAATGTTTTCGTTGGTTCAGGATTTCCAAAAAGACTAAGAGAAGATCATAGCTGAAGAACATTGCTTTGTAGCTTGATTTCAGAGGACGGCCTTAGGTAGTGAATGATATTTCAGGTATAGGAAATCCATGTCTAATCAAGTTATTTTTATTAGTTACTTGATACATATATTCTAAATAAATATCAAAGTTTGATTAATCATTATTAATATTAATTGCAGTTGCACTACTGATTGTAAATACATTCATGCAGTTACAGCTGCATACTTACTTTATGTTAGCTTAATTAGATAAACTGAAACAGGCTTGAGTCATTGAGACATAGATACAAGAATAAAACAGGCCCTGCTTTTACCTTTAAGTTAGTCTGCAGTATTTTTCGAAGTTTTGTTATACCCCCCGCAAACGAGGTTATTATTGGATCTTCACCAAACTTTGTCAAATTGTTTGTTTTAATGATGTAACGGTCAAGACAAATATGGGTCATCTTGGGGCAATAACTTGGTCACCAGGTGAAATCTTAGGAAAAACTTATTAACACTGTAAATGTCAAATTTTGATTGTACCTTCACCAAGCCTTGTCAGAATGCTTGTCTTAATGATATGTATGACAAATTCGAACATGGGTTATCTGGGGTCAAAAGCAATGTCACAAGGTCAAATCTTAAGAAAACCTTGTCTGTGCTGAAGTTTTCACTGTTTTGATTGGATCTTCACCAAACTGTGTCAGAATGTTTGTCTTATTCATATGTAGGACACGTTCTAACATGGATCATCTGTGGTAAAAAACTATGTCACAGGCTCAAAACAATATTTTAATGAGTGAACAATGATTTTCATGTGAGCGATATAGGGCCATCTTGGCCCTCTTGTTTTTTAATCTATTGAAATTCTGGAGTCTATACCATTTTGTTTAACAGTTTTTAGTTATTTGTTCTGCTTAAGCTTTGTCTACAGACTGTAAATAAGAAGCTTAGGTCATTGGCCCCTATTTCTTATGATGTCAGTCAGAAAACAAGCTCAGGATGAATTTTTGATCAATTACTGAATATCACCTTGAAAATACTGCCTTTGTAAATTATACAAATATACAAGATAGTAATTTCAAAGAAAGAAATGCACGACTTCCTATTTTAAAACAGCTTTATCTCATCAGAGGTGTTTTTTGTATCTAGTCTTATATAGTATAGAATATTGTTAATTTGCTATCTTACTCTTTACTTTTCAGGATGTACCTACATATCCTCTTACATGCCATTTATTCAATGAGTCGGATGAGAACAGTGATCCAGATAAAAAAATTGATGGAACTGGATGAGACCAAACAACTAAGGAACAGTCAAGCATGTGAAATCAGAGAAATAGGGACATCTTGCCGGGTATACCTGGTATACTTCATACATGCGGTACATATATTTTTTTTTCTTGGGAAAACAGATTCATTTTAAATGATGAAGTATTATCTCAAAAGCAGCCAGGAAATTGAACCCTCCACCAATACACACAACAGACAAACATTTTTTTTTCTGAAGCAAACAGGAAGTTGTAATGAATCTGTCAGTGTTCCAACTATCAGGCTTATGTATGTTTGTCTAAGCATTAAATAACTGAAAATGTCTGTGGTTTTCGTGCACATGCTATTTGACTACACTGGATCATAATAATGATGAAGACACCAGATATTACTTATAGGGTAATGTTGGAAGTAGTCAACCTGAAGTAGTTTCATTTGTTCTCCTTTCTTGATTAGGTGTTATGATACTCTAGCTTCAAAAACATGTGTATGAAACAATCTCATTGTTAGTCACTGCTGTTCCAATTGAACTTAAACTTTGGATAAGGAATGTCATAACTACTTTCTTTTTTTTTAGGGCTCCAGAATTTCGCAGCAATGTGTCCAACAGTGTACAAACAGTTTTCTTAAATTAGATCATGACTTTTGAAGCCTTCTAGAAGATAATTAACATTCAACGGGGACTTCCTGAGCTTGGAGAAATTCAAACATTTAATGATGCCTAGACTCTTTATATTGTTCTTACAGATGTAACATTTTACTAACCTCATATTGTGCTACTTATTGTCTTTTGACAATTACACATTTAAGTTTTCAAATAGTTCTTTGTCACTGATTTATAGAACAAGTGCACAAAGTATGTTGAGCTATCCTACTCATCATGGCTTTGGCAACATCACACCTTTGTTAAGATTTTGTTTGCAACTTATTATCTTGCATGTATCTTAGTAATAGTAACCAGTTATCACTATTGATTAACTCTTCACCGAGGTTTTCACTGGCATTATATAAACAAGTCAGATTATTCTGAACCAAATATAATGTTTGTTTGTTTATATGAGTTTCACACCCCTTTTCAACAGTCAGGGTCATATGAGGGGACAGTTCACTTAGCTATTGTTACTGGGAAGAACCAGTACTAGACTACCATCCTCCGTAAGCAACTACCTACTTTAATGCAAGGCAGTCATGACCCTTTTAGACCAAAATGTTCACAGAAGTGAAATAAACATGTATCACGAAAACATGACGGTTCACAGACTGTTCAGAAATATCATTTGAGAAGTTTCCAGATGTGTTCATTATGAACCTCACTGTCCTGTAATTACAAGACAGTCCATGGTGCATTAAATGCAGGTATTTTTTGACAAAGTCGAAGTATAGTGCAATTTTATCAAACTGTTAAAGCTGAATAATCGCAAGGTCTTTGAATGTTGTTTTAGCTTCATACTGTATTAAATATTTCGGTTCATTTCACGACAAGATGTTCCGTTTTATTATAAGTTTTAATGCAAATGCATTCAACAACCAGTATAAGGAAGATTATTGTACAACTTATGAAAATGATCAAATCACACTGAAGATAATAATAAATACATGCATCAACAGTAAAATAAGGCAGCTTTAACAATTTAATAAAATAGCACAATACATGAAGAAATTATAATGTAAGGATGTTATTAGTTCTTCATTTTATATTTATTAGTATTCAGTTTTACAATTATTTCATTTCTATTTAGACAAAATTTCATACCAACAGCTTATTTTCAAAGCATACCGCTCTATACTTCAATTGAACTACAGCTATGTTGACATTATACAGTTTTAAACACCACAGACTAGCAGATTTGTGTGCCTATTGTTGTCCATTATTGAGAACTTATTAGTTACATTATTGCTTGATGAACATAATACTGCTAATGACAACAGATAAATTCACTATTACCATTTCCTTAAACTAAACATATGGGAAATTTGAATCAGTGCATATCCCTACAAACAGGTGCCAATCATAAAACAATGGTTTATGTAATATACAACATGTATATTAATTTGCCTTAAGCTTTTGACATTTGAAATATAGCAATCAAAGATGCCAGTAAGTCACTTGCGACTTTTATGCCATTTATAAGTTCTTCAGAATGTTTTTATAATTAAGTAATTTAAATATCCTTCTAATTCTTGTGTATCACAATATCACATCCAAAAGTGACTTAATAATTAGTTACTGTGTCACCAGGGGTGAACTCCTGAAAAAAGACATGAAAGTTCAAAGTGAGAAAATTTCATAATCAGTCTAGCATACACAAAATTGTAAAACTAGAATTTTTATTATACGCATAATTACATATTTAAGATCAATGCGCTGAATTGATAAAATTCTTCGAGAGTAAATCTTGTTCTTAAACAAAATCAATTTAAAGTAGAACATGTGCTATAAATACAAATGTGTTAGAATAAGAATCATTAAATCTCTACAAATGCACTGGTGAAGGTTAACATTCATATGTACTGATAAATAATTTGATCTCTGAAATAAAACTGATGTCCCTAATTTTGCAGTATCATTACACAATACTACTAAAAAAGCCAGGCTTTGAATCAATGACTAAATAATGTAACTATTAGCATATCTTATGATTTAGCTTTCAACACACCTGAAGAAGTTACAGTTGAGTTCTTTACAGTTGTTGCAGTTGTGGTCTTTTTATATAGCACCTGCATTCATCATCTGAATCAAATCTGATAAAGATAGACATTTAATAATATTAGTAAAACTGTATACAGCTAATCCTGACACACAAAAATTTAATTTCAATTATTTGGACATCTAGTTTTAATTGATATAGACTGCCTGAAACAGATTTATTTGTATCTTTGTCATAATTAATTGCCCTCCGAGAGTCTTAATTATTATTAGTTGTGGTGCACTTTAAAAACTACATTAAACAAACATCTTTATTATATTAATATATAAACTAACTTGAAATCAGATAACAATTTAAATGTTTGAATATCCTGTTAACAAATGTAGGCTTGGGCATCCATGGTTTGGTATACTGAAATGAGGAAAATGAACCAGACAACTTTTAATGCATCGTTGAACAGTTTTTTCATTTGTAAAATAAAACAATAAGACAGTCAAAAAACTTACCTGAATGGGCATTAGTCCCACAGTGCTAACAGCTAGTACAGTACACCTAAGTGTTTAGTGACAGCCCACATCAAACCATAACGGACCTGCAAAATTATGAAACAAAGAAATACGTTTCTTTGGAAACACATGCCTGATTCATATATGACTTAATATCAGACTGTTCTGATCCCAGGCTTCAAGTTCCAGGACTGAGCATGTAGAATTAGCACATTAAGATTACAGCTATAATCATTAATTGACAAATGATTGTTGTACTTGTAGCCAGGCCTTGTTCATGAAAAATATTTCATAGGCAAGTAATCATTGATAAATTCAAGGACTTATATACATACATGTATGTATATAAGTCCTTGATAAATTCTACCTCTAGAGATCCTGTCAAGTGTAGCAATTACATACCTAGATCCTGGGGTCTATTTCGTTAATGAAATAAATGATAAATGTAGAACTGCAGTCAATGATCAATCAACTCGCCTTCCGAACCTTTCGTAGAGACCAAGTTTATAAACAATATCGGTCACTGGAAGCTTGCAGCCGAAATATCGTTAAATCCCCCGAAATAACGTAACTCACGATACTCCGGTATAGCAAATCTCCCGAAGTAACGTGGTTTTCGATACCTCGGAGTTATGCTTCGTCGGTATAAAATGCGGAGTTGTACTATATACCGATGTAAAGTTCGGAAACATTGTTCTTCGTCGGAATTTAAATGCCAAAGTAGTATAATAATGTATGAACTCCGAACTTAAATTCTTACTTCGCCGAACGTTGTTCTTCTTCGTCGGAAAATCGAAAAGCCGAGGTAGAAGTATGTATACTTCTACCTCGGAAAATAAAAATCCGAAGTTGTAGTAAGAAAG
Source organism: Lutraria lutraria (assembly GCA_964023205.1). NCBI lineage: Eukaryota > Metazoa > Mollusca > Bivalvia > Venerida > Mactridae > Lutraria > Lutraria lutraria. Next base: position 32,104,043 of record OZ026833.1, read on the forward strand.
CCGAGGTAGAAGTATGTATACTTCTACTTCGGAAAATAAAAATCCGAAGTAGTAGTATGATCTATCCCGATGTACGATAATATGAACTCCGACATTGAACAGTTCTTCTACTTCGGAAATTGGCATAATTCCGAGGTAGTAGAACAAATATGGATTTATACAGCAAATCATAGTACTACTTCGGGGGTGTACTGTGGCTTTCCATAATATATACATATTTAACATGGATCTGACAGCAGTTTCTGATAGCACAAAACTAGTCAACTTTACAGTAACATGAGATTACTCAACCGAACACGTGCATACGTTTCTACTTAGATAAGGTCAGACAGTGTGCCGCGACGACGTAGCCGGTTCAGCGTCGGAAATTGAAAGCTTGTGAGAAAAACGTTTTTTCTGGCTCGATGCCGTCTACGGATACATTTGTCGTTTTTTTTTGGTTAAAGGCTACACATTCTTTCACAATCACTTGGCGTGTCTCTTTCAGTTAAAAATAACATAGACATAACGTATGTTGTACGTTTTGCATTGAGACTCAGTAACTACTTATTAATCGTGTCATATTTCTACTACAAACTATCTTCTCTGTTGCAGATTGCTGTAATAATAGCGATTGTTATTCGCATTTCAGTTAGGAGCCACATGAATGAAACAAGTCGTATGACTTTAGTTGGATATGTTGCACTCTGCATAGTTTAAAGGCTCTAGTATTGTGCTATTATTATGTGTTAGATTAATGTCGTTGGCACATGGTGCGTGGACATCTAAATTAAATGTATGAGATGTGCGCTGTTTGTAAGTAGTTGTAACTGAACGATTTGTTTTGATGTAACTAATGTAGAGACAGAGTATGTACGGTTTCATACATATGTAGGACGGACACGTGGTGAATCAGTTCACGTGCACTTATTTTAGTAATATATATTTATACTATGCTAGTACATGGGTACATGTATATTGGCATGCTTGAACTCCAGAATTGGCTGTAATAAATTGCTAATAATAATAATTATTGTCTGTGTTTCTATAAAAAATATAGTTTATCTCCACAACTACTGGTTATACATAGATATATATCGCATGTCTTATATCAAGCCGTTGACATAGCTCGTTCTGAATGTACACAGGTTGAAATAATTTGACAAAGATCCAAGTAGTTGATGGAATTGTCATTTATTTTAAACATAATAAATGACGCATAATACATCACAACTTTACAACATACATATGAACTGCTTGGATAACATATAACAAAATTTCATCTATATATAAAACAACATATGAACTGTACATGAAGAAGGTGGTGCAACAATAATAGCCATAACAATAATAGCTGAACACAATAGTCGCAACAACATAGTTAAGCACTACCGAACTACTGTAACTGTAAGAACAAAGGTGGCTGGAGGGGTGGTGGCGGGTAATAAAAAGTTCAATTAACGAAGAGCTCGTTTTTGCGTAATTAAATCCTTTCAAAGGGTGAAGCGTGATAACTACACCGTTATGAAAGTTACTTGTTAAAGGTTAATCCCCGTTTTTCCCATGAGGTTTAAAGGTATATGCCTTGATTCTTACATTACATTAGTTTGTATATAAAGTATTTTATGAAACATAAAAGTATATTTATCTCCACAACTACTGGTTATACATAGATATATATCGCATGTCTTATATCAAGCCGTTGACATAGCTCGTTCTGAATGTACACAGGTTGAAATAATTTGACAAAGATCCAAGTAGTTGATGGAATTGTCATTTATTTTAAACATAATAAATGACGCATAATACATCACAACTTTACAACATACATATGAACTGCTTGGATAACATATAACAAAATTTCATCTATATATAAAACAACATATGAACTGTACATGAAGAAGGTGGTGCAACAATAATAGCCATCAAGTATGTTTTACACAATCTTATAAAACATACTGCACCACCCAAGGAAACGGCAATTGCATCCATGCTAACAATTTCGAGATGATGCACGTAAAACAAAAACTGACACACTATTAAACATATACATTGGTAAACAAAAACACATGACTCTTTATCATGAAACTCAATGATACAGACAATACTGAATTGATAACGGCAATACTGAACAATTTATAGTAGTGTAAGTTAGTTAGTTACACAAAGAACCAGTAATGCACTAATAACATGTGTACGGTAACATCAACCATGAGAATTAATTACAAAAACATATGTACTAATAACATGTGACAATAACCATCAAAGAGACAGGATATGTAGGCAGCCAAATGCTGACCCTTGCATTACCAATTACATCATGGTATACATTCTGAACCCTATGTTTGGCACTAAACTATACAATGTCACAAGACAAATGTTACATAAATATGATTACTAACAATTACAAGGCAGCCATATGCTGACCCTTGATGATAACATGATCATGCAAAATCAACAGTATAAAGTTCTATGCAATAGGACAAGTGAGACGGTGGCAACTATTAAGTATGACCCCTATGTAACTAACAATGTATGCAACTCTAACATTTAAGGCAGCCAAATGCTGACCCTTAATGGTGTTTTAGAGAATGCTTTTGCGGTCACAATATGGCCATTAAGGAGCCAAATTGATGTTTAAAATTTGAATGCATTGATTCTGATATATCTTTGTATGGCATTAGACTGCCAACGGCCTAATTGTTGAATAGCGTTCTCAGACATTCCGTTTTTCGCCGCTTCTGTAGCAGCGCCAATGCGAAAACTATGGCCTAGGTAAACTTTTGGGTTCAGACCAATAAACTTTATAGCTGCTGTTAAATGTGATGAAACAAAACTGTGAGGTACTGGTTGGCCAGACATGAATGTAAATAAAGGGCCCGATTTATGGTTGTAAATTGACACATAGTGTTTTAAAGCTTTAACAGGACAGAACTGGGAATGCCCATTAGAAGTGAGAGTAATAATTAAAGGTTGACTGTTCTTCATATGTTTGTAGTGGTGGAGTGAAATTTGAACAGATGAGTCATCTAAAAACGCAATATGTGTTCTTTGTATGACATTAACAGTTTGGTCCATAGACCGTACCACTAATTCACCAAGACGCATGAAGCCATGGAATGCTAGAAGAAATATTGCCTTAAGCAAAATTCTATCATTAGCTGAAGGCACAGTGTGTTGAATGGCTGAAATCAATTTCATGAGAATAGGTTTTGTAATTTGCAGTCTAGTGTCACATGTTTTGCTAAGATTGTGAGCGCCTTTCAGAATTTTCTTTACAATAAAGGAATGAGTAGGGTCACAAGCCTCACATAATTTGTGAACATAGCTTATAGCAGATATATGTGATGTTATAGAACTAGAACTGTAATGGGTTGAGAATAGGTGGCCAATGAAATTGCAGATAAGTATGGATGAACATGGAAACTTGAATTCTATAGCATGAGCTTTACAGAAATCTATCAATAATGTCCAACTTCTAAGGTACATTCTACGGGACGATGGAGAAAGTGAACATTGCAACAACTGCTGAGTTGGTTGTTTTAAATGTAGACGGTATCTCTGTTGCTTGTGTATCTAACCATGGGGCTAGTTTTTTGGCCTCCTGAAATTTAAAACGAGACAAACTGTCAGGTATAACATTAAGCTTCCCTGGGACATGTTTTGCCTTAAACATGATATTGTTTTGCATGGCTGCAATTACTAAACGACGCAATAGTCGCATAATAATCTTGTCCTTGCTGGATTGTTTGTTAATGATTTCAACTACAGCCATATTATCCGAAAAGAATAATATTTTATGGTTTTTGAAAGATGGACCCCATACTTCAAGCATCAGAACTATTGGGAAAAATTCTTTAACGGTGATATGATAATGTGCATGAATATCTAGCCATGGCTTGGCGAACCATTTAGAACCAAATACCGCTGCATAGCCTAGGCTACCAGAGGCATCTGTATGCATGTGTAATTTTTTAGATGATTGCCATTCTGTTTGCAAGAAAATGGACTTTCCATTAAAATGGTCAATGAATAATTGCCACGCCTTTAAGTCAGCTCTTGCCTCACAATTTAATCGGATGAAATGATGAGGTTTATGCACATTGCAAGTCAGGTCAATTAGTCTGCGTAAAAAGGCCCGGCCGGGAGGTACTACTAGACAAGCAAAATTTAACAAGCCTATCACTGATTGTAAATTTTGCAATGTAATTTTTCTTTTGCATACTATGGTGGCTAGCAATTGACGTATGTTAATGAGTTTTTCATCCGGTAATCTGCATTCCATACTGACCGAGTCCATCTCGATACCATAGATGGTAATCTTGGTAGTCGGAAGCACCGTCTTTGACTGTTTTAAAGGAACATAGCTGTTCAAATTGTTGTACATCTATTAAACATTTACCAGTATTTGCAGGACCGATAAAGAAAAAATCATCAAGAAGATGAGACATACCATATGCTTGGTATTTATTAAGCATAAGCCACTGTAATGCGGTACTTAATTTTTCAAACAATTGACAACTAGACCTAGCCCCCATCGGGAGACATTTATCAAAGTAGTATTGGTTATTCCAGATAAAACCTAGGAAATGGTAATCTGATGGGTGAATAGGAACATTTCGGTAACCATCTTCAATATCTAGCTTAGCCATTAGGCTGTGAGGGCCACACTTTTGGATCAATTGTATAACATATTCCACCGTTTCATATTGAACTGTAACATTATCTTGCGATATATGATCGTTGACCGACTGACCTCTAGGGAAGGACAAATCATGTATCAGCCTAAATTCACCTTCTGTTTTCTTAGGAATAAGGCCCAATGGTGAACACACAAAATTAGAGAAAGGTTTCGTAGTAAAAGGGCCTGCGATACGCTCTAATTGGAGTTCTTTTTGAATTTTTGAATTAACTTTATCTGGATTCTTGGTAACTGATAAATGGTTTCGTTCCGTCGACACTGCAGAGAAATCAGAGCAGCCTATCTTAAACCCATTTTTAAAACCTTCAACTAAGTAAGTCTTGATTGATTCATCATAGCCTATTAATTCTGCCTCAAGGATATCACTTTTGATTGGAGTTGGCACTTTTATTAAATGCAGCATAGGTATTTGTTTTTTGAGGTCTGGAGTGATCTTTTTTGGGACATGTATGGCGGGGATGGGGTTCTTTGCATACTTGGCATATGTGTTTGTATTGACATGGCGTGAATTTACATTTTGAGCCATTATTGTAGTTGAAACACACTCTATTTGAGGTAGTGTTTGTGGAATTTGGTTGGGCACGAAAAGTACGGTGTAACGTGCAAGCACGAACCATAAATTCTGTGACAGGCAGCTGCCATGGCACTTTGTTGGCCTGACGCAACTTCCTGAAATTATCGTCATAGTAACGCCATGCGGCGTCACCATGGGACAAACCTACATCCCTAACCGTAGCACAATACTTCAATAAATTGGCTGCCTCAGAAGGGTATTTCTCTATATATACGGACATGAAGATTATAAAAGCAGATGTCCACTGATGCAAAGTTAATTTAGTTGTAGATGGGCTTGCATTTTGTAACTGAATGGAGTTACTGGCGATTTGTATAGAGAAATTGTCATCCTTATAATTTGGTAATAGACATTTCATCTCTACAAATTGATCTGCCCAAATTTTTGTTTTTAACCTTATTGGTAAATTTGTACCCAATGGGATACCCTCTGATAGGGAAACTGGTGTAGGGGGCTGGATATTTGATGCCACCGACTCACCTGCAAACAGATTTTGTAAGAAATCACTGAACTGGGCAGGTGGTCCAGTAAGTCCACTACTTGCAGGCTCACAGTCTGCCTGGGGTTGATCCCTTACATCCTGCTGACTGGTGGATGGTTGAATATTTACAGGCACTACTTCCTGTTCCTCGTTACCACTATTACTCGCTTGTTGCCTTAACATGGCAGACGCTAGTTTATCATAATCAATCTGCACTTGTTGAAGTTGTTCAGTATCACCAGAACTTGCACCTGTCTTGCGTTTTCTTTTGGATGCTACTTGTTGAGCCCTTTGGCTCCCCCGTTTAGGCGGCATCTATAATCAACAATTACCATAAATCATTGAAGGTAATACATACTGATGCTGGTTTACAGAAATATTGGCATGTTGCCTGTACAACAAATATAAAACCCGTGAGCTGGGCTAAACGCAGCACCATAACATAATAACTTATGGTCCATTCTGGAAATGGATAAAGTTGTTGACTCAAAATAATTAGATTCACCATAATGCATCTAACATATTATACTCAATGAAATGATATGATTATATACAAATATACAGGAGCATCATATATAACTTATAATTAATATTAATTATGCCAGAGTTCATTTGCCTGGCAGTATTGATCACCAATAAAGGGTAATGATAGCCCAAATCAAATTTGTGACTATAATTATAAACTTATCACCAATAGTGGGTGATGATAGCCCTAATCAAATTTGTGACTATAATATCTTATAAACAGATCACCAATAGTGGGTGATGATAGCCAAAATCAACTTGTGAATCACCAATAGTGGGTGATTATAAGTTTAACCCCACAGCAACAATAGTGGTTGCTGATAGGTAAAACAAAATACATGGCATTTCTAATCTATCACCAATAGTGGGTGATAATAGTTATAAACTTAATTACAGGTACCTCGACAAATCATAAATCAAAATTGAAATAACATCTAAGATGAATGGCATTTCACCAATAATGGGTGAAAGGCATCAATAATCTGTTAAAATGCATAGAACATGACAAGTCGAAGGCATAGTATTATTAGAAATAATACTTATATTAATAGCATAGTACTTAGCTTGAGTATAAGCCTATTGCATATCACATGTATGAAATGCAAGCTAAGATGGTAAACGTCTGGCGACATGGAGGATTGCACTTTTCACACTCTGAAGGTATTTGTTCATATACACAGTGTTGCATCTGGATCGATGTATGTGAACCCCATCCCTATGTAAATACTTCATGTCGGGGTCCCAAAAACCACGATGATGCCAAAACTTGACACTATCTGCAGCCTGACATAAGTTGATCAGACTGGTGTTGAGTTCTAAGACTTTACCATTGTATAAATGTCCCACTTTTCGGGGATGACGACGTAATACCTGTCCAATCACCACTGTCGAAATATTCTTTGATGTGATCAGGAAGTTAGCAAAAGAGACTATGTCCCTGGCAATGCTAGCAACTGATTTCGTGCTGGAACACAAGTCATTCCCACCGATTTGCAAAAAACAGATGCTGGGTTGGTTCACAATATCGAAATCCAGTAAAACTCTAGACACCGCTAACTCCGGTATACACAGGCCTCCTTTACATTTAACCAACACCTCAAATTCGGAGAAACGATGTAAAAGTAATAAAAAGTTCAATTAACGAAGAGCTCGTTTTTGCGTAATTAAATCCTTTCAAAGGGTGAAGCGTGATAACTACACCGTTATGAAAGTTACTTGTTAAAGGTTAATCCCCGTTTTTCCCATGAGGTTTAAAGGTATATGCCTAGATTCTTACATTACATTAGTTTGTATATAAAGTATTTTATGAAACATAAAAGTATATTTATTTCTTAATACATTTAATTTGTGTTTGTGGTGTGAACGAAAGCCATAGAGGACCATTGAAATATCATTTATTCAGTTTAATGTTTCTATTTTCCTTTATTTTTTTTGTTAACATTTCTTCTTAATCTAATTGATGTATACGAGTATTTGATTTATTTGAATTGAAGCGCATTGTCCGTTTTTTTTTTACTTAATCAGTAAACTTTGACCATTTATCAATGTAATTGGATTTTTTTGCAGCAATGTTACATATTGTTTCTGACATTACCTCACATTCATGCACATAATATAATAATTGCATTTAATGATTGGTCCAAACCTTGTATAAATGTCTTATTTGCCGTGTGGTAATTAAGTAAATTTTGGTCCAATTTTACTTATCATGCCAGGCTGATTACAACGGAACGTATTTCCTTGTTGTGTTTAATAAATGTCCCATCAGACTCGTTCAAATGACACAATTTCACATATGAATGTGTATTAGGTCTTCGATTCATATGTAATAATGGTTGTGTATTACCACTGTTTTAAGGGATCCTACTCTGTTATATTTCTTTACCTAACTAAACGTTAAGTATACCCGCAAGCTAGAAATATGGGTATACATGAATATAATTATTCAACGTTCATATTCAACATATGGATGATTTATGAACATTTGCAGTAAAGATATTTTCAACCATAAAAACTTAGCAAACTAAGAATGAAAATATAAGCGTTACGAGTAATATAGCCTTCGCAGCATTTAATATACATTTGTATTTGCAACATTTAATAACAAGACATACCGATAGACAATTTGCATTGCTTTTTGCGATCCTCTGACCTATTCGTGTACGATATGAGTAGCAAGAATAATACTTTTTGACTTGTAAAACTGTTTTTCTTTTGTAATCACACAATGAATGAATAATTAGTACACGAATGGATGAGTTCTATTATTTATCGCACTGTTCCAATCTGCGTTGAAAAACTTTAACCTTTACATGATCAGGCAATTCATTGAAAAGCCTTTCACATTCCTCTCTAGCTTGTCTTGGATCTTCAGACGCATTACCATCATACTGTGAAGTAACATGTAGACCAGCAGTTGATTTATAGTTGCATTTTGATAGAATGCGTAATGAAGATTCCATAAAATCATCTCTTTTATGATGTATGCCTGTCGTGAGAATGGATAGACATTCCTTGCTACGTGTGTAAAGATGTGTGGACGTTGGCCTGTTACTACTGCGAGATTCTAACTCTGACAACCATGCTTTTATCACATCCTCCGCCCGTTCCATGATCACGGTAATCTGGTATTCATCCGCGAGAGGCAAAATGCGTAAGGCATTTGAGACTGAAATAAAAAATAAACATTCAGCAATGCTATGCGGATACAATTATAAATGCATCCCTGCAACTTTAAATCGTAGGTAGACTTGATTGCTAGTAAGCAGAAAATGCATAGACAAAATGTATGTCAGTATATCTCCTCTTTAGTTTAAACGATATTTATTCACAACATATAGCATGTTACATCATGACCGACATAAATAATACACAATATACAGACAATGCGTATTGGAAAACACGTTAAGATTAAACTTATCTACTCTTTCCTCAGTCACGCATACAGTATTCAGAAATAATGACACGAATTATGAGTAATTAAAATAATAGCTGTAAATAATAGCTCTATGAGGTTTTATTGCATGCATACATAAATCTCGTATATAAAGTTGCTTGTTTCAATTCATCTGACTTACAATTTAACAGGCCAATCGCAATCATCACGGTTTCTTGTACACTAACTAGTAATTAAAGGTAAATACAGCTATTTACCTAGTATCACCCTCAATTGCTGAAGGATTTTCAACCAAATTACAACTTGACAGTAGGACAATCTAAGCAGTATGACCAATCATTTATATAAGTGTAAAAGGTAGTTGTAATACCAATGATGTACTGTAATATCATAATTACCATCCACAGGCTTTAGAATCGCTGGATGCAGACATTCAAGGAGTTCGTGCATGTCATCATAAATCTTCCCTTTCATGTCAATGTAATTATCTTTACTTTCTTTAAATCCGCCGCCAAACATTGCTTTGAAAACAGGAGAAGCATAACCCAAGAAGTTACGAGAGGCGTATAGTTCCTTTCCATCGTCAAACTTAAGAATAATTTCGTCAGTGCAATTTCCGCTGATGCCGAATCCACCTTCTTCAGACTCAGTTTTAGATGAAGTTTCACTTATCTGCTCTGCTTCTGACACTAATGCCATTCTTTCAAGGTTTATTTCCAGATACAGTTCATTAACGCGTTTAATTACTGTATTACGTTCCGCTTAATCCAGTGATATTTGTTTCTTTAGATAAAACGTAGACTCTAGTGTCTGGCTAACAACCATTAATAAATCGTTAACTATGAATTGATCGGTATGTTTGTCTGTATGTACCGATCAATACATATCTTCAATGAAATATTTACTTCCGAATAATATTATTTCACAACACATTAAACAGTACTCGACACTCTACGTTTTTATACATTCATGTGTGTAAATGTTAGAATGTCTAGCTGGTAAATTGTGTTTTCTGAAAACCGATTGACCTCTTTAACCGTTTTTTGAAAATACAGCGTGTTACGTGATCTGTTATTTTATGTCATTTTCCGAAAATAAGTCTTATTTTGTAAAAAAACTCATCGTTTATTTTACACATTCCTTTCTGTAATCAGTTTGCTGATCGAGTGACAGGTTTGAGTGCATACTTGAGTGTTCTTTATGACTACTTTAAAAAAGCTAATAGGAGCGGTATCGACTGTAATTTTATTACACAGAGAACATCCAAATATGCAATCTATCCGTGTAAGTGCTCCACTCTCTGAACATGCACAGTCGGTCGTTCTTCGAAATTAAGAAGTTAATTTAAGTTAAGCCGTTTTTATTATTATATTAAGATCAGTTGAAATGGTATGATCAGCTCCTTTAGTTGCTGTAATTGGATGAACTGAACTGAGCAAAGATAAATTGATGATGAACGTATCTTTGGTGGAGCGTTTGGTGTACGGACCTCGAATCGAAGATGCGGCACATGTTTACTGTGACAATTTGGTTGAGCTTATACATTATCTAGAGCATTTCACCTTCCACCGTAGAAGATACATTTGAAGAAGTCAGTGCTAGTGCGGGATGCATTAAAACTGATTAGGAATAGAATCAATGTTATATATAACTGTAAAGCGCGATTTCTATTTTATTTTTGTGTAGTGAAATTTGCTCCATTCGTAGTTTAAAGTTTCTGGCTACTGTTTGTTTAATGGCACTGACTTCTTTCGATTTCTCTGGTGAAAAAAAAGACAAAAATGAACATACTAATTTTTTCAGAACTTTAATCATGACGCATATTCAAAGAAATTAACAATTCAGAGCACAGCAGTACACAATACATAATGACAGAAAATACAAACAAGGTATCTCAACGCATGAAGCATGATTGTTCAATTTGCATAAACCTTATAAAAATGAACCCATTTCAAAATTGGTACTTTTCTTTCAATTGTATTAATGTACGTTCAAAGAAAACAACAATGAATAGTGACTTCGCAACATTTTCACATAATCCTTGTGTCAGTCGATGCAGTACACATTATTCTTCACCATTATTGTCAAGTTTAAGTTTCAACCTCAACCTATTAACACCAAAATATCCAAAACAATTAGCAAAATTGTCAATATCTTGCATCAGCAACATTTACTTTCGACATGGTTCCCGGCTTCGTAGTGTTTGAATGCATCACGCATTGAACACATTAGAACCAGTATGTTATTTTGCTTGTTGGTTCTCGTAATTTCAGTACTCGATGCAGTCATATACTATGGATTGAAAAAAAAATACAATTTTTTTTTTTTTTTAAAGCTCCTAATCCCAAGTGTCTGTGTCTAAAACTTGTACATTGTCGTACGTCATTTGGAGCATGTGCTGTAAAGTGTACTTTTCGGAAAATGCGTAATGTAATAAATGTATAAAGGGGATATACATGTTTTATATAACAAACAAAACTTTATTCTGTCTGTGATATAAATCTTAAACTCAATTGTATCAGAAACAAGTCATATTAAAATTACAGTTGTGTAAAATGGGGACAGATATTATGAAACACCCTGTGTATATTGTTTTAGCCAGCTACATTTTTTTTAGTTTTTACTATTGTTGTGAATAATTTTATCAGTCACTTATAATTCAGATTAGAATGATCTCATAATAATGATTATGTTACATACAATGCGATTGTATTTGTAAATATGTGAATGAGACTGAACTAAAGAAATAAATATGATAATGTCCATGTTGTCATTTTAATTACTAAAGGTAACATTAGTTTTGTCACACATTGTCAGCCGCTGCATCAACAACTTCTTTTGCAATTCTTCTCCCAAACTTTCGAAAAGTTCTTTGCATTCCCTTGCAGCATCCTTGATATCTCTTTGATTAGAAACTTCCGGTACATGTTGAGTACCAGAACCAAAGAGTGAGCCACAAAACACTGGCTGATTCGCTTGAATCGTTTGATTAGTCGCGATCCTGCCAGTGAAATATTTATAATTGAAACGTGCAATGGTATTTATCGCCTCTGATAGCTGGTCTTGGTAATGCAGCGAGTCTGCTTTTATGAGAAGTTTCAAACATGATTGGGCACGGTCATACCTGTCCGTATCTGATCTTGATTCTACACCATATTGAATTTCGTTCTTCAAACATTTCAACATTACAAATTTGCAACGGTTGATAATCAGTGTGCATTGGTATTCCTCCGCAATGTGGGAAATGTTCAAAACATTTTCAGCTGAAATGCAGAATATAGTCAGGTAGAATCAATTTTAGGTTTAATGCTTCTATACGATTTGCCAAATTATTTAGCTGTGGTTTAAAACAATAATTGAAACTGATTATATTTAGACATATTTGTGTAATGCATTGTGTAAATGCAGACAACAGTATTTAACACCAACAGTATATTGGTGATTTTTGTCCATGTCAAAGTGTGGTCGAAATCAACATCTTCGTGTTTGTTTTGCGAATGTCTCTACTTGACGTCGTTATAGTATTAAACGGTCCTAAATGCCATTTACTTTTGTGGGAATTCAGTTTAAAGGTTTGGACTACTGTACTCGTTTCTTTTTTACTGGAATATCAAAAAGTTGACATTTATGCGTGGTGTCTTATTATGTTCCTACATGTACTGCAGAAACAGATTTTACATGATATAGATAGATATATAATTTTGTAGCACGTGGAGAGTGGACATTTCAGGTCTAAAGCAATTCTGATAGACGTCGCAGTTCAGCATAGTATTGCAATAGGGGATAGGATGGTTTAAAACTAATTAATGCGTTCAATACTCACAAAAAAAAACAAATACGGTTATTAAGTAAATGAATATTTAAACTCTCAAAAATGTTCAACACATTATCATTGCCAGAAAACACATTTTTTTCAGTATTACATGTACTAGTGACTTTGCGATATAAGCGTAAATGTTCGCAAAATCTATTCCAAACGGAGTCAATTACCAGTGACATGGCATCAAAATAGCTATGCCTTTTTTGTAAATATGTGGTATCGAGTGAGTTATTTATTATAATTGGTTATATCTCGAAATTTGGATAATAATTACATAAATTATATGGAATATTTTACTAGACTTTCAAACAAAAACGAATTCCGAAATGTATTAACCAACAATAACAGAACACTAAACATAACTTAATCATATATAATTCTAATTTATAACTTTGGCGATATATATAAATTTCACATTCTGCGACATAATGCAAAAAATTCAAGTTCCTCTGCACATTCGATCTAAATTATAGTGCTTTATTCTCTATTAAGACATCTCAGTATCTTTATTTGTTTCATTTGGAATGTACACCTAATAAATCCTGTTACAGTTGAAAAATCAAGAAATACTACAATCTATATGAAGTCACCGCTGTTATATGTACAATATATATATATGTATATAACGTGTGTGCAGTAACTGTTGACAACAGGAATTATCAAAACATTTCTTTTACAAACAAGACTGAGCAAAAGATATATTCATCATTTTGAAATCTACACCGTATCTGCGTCAAAATTTTCAAAGAATATGTAACTAACATTTAAAAAAGTAACAATGAATGAAAAAGTAACTACTACAAAACAGTTTTGTTTCCTTACAAAATCCTCTGGAACAAAAATATTATTTAATTAAAAATGTTTGGACCCTTTAACTGCGCTTACATTTATTTTCGAATATTTTGTTTAAATTAAAATTCAACAAAATGTTTCTTTTCAGTACTATATTGCTCCATCTCTATGAGCACAGTAAACAAGTTTTTCATTTGAAAGCCATAACTATGCATAATAACATTAACTCAACATACAAATTTGAAGTATTCTCTTAATAATCCTTAATAATACGACAAAAATGGTACAGACAAAAGTACGTTTCGCAGCCAGTTGCTGAATGCTCATGCTTAAGATATCAGTCATCAGACTCGAACACGAACACGCACGAATTGTTTAATGGCTTATTTTGTTTAACCTTATTACACTAACACGATGTTGTGTTGATTTTGTTGCTTGTGTTGTATACTTTCATTATCCACCATTGATATTCTATTCATTAATGAGGCATACTTGGCCTTGGGATGAGCAGTGGTGTAGTGGTCGGACTCCTAACCCGGAGGTTGCGGGTTCAAATCCCGTCATTAGCGGAATTTGACTGGAACTGAGTACTGGTCGGAATCCTTGAAGCAGTCATCAAGAGTAATTGTAAGAACCTGCTTTACTATTGATGTAAACTAAATAAGTTGAAACTAAACTATACTTGGCATAACGCCATGTATGCTTAGTTTCGTTACACAATGCGTACGACAGCTATCGTTTCTAAAGTTTGTTCGTTTAGGTGACCACATATTTTATGCCTATACTGGTAATTATTGTTTCATGTTTTCATATTATTTCATTTATTGATTTGTAAACATTTTATTCAATGCTTTATTTGATAGCATTTCGTTGTTTAATGTGTATTTGTTTTATGTGTATTAGGTCTTGCTTATCAAACAGGGGTGTTCGTTTTTCTCGTAGCTGGTGGGCTCACGTTTTTATCTTATGTCTTTACATAACACATAAAACACCTTTTATTTCCTAGACCTTCTACATACATTATATAATTATTCTATAATACTAACAATTGATTGGCTTTAAAAACCAAAGGTATAATAGTACTTACAAGTAACTGGCAGCTGTAGATTCGGATGCAAACACTTTAAAAATTCGAGCATATCATCAAACGTTTTATCCACTAGTTTAACTTTCCCCGTCTTCTTTTCTTCAAAATCATTTTCAAACATCGCTTTAAAAACTGGTGAAGCCATTGACAAAAAGTTCTGTGACACGTACAGCTCTTTATTTCCATCAAAAGAGAATGTTACCTCATCCCAACAATCACCACTATTAAGAAATGGTTCCACTTCATTAATTTCTGCCTTAGCCTCTGAGTTTTGTTCATCCATTGTAAAATCTTTCCTAACAAAATTAACGCCGTACAATATGTGCAACACGTTTTATATTTCTGAATGACCTTAATATCAACATTAACAATTTTCAGAAAATGATAATCGTAGTTACTGTATTTCCCCGTAAAGTTATTTTTAACATTTTCTATTTTTATACATTACGATAACTATTTGCATTTAGACATCAATGGTCAATCTCTACCCAGAGTTGTCGTTCCCGCTACGCTCACACTAACCTCTGTCAACGTCTAAAAAGTAGTCCGGCTTTACAGTGACAGACTTGTGATTTAAAAATGGTTACAACACCTAAAAAATAAAATAACATAGATTGTGTTGTTTTGTTTATCTGAAGAGAATCGCATACTTAAACTAAATTATAGGAAACTGACATCAGAGCCTGGTATCCCTTCATTATATTATCCGTGTTTTGAATTGTTTACTTCGCAATTATTCCGCCAAATTAGTTTTACAGTTACAAGGTTAAATAATCCCTAATGACACAGCTTATAACGGAGCAACCTGAAGCGTTTTTCTAAAACAATATGACATATTTCATGGTGACATCTAACAAATAATTATAAAATATACACAAAAGCATGTTTATCGATCACAGTGTAGTTTGCCAAGAATCTTGGCATTGAGACGTTGACAGAGGTATGTGTGGATTGGAAAGGAACGACAACTCTGGGTAGAGATTGATCAATGGTATGCTCAAAATGATTTACAATGGCCGATTATTTAAACCAATGCAAGTGTATAGCACCAGGGCAATAAATAAATGATACCGAATATATAATTAAACTTATTAATTTGACAAAGTTATACATTCAGGCCTGGTTAAAATTAACGGATTTATATTTTGATCAATGGCATCGCAGTATTTTTCAAATTTGTCGACCGGTTAAATTTATTTAACCATATGGTTTATTGAATAACTCGTTTAACACTCGGATCTGTATTTAAACTGTGATGTGCATGCATTAAAGTCAAAACATAAATCAGAACATTAAATATGTTAATGTTTGTTATCGCTGGTTAACTGAGCGGTTAAGTTTGTTTAACCAGCGATAACAAACATTAACATATACGTTCCATCTTAAGTATATTGTATTTTAATACACACAACTCCTTAACGACACTTAACGTTTTCCCTCAACAGACAATTAGAATAACCCGTTATTATTATTACACATGTTTGGGGTCACGTAACTGAAAGTCACTGGTTAAGTAGTAATCATCGGTGTTGGTGGTAGTGAATGAATTTGTGTACCAAAGTGTTAATATCTGTGAAATTACTGAATTATATCGTATAGACACGAACTACCATTTCATGTTATGAATTTAATACTTTCGCAAAGCATTATATTAAACATTATGCTGATAAATAATTAATAGAGGTGTTTTTCCCTTAAATAGCTGCACGTCTTATTTCCGTTTTCTTTCGAGCATACGATTGTCAGCTCTGTTTAAATGATTTTTACCAAGGGAGATGTGCATGTATTACGGGTTCCACTGCCGAGCCATTTTAATGGAGTTGTGGTATTAGATTTATTGTGAATAACGTTAACACACTTTTTGATTGTCTGCTATTGGGTTTTAGACATACTATTTTTCTTACAATGACAATACATAGTTCAACATAACATGTAGACAACTGATATTTTGTATCCTGGTATAGGTAGTACAGAGATAGATAATATACATTAACGTAAAATATATATGATTTGAAATGTGCCACACGATAATACGTAACTGATACTTATATTTTAATATTATGAGTATTTCGCTTTTGAAGTCTACAATTAATGACAACAAAAGCAAGAAACACCAGTCCTATGTCGCCATCTTTTGAACTCATAATAGTTTTCCAACTTTTTGCTAGAACTACGCAGTCTGCAATTCATCGTATCATTCTTAAACTATATCGTATATATCACATTTCTCCAGCCTTTCTATTAAGAGTCTAAGTTTTAATTTATGTGGAAGACTTTCGTACAATTCCTTGCAGTCTTTTGCTATAACTTCTTTTGGTCTTGTAAATTCAGGTGGATTCGATTCTGTGAACGAGTATGTTAGTGCGGCTGACTTTTGAACTGGCGATTGTCCAAATGCGAATCCCTTATAAGCCGCATTATTAGTTGCTGCTTTCTTTGAGCGCACTTTCGTTCGTCCCCGGTTTCCCACGGAAACAGGACGAGGGGGCTGCATGGTGTTTGTAGACTTGATTATGATTCCCGTGAAAAAATTGAAATTCAAAAGTACAATAGTCTTAACGGCATCGGTTACGTGTTGGTCGTCATTTAACTCATAAGCTTTCAGTAGTAGTTTAAGGCATATCAGTGCACTCGAATACTTTTCAACATCGGATTTGATGCTGACAAGGCGCAGTGTTACATGCTGCAAATATTTGGATATTTCAGATTTGCATCGATTGATGATCAGGGAACATTCATATTCTGCAGCGATTCCAGACACGGATAAGACATTTTCGGCTGAAAGGTTTAATAAAATGCTGCGTTAGGCTATGTTCATCGTGCATACGTACTTTAATCCTGATATGTGTTATACGTGCATGTATCTATAGAATTCTACTTAAGACAAGTAAACTCATTTTCAGTAAAACCTGACAACAAAGGCCACCCTGAGGCAAGACGATAATTTTTATGCGGTCTTCATTCATTTGGCATATTGTCTTTATTCGGGGTCATTTATAACTAGAAGTTCAATGATAATTTTTGAATAATGGTCACAGTGTGACTATAATTCGGAGGTGGCTGTTGAAACAGGTCTGACTGGATGTCGTAATTTCTCAATCGTATTCAGAAGAAAGTTATCAATTGTTTTGACAGTTCAGTCAATATTTTTATAACCTTTATGTTGATGGTAATATATTCACATTATAATTAACGCTGCACTGATCTTTGATATAATTTAGTGTGGTTCCCTGCCTACTTTTGTCCCCGGCATAAAACCGGTTCAGGGGCATGTACCTCCAGACTTTAAACTGGCAGTGTTATACATTTACGTTTAGACACTGAGCGATTAATAATGTATGATTTTATTTGTCAACGGTTCTGTACTTCCTCAAAAATAGATCGCACATAGAAATGACAGCATGTAGTTGTTTGTTATACAAATACGCACAATAGATTTAACACAAATCGTGTCATTGATAACGATATGCATGATAAGTTGATACATGTACTCGTATGCTTAATTGTTCGATAAATACACAAAGTGATTATATTTATTTACTTACATGTGACAGGCTTTTGAATGTTGGGATGCAAACACAGTAAAAACTCGAGAAAGTCTTCTAACTCTGTATGGACACGTTTCGTCTTCTGCTCCTTAGAACATCCAAAAATCTCTTTAAACACTGGTGAAGCCATTGACAGAAAGTTCTGTGACACGTACAACTTTTTACCACCATCAAACTCAAAAGTGGCCTCATCCCAACATTCACCACTTTGAAGAAAAGTCGTGGTTACTAGGGTTACTTCTTTAGTCTCAGTCTCGGCGGATTTTAGCACTTCCATTGTTAAGGTTAGATCGCGAAATCTCAAGACGAAATGATGGAAAACACGTTATTTGAAAAAAATAATTATCCTGCATGTCTTTATTTAGATGACCCACTGCTAGCTCGTTTTTAGAAAACGGTGGTCATGTGTCTATTTTTATGACGATAAAGAAAATTGCAATGAATACGTGGTATTAAGTTTCATATAATGTTTACATAGACGAGATGGCGTTATTCAGTGTTATTTTTAGACCTGAGGTCGTTCGTTGCTACATTCGTTGTTGAAAGTTTCAGGCTACTGTTTGTTTAATGGCACTGACGTCTGTCGTTTTCTCTGGTGAAAAAAGACAAAAAAATGATTATACTATTTCTTCAGAATTTTAATCATGACGCATATTCAAAGAAATTAATAATTCAGAGCATAGCAGTACACAAAACATGATTACAGAAAATACAAACAAGGTATCTCAGAGCATAAAACATGATTGTTCAATTTGTATAAACCTTATAAAAAAAATGAACCCATTTCAACATTACTACTTTTCTTTAAATTGTATTAATGTACGTTCAAAGAAAACAACAATGAATAGTGACTTAGCGGGGACAAAAAAAAGATATTTTGTCGTTTTTTGTCTAGACGGAACAAAGAGAATTCAGAATATTTCAACTCAGATCCTGGCCACAGGACAAATCAACCCCGATCGATAGAGGGTCTATGTTAAGACTCATATCAGCTATTGACAGCGACGATTGTTCTAGGGGAGTTGCACAAATTATCGTTCAATGCTTGTAAGTAATTGAATCACACTTAATATAATTCAAACAAAGTCCTTAGCATATATTTTAAGAACTGACAATTTAGTTTAAGTATATTCCTTTACATGCAGCTTTATCTTTCCATGTATTCCTGGTTTATTCAAAATATGATTATAATACCTTATATGTGTGTATTCAATTAGCATTTCTATATCTTAAGAACAATATTATGAAACTACAGTGCAACTTCCCCTCAACATCCCCCAATAGGAAGGACAAAAATGGATGTTGTAAGGAGGTGGCTGTTGTTGTGAGTGAAAATAGAGTCAATTCGGATTGTTAGTATACTGGCTGTAACAGGGAGGTGGTTGTTGAAAGGAGGTGACCATTCTAGGAGGTTACACTGTAATATCAAATTAAACATTTGAAAGGTGTACGGCGATCCTTATAGCAGTTTTAAATAGGAACAATTTTGTTGCATAGTAATTGAATTAACACTTGTTTTGCTGGATATCTTTTATAAGTATGTAATATCATTGTTTTGATCACTTTGTGATTTGTGTTGCTTCTACTGAATGATATATACCTCATTGTTTTTATTGATATTTTCATGGATTGGGTATCTATCACAACACATTTAATTTTCTAGACATATATAGTTTCATACAAATTCATATATTATCCTGAATCACTCTTCATTATGTTAGTGAGTTCCTTTTAATCGAAGTCTTATTTTTTATAGTTATCTTGTAAGTAAGTCTTCTTGAAGTTAAGGTATTGTATCGATCATTACATAGTATATTTTTTCAATATAGGCATCTTATTAGATGTAGTAAGAACTCGATTGTATCAGTGTAAGAGATTTACAGATTATTTTTACTGTAGGGACGGTGCGAGGAAAAGTGGTGTATTTTCAACACTGTGGTGTATATTAGAGAGACAGAAGTCTGACAGCGAGATAGCCGTGGCTGAAACAGTGCGAATGAGTCGTGTGAGAAGAAGACAGATTATTGATAACTTTGTAAGTGATACTTAAAATGAGGACATACGTAACTTTTATATTTTCCAGATTCAAGTTAAGATAATAGATACGAGTATTGTATAGATTCCAGTCATGTAAGCAATTGTACAGACCTCAAAACTTTAAAATCGTTTCCTTTAATTACTCGCTATTTTATCACAAAACTATTTCGTTCGTTTTGTTAATAAGTTGACATTATAATAAAAAAGAACACGGTCACAAACAGCATACTGTTATTCACCACGACTTTCAGCCCTAAAATCAGGCCCGGATAAGAACACTACTAAACATTACATGTCTAAGACACGAGTAACGTCTGGTGCACAACACTATTGCATGAATTTTAAACATTTACCGCGTTAATATACAATTATGTGGAATACAATTATATTGTTCAATGTAACTTCTATTGACATCAAATATCGCAATAATGTATATATCTGATTGTAAGTTTGTTGAGTAAAGATAGTTTAATGAAATGAATGTATTGTTAATTATTGTTATAATAGTGAACTAGCGCGTGGTAAAGCCGGTTATAGAGAAATATTCATTTTCTTGGATCAATCATTTTTTATTTTCAATACAATGGCTAGTAAAGTGATTTGTTGATAACAGAGAATTTCTTTTCATCGTTATCCTCTTTTTCAGGAGCAATACAAATATTGCTACAACGTAATACGAGACTATCTCGACAGCTTCAGTGTTTATGCAAATGCTGTGTAGAGTTCCTTCGTGTAAACACTGCAAATACAAGCAGTATGCCATATTTATCTGTAAACAAAATTGTTTGACATAAATGTGTGTTATTTGTCCCGTGAACAATGACTTGTATCAAATCAGACGAAAGTTATGCTGAACTGTATATTAAAACATAACAGTAACTAAATCCTGCATTTATAGTGTTGTGTGAATTTCAGAACCCAACTGACAAATTGTAATCCGATATTTGTATCATATAACTTGTTTTTTATTTTTGCATAGTTTACTATATATTGTTTTTATTTTCCCTTGTGCGATTGTGAGGCTTGACCTATAAAACTTGGTAAATTACCTACAGCTATGTAAATTCCAAAACGTTGCCCGCCGAGAGACTGTGTTTTGTCCTCCATGTTATGTTTCAATGTGGGTTTTGGGTTTTGGTGATGGTAGTATTTTGGGACTTATGGGATATTTTGCATGTATTTTTCTATACATCTTGTTGTTACTATATATGTATAATTTATGTATATCACACTTCATGTACATTTAAAATTGTTAAAACAGTTTTTACAACGGGGACCTTAGTAAGAACTATGGTTACTTCGTCAGCTCTCAGAACACTCTTATTGATATGATAGATCAAAATATAACAATTTCCAATATAACATAATTAAAAGCAAACTGCGTTTTATGATCATATCTACTCTCGCCCTAGTTTTCTTATTGTCAAGGTCGAACCAGTCGTGGTGTATTGGATAAGGTGACATGAACATATACGTCATTTTTACATGGAGCTGATGTGAGTGGTTCGAACTCGGTCAATGGCACGGTCTTTTTAAATTATTATATACCATTGTACATTTATTTTCTATGATTTATTCATTGAAATATGTTTGCTTTTGTTACATGTATGTATACGAGGGGTTATCCAAAATTACGTGAACTGTCTTTATTGTGTAAGAGCTATTTAAGATATTTAGCCGAAATTTGTACACAACTTAGAAGAAAATATATTAAATAAACTCAGAAATTTTCATATATATAGCGGTATTCTTTATTAAAATACGGGAATTTACGTAAACACATCTCGGCGACTGTGGAGCACTCGGAAAATAATCTGACGTCAACGTCAGAAAAGCGTAACGTAACAAGCGTCAACACCACATGTAAAGTTACTGTTTTTCAAAATGATCTCTGCCAGCCAGCAAGCGACCATACATATCAGGTAACCATGCTTTACCGAGACCAGACACATATGTTTAGTGGCATTCAGCAAGTCTGTAAAGGAATCAAATCAATGGCACCGCGGTTGTCTCATAACCTCTAAATTAACTGATACTGTTACTAGATTAATTGAATTACAAAAAAATATTAGTATCTTTATTTACTTAAACATACAAATAGCATTAATTATCAATATTACCAAAAGTTGTATTTATTAAGAAATAGTTTTATTGTTTTGTTTTGACATTATTGTTACATTAATACTATAAATTGAGTGACTATGCTACCCCCGGGTATATCGCGAGGTTCATAGCAGCCAAATCTGGTGAGTTGGCAGGATGTGGAACTATCTTGAGCTCCATCAGTGACAACTCAAGGTCTGTGTCAGTGTGGATGCTTATGAAGGATGCGCCATAATGTTTCATAACCGCAGCTGATCAACCTCATAATTTCTACAATAGTTTGACGTCCGTCAGTATCTCCACAAACCTTGACGTCATCATTGTTGAGGTAAAATGGTTTTCCACCTGTACCCGGTATCGTCTTTAACATCTTCACGGACCTCACTGAATCTTTTGTGTCATTTAAACACTAGTGAACGCAAAATTGCCTTTCTCGAAGTTGCTTGTTGCATTTGATCTAAAATCTATGATAGTGTCATTACTAAATTCATGCAAAACGTATAATAGCGCGATTTTTATTTTTCAATATTACGTCATTCTGTGTGTCGTATATATAGCAGCGTCTTGATTTCTAACGATATCTACATATATTAACGGATATGACATCCAATAAAACCACATAATTATAGCTAAGTTGATGTCATGGAACAAATGTACAACGTTTAGCGGGGTTTCTACGTTAATGTTTGTCATAAACTCAAAATATAACGGCTATCTTTTTCTTTATTTTAGCGTGCTCCGGGTTTCGTTTAGGTACATGTTTTAAACCATTATAAATTTGTTATTTATACACATATTAATCTGTAGTTACAGTAAGACAGTAACAATACATTAAAATGCATACAGATAAAGTCCCATCACACTAAACGTTGCCGTTCAAAAGATATTACAAAAGTCCACGTATTTTTGGATAACCCCTCCTACACGCTGAATATTACCTTTTTGTATTTCGAAAAAGATAAAAGAAAGACGACATTAATTTGTTATCTGATATATTTCTAAAAGTTTTTATTTCTTTTGTACAATTTATTGAGCGAAATACCATGATATAGTAAACATCTAAACCGGTTTCTACTTATTATATAATAATTATATAAATCGCTCCACAATTAAAATAGTACATAAATGCTAATTACCCATGTGAGTTTTTTTATAATTTCACGAAACAAATATACAAGTATAGTAAAACCTTTTAAACATCATTTTCTTATCGATATATGTAAAGCTAACTTTTATTAAAATGAAAAAAGTTAGAATTCAAAAATGGTGTCTTATATCAGACGTAGTCCTCAAGATGGTTTATCAACTGCTCCACAGAGAACAGTGATACTACTGATTCAAAGATTGGTCTATAGCATATTACAGTAGTGTTCGTGTTACCTAAACATTTGCAAATGGGATCGTTCATGTATACAATAACATTGCTGACCTAAAAGTTGAACTACGAGTATATATAGTGACTTGTATTGCCATATTTGACTGTGAATGTATTTACTATGCATCTTAATTTGTTATTATTGTTGATGTTTCTGTTAAGTTTATTTGATTTACATTTAATATTTGGTATGAGCGAAAGCACGTTGTCTATTCTTGACTTATACAGTAATTATAGTAAAGCGTTGATATTAATAGGTGTATATATATTTCACCATGATTTTCGAAGTTTAGTTTGTTGATTAAATGGACAATCTTTGCAGTAATGTTACTCATTGTATCTGGCCTTTCTTTGCACTGATTGTATACATGATATTTATAGTTTTGTTTAGTTTTTTTATTTGCTGGTGACTACAAAGTTCACGATTAAGAATTGATTTGATTGGTTAGGTCCATTTCCATTCTGGATCTCTTAATCATTTGCTGTGCTTTAAATGAATACATGTGTATCATTTTAATTTTACTAATCATGTACGAGTACTGTCAAGCTAATTATAATAAAACGTATATATGTACCTACCCATCGTTGTTGTGTTTCTGATGATGCCTCTGTCAAATGACATGATGTTACCTATAAATACGTATTTGGTATGTGTTGCATATGCAATAACGATCGTGTATAAACATTATTAGCAGACTTACTTATTGTCACATTTTTTACCTTAAAGTTAACTTATGTTATACACAAGCTAAATGCACTAAATCACTGCACTCTAAATGGACGAATATTGACAATGTTTACATATGAGCGGACATTTCCGCTCTTATCCGTATTCGTTTAATCCGATAATCACCTTTTCCCCTTACACTTTGAATGCATAGCTGTTGACAGATTTTTAGTTGTGGACACATGAACATATTAAACACATGAACCGGTATTTATGAATACAATTACATTCGTTCAAATTCATAATGCGTGTGATTGCATGAACTCTTCTAGTTAATAAACTAATTTTAACATACATGAATTGCCTGATGATCAGGCAGACCTTCGTGATGAAAAAACATATCATTACTTATTTGCTTGTAATGCTACTTTTTGCAGTCAGACAGTGCATTAAAAATAAATACTTAATTAATGAGATCTCATAAGTATCGGCCGTTCAAATATGCGTTGAAAAACAACTTAATCTTTACGGGATCAGGAAATTCATTCAAAAGCCTTTCACATTCCTATCCATATTTTCTCAGATCTACGTAGCTATTATTCTCCGTTGAGAAATGTACACCGGTAATTGATTTGTAATTCCTTTTGAAATAATGCTAGTAGAAAATTCAATAAAAGCATCTCGTGTTTTGTAACGGGGTTGGTTTTCACAAATCCTAAGGTCTAAGGGAAATAACCTGTTTTGTTATAACCTGTGGTTCATGTTTTTAAGGGAGGCAACTCTTTTAGGCTTAGCCTGGCTTGTTTTAGGATTAATTAAATTACCTTTCATATGTTGTTTTTTATGCTTGGCCGGTTTTCAGTCATGTGACTTCTTAGTTTGAAAAAAGTGCACACTGGCAGTCAGACACTTTGCATTGAGTTGTAAGGATGAATATTTTTGGTTGAAGTTTGGTTGATTGTCCAGTGGTTGGTATTTGCTTATTTATCCGTATTTAGTACAAGGCATATTATCTTTACTATATTTGTAATTGATTCAGTTTTGATGTACTTACTGTAATTATTGCAATTTGAGTAATTATGTAAGTGAGTTTCAGAATGGCACTTGAATTCTTTCAGTCACTCTTTATCGATATGTTATTCACAATTAATACTTAATATTACAGTTACAGTAACAGTCACGAGTGAGAGTTTCAGTGTACCAGTGTGAGCCTCTGTCAAGGCATTCAACCCTTAGTTGGTAAGTCTTGTGTAATGTATTGTTGTTATGTGCTGTATATTGTTTTGTACTTTATGTGTTTGAGAACAAATAAGTTAGTCACGTTTTAATAGGCCACTAGACGCGTTTGTAAATATATTCTGTATTTGAGTATACGGTGCTTACGAGAATATGTGTGTTTTTGTAGTATGTATTGCTCATTCATGTATATTATATAACTGTATACTTAATATCTGTTATCCTTGTTTTCAGAGTGTGAGATAGTGAGATAGAGATATAGATAGAGATATAGAGATTGAGATATAGAACTTTATAGATATATAGATGGATACAGATTGGTACCATAAATAAATAGTGATCAAATTATATACAATCGCTTTCTTCTGTTGAGACAACCCACGTGTACAGGTGACAACAACCTTAACCCACGAACCCTTCGGGTTATCGGGGACTACAGATAAGTAAGGAACCGATACCACCCGGCCACAAATGGCGCCCAACGTTTTTCATCACGTGTTTGCTACACAGAGGATCGATTATTGATACAGGTACTTATAGCTGGACTTAAATGTGTTTAAGTCTATACATCGGAAGATAGTGTGAGGTGTTAAACCCTAGATTTAATGTTCTTGGGTATCAGTTCAGGAAGGGCTGATCATACCAGACTTTAAGCTTTTGGCAGGATTTTCGGTAGTGATCAAAATACTGAGGACAGTCGTTTTGGAGGAGGAGAAGACACTAGGACAGTGCGACAGTGAATAAGTTTAATGGACAGTGTTTGTAACTGTGAATAAGTGAACATAGAGAAGATTACGACTTCTTTTTTAGTGAATTTTATTGTGTTAAACTAGGATATATAGTGCTAGTGGCCATTCAGTTATTATCAACAGATCGTGTGAGTAAACATATTTTTTGATAAATACTCATAGATTGCAGTTATCTGAAAAAACGTAAGGCATTTTCATTACATGTATCAGATATTTACAGCTATAAATATATTTTATGGGTCTGTTTAAATAACTGCAGTATGTGATATTTATACATGATGAATAGTATGACATTGTAAGATGTAAGAAAGAGTCACTTTTGCATGATAATCATTAGTTAAGTGGTGACGGTATTCTCTTTACTCTACTCTACTTTTACTGATCAATATTCTTGTCTGCATCATTAAACCATATATAATCTTACAGGTTAGGAAGTGCTATTTTGAAACTCATTGCTACACGTTTTAGTAACAGTTAAGTTTAACGATTCAAGTTTAACAGTGTGTAAACTACTTTCGGTTTGATGTAAACAAATTACCTTGAACACTTATTTGATTGTTACTGTGGATAACTAATGTAATATTTTCAAATTTTCGTGGATTCTAGTTCAGTATATACAGGAATAAGGTGTTTGATTGGTTTAAAGTGTTGTTTTGGGTTGTATTTGAGCTCCTAAACGTATTGTGACTGCATTATTCCTTTTACACTATTGGGATTTCCCTGTGACGTAAGACGACCACGTGAATCTGTCAGCTGACTAGAACTCCGTATTTCATTGGTTCATAATCATAATAGTGTAACATAGTAGTCATATGACAAGTCATGTGATGGTTAAATTTAGCATTTGTAGCTATTTGTAGATTAATCTTGTCTAATAATAGAACTATATTGGCCTGTAATACACACATTGTAGTATACAGGTATATATTATCTGGGTCATCATTGTATAGACAGAACATTGACAACAGGTAAATAAATACACTTATACTTAGTGTATTGACAAGTTGTATAAATCAGCAACAGTTTAATTACAAAAAAAATCTCCCATATGACTTTATACTTAATTTGAGTTGATATTTACTTTATATGATAAACCAGGGATTTACTAGTTTTTATAAATAATTCCAGTGTCAAGATTTTTATATACATACCGGTAACTGATATTTCAGTTATCTGTATTAAATATATATATATACAAGTTACAGTTCAAGTTACTTAATTATTAAAGTCACTTGAAACTTTAACAATAAATTAATTAATTAATAATTAAATATACTGCTGAGTTGCTTAATAAGAGTGAATTTAAGTTAAGGGTACTTTCTCAAGTCACTTAACTTAAATAGTTTCTCCTCCAGTTATATTTGAGTTAAGGTTACTTATTCAAGTTACTTAACTTAAATAGTTTTTTCATCCAGTTATATTTGAGTTGAGGTTACTTATTCAAGTTACTTAACTTAAATAGTTTTTTCATCCAGTTATATTTGAGTTAAGGTTACTTATTCAAGTTACTTAACTTAGATAGTTTATCAGTCAGTTATATTTGAGTTAAAGTTACTTACTCAGGTTACTTAACTTAAATAGTTTATTGTCGAGTTACTTAATTGCTATCAGTCAGTTATATTTGAGTTAAGGTCACTTACTGAAGTCACCTATAACTTAAATAGTTAAATACCGTTGAGTTCCGAGTTGCTTAATTACACAAGTTGCTTGAAACATAAAATAGTTTATAACAGAGTTATTTAGCGACTGTAATTCTGTTACCGTTTAATTGCTTCATGTATATAAGTGATTATTGATGGGTATGCGGGTTAGAAAAGTCTGAGACCTTAGTAAACAGAATTTCGTGATCAACTTATTGTGAATTTGTTGAAGTGAATTTTTTCGCGCATCTTAGTCTTTGAATATTGTGTTGTGAAATACAGCATTGAGTAAATTGATGTTGACATTCACTGCGGTGAACCAGATAAGTGTGTTAATATAAGTGTCAGAGTCTTTGTAGAATTTAGTGTGAACTGAAGGTTGGGAATTAATTTTGTGAAACAGACATTCTTTTGGTCTTTGACCTTTGGTGAATCATAAATATTGACACTGTAAAAGTGCTTTTGGCCTTTCACCTGGTATAAAGTGCATAGTTCACTTACATGAGAGAGTGTTAATAAAGTGAATAATACTGTAGTATAGTGATTTGAAGTGAAGAGTGATGTAGTGATTTGAAGTGAAGAGTGATATAGTGATTTGAAGTGAAGAGTGATATAGTGATGTGAAGTGAAAGTGACAAAGTGAATTGAAGTGACAAGTGATAAAGTGAATTGAAGTGACAAGTGATAAGTGATTTGAAGTGAAGAGTGATATGGTGATGTGAAGTGAAAGTGATCAAGTGAATTGAAGTGACAAGTGACATGATATCGGACTACGATCGACGTAAGATAGAACTAAGGAAGATAGAAGCTGAACTTAAAGAAACAAACAAAGAAACCACAAAAAAATTTAATGCAGCAGTAAACATGGAAAAGAAAGATAATGTTGACATGGCAGAAGTAAAAGAGTTATTAATGAAATTGAAGACTAGAATAGAACATTTAGAGAAAGAAGAGAGAAACATACAGCCAACAAATTACCACAATGACTCTCCACCACCTTGGTATTATGAGTATAACAATAGAAGATACAGAGGAAGAGGTAGATATGAACAAAGAGGAAGAGGTAGCGGAACATACCGACAAAGAAGACCATTAGGATCAACTACCATGACACCAAGAGAATGCTATAACTGTCATGAGGAAGGCCATTTAGCTAGAAACTGTCCAAAAAAATGCATAAGTGCTCCTGTTATGGGCACCACCAAAGATCCCAAGCTGATAGGTGATATAAATGAAACATACATCATTGTGAACAACATACCAGTGAAAGCACTTCTAGACAGCGGCAGTTGTGTCAGTATTATTTCAAAATCACTTTATGAAGAAAATTTTTCCAACATTGAATTACAACCTTTAGAAGATATCATCAATATTGAATGTGCAGATGGAAAGAAACTACCGTATGATGGCTACATTGAATTAGAATTAAGCGTTCAAGAAGGTTTACCAACATCCAACAAACATGCATGTCTTTTCTTGGTAAGCCCAGATACAACCTACTCAGCAACAACCCCAGTGATACTTGGAACAAATATATTGAAAGAACTACTCATGGACAGTAAAAGCAAATATGGTGAACAATACCTACAGAGAGCACAGAAAGAAGGCATGACAACACCATGGTATTTAATCTTCAGATGCATTGCTACAAGAGAAAAAGAACTGAAAAAGAACAAAGACAGAATAGCAGTAATCAGGAATGCAACTTCACACAAGATCCTATTAAAACCTAACGAATCAATTAATGTTATGGCATATATAGATAAAGAGATAGGATACGAAGACACATCGGCAATAATTCATGAATCGGAAGAATCTAGCTTACCAACATATCTTGACATAACACCAGCCGTGATAAATTACCGATACCAGAAGAACGCCGACCTAACAGTTAATATATCAAACCTCACAACCAATACAGTCACCATCCCGCCCAAAGCAATCATTTGCGAACTACAACCAGTTAAAATAGATCATGAAAGTATGAAAGAGGTAAAAGAAGAATTGAATAAGGAAGATGTATTGAATAAAGTCCACATTGACAATAGCGATACCTTAAATGATGATCAGAAACACAGATTGACCGAATTACTTCAGAGACACAGAGAAATATTTTCAGTTAGCGACACTGACATTGGTCACTGTGATAGAATCAAGCATAGAATAGATCTTCAACCAGGATATGATGTACCATTCAAACAACGACATAGGAGAATACCGCCTGGGATGATAGACGAAGTGAGACAACACTTATCTCAACTACTAGCTTCCGGTATCATCAGAAAGTCCAAGTCACCATGGTCAAGTAACGTGGTATTAGTTAGGAAAAAGAACAACAAGCTCCGAATGTGTGTTGACTATAGAATGCTAAATAATAGGTGTGTGAAAGACGCATATGCTCTTCCACGCATTGAAGAAGTGTTTGATATATTAAAAGGCAGCAAATATTTCACCACCATTGATATGAAGTCAGGATATCACCAGGTTGATATAGAAGAAAATCACAAAGAAAGAACGGCATTTACCGTAGGTCCTCTTGGTTTCTTCGAATACACAAAAATGCCATTTGGTCTTAGCAACTCACCGGCAACCTACCAACGACTAATGGAGGATTGTTTGGGAGATTACAACATGACCATATGTGTCATATACTTAGACGACCTTATTGTATTTGCTGACACTT
This sequence comes from Lutraria lutraria, assembly GCA_964023205.1. Taxonomy (NCBI): domain Eukaryota; kingdom Metazoa; phylum Mollusca; class Bivalvia; order Venerida; family Mactridae; genus Lutraria; species Lutraria lutraria. The sequence continues at coordinate 32,134,937 of OZ026833.1, forward strand.
TTGAAGAACATCTGAGAAGATTAGATTTAATACTTACAAGGTTAAGAGAATGTCAATTAAAACTATCTCCGGAAAAATGCTACTTTATTGAGAAAAGAGTTCATTTCCTTGGTCATGTAGTTTCGGAACAAGGTATAGAAACAGATCCGGAAAAGATTCAGAAAGTAAGAGATTGGCCAACACCTTCCAACCCAGATGAGCTTAGGTCATTTCTAGCATTCGCAGGATATTACCGTCGTTTCATTCGTGACTTCAGCAAAATCACCAGACCCTTGGCAGACTTATTACCACCAACTGTTACAAAGAAAAGATCAAGAAAATACTTTAAAGATTGGAACTGGACAGAAACTGAACAACACATATTTGAAAATCTGAAGAAGACACTATCAGAACCCCCCATACTTGCATACCCAGATTTTACCAAGCCATTCGAATTACATACAGACGCATCCACGAAAGGTCTTGGTGCTGTCTTATACCAAGCAGAAGGAAATACCAAACGAGTAGTTGCTTATGCAAGTAGATCAGTTAACAAATCGGAAAAGAATTACAGTGCATACAAATTAGAGTTCCTGGCACTTAAGTGGGCAGTTACAGAAAAATTTTCGGACTATCTTCAGTGTAATCATTTCACCGTACTTACAGATAATAACCCATTAACCTACGTTCTTACATCAGCTAAATTAGATGCCACTGGACAACGATGGGCTTCAGCATTGGGGGAATTTGATTTTGATTTAATTTACCGTGCAGGAGCTAAGAACGCAGATGCAGATAGCCTCAGTAGATACCCTTTTGAAAAAGAAACCAACAACAACAATGGTGAAAATACAGTAACAAAACTAGCAAATGAAACAGTTCGAGCTATTTGTAGCAGCATAACAATACCAGCATTCATTGAAATTCTACCACATGAGAACATTAACATTATTGATGCAACAGAAGACCCAAGTCAACCCATGTCACAGCTTGAATTAAGACAAATAAGACAAAGTCAACGACAGGATACAGTAATAGAAAGATGGCGGCGAGCAGTATTTGACCAAAAGATTCCTACCAAGCACTTAACAAAAGAAGATGTCATTATGAAAAGATACTTCAAGAACTTCATCATGAAAAGAGGAATACTGTATAGAAAGATACTACATGGGGAAACAAACATAGAACAACTAGTTATACCACCGCGATACAGAATTGACATACTTAATGGTCTTCACACAGATATAGGACATCCAGGTAGAGACAGAACCTTACGATTGTTACGTGAACGCTACTTTTGGCCTGGAATGTCAGCAGATGTTGACAGATATGTCGGCTCCTGTGACAGATGTATGAAAAGAAAAAGCAACATTAACAACAGAGCACCATTGGTAAATGTTAGTACGTCATACCCATTAGAACTCGTTTGCATGGATTTCTTGACACTAGAAGAATCAAAAGGAGGGATTTCAAACATTTTGGTGATTACAGACCATTTTACGAAATACGCCTTAGCAATTCCAACAAAAAACCAAACTGCAAAAACAACAGCTGAAACACTATATAACAACTTCATCGTTCACTATGGAATCCCGACAAGGCTACACTCCGACCAGGGAGCAAACTTCGAGTCAGAAATTATAAAAGAGTTGTGCCAATTACTTAATGTCAAGAAAAGCCATACAACCATTTACCATCCTATGGGCAACGCTACTCCGGAACGATTCAATAGGAGCCTTCTCAATATGTTAGGTACCCTTGAAACAGATCAGAAAAGAGATTGGAAGAAATATGTGCCATCACTAGTATACGCATATAATTGCACACCACATGAATCGACAGATGTAGCCCCGTTTGAACTTATGTTTGGACGGAAAGCAAAGCTTCCCATAGACAGTGTGTTTCAAGAAGCAACAGAAGATGATGTTACTAAGAAAACGACAAAAGAATATCTAGAAGACCTGAGATTTCGAATGGAGAAGACTAGAGATATTGTAAAAGAGCATAATGACAAAGCAAGAAAAAAACAGAAGAAGTACTATGATATCAAGGCAAAAGCAGCACAGATAAAAGTAGGAGATCAAGTCCTAGTGAAGATAATGAAGTATGAAGGAAAACACAAGATCGCTGATAAATTTGAAGAAGAGATATACGAAGTCATAGAACAACCAAGACTGGATATACCTGTATTCAAACTGAGATCTGTGAAGACAAAGAGAGAGAAAATGTTACATAGAAATCATCTGCACCCGGTTAGATACAGAGTAGAAGTAGAGGAGACAGTAGACGCAGAATTGACAAACAATTCTGTAGCACAAGATAAAGAAGTACAGAAGGATGCATCCAATGGTCTTAGAGAAAGTCAGATAAACACTAGCATAATAGAAGAAACAGATGAGGATTCGGATGAGGAAGATATATTTGTAATACATACAAATGATATTGGGGACGCCCATATTCCTTCCGAACTAGTTGAAGAGAAAGAAAAACCTGCAGGCAGCACAGAAAGAGAAGTAGAAATCTCAGACAAAGAAGAGAGAAATGTTGATCAAGCAACTGAATTAGAAGAAGAGACAGCATTTGATAACAGTCCAGCAGAAGAGAAAGACACTACAGAAAGTCTCATAGACGGTCATAGTGACGATACAGGGGAAGAAACAACACAAACTGCTGAATTGTTGGGTACAGATGAGAATAACATAGAAGTTGATAGTCATACAGACAATCATGTGTGTGAGGATACAGATCCAAATATAGGTGAGAATATTCCTTCTGAATTAACAACAAGAAAAGACATTACAGATACTGGTGAAACATTGGAAGAAGCCACAACAGAACAACCAGACCCGAAGCCACCTCCTAAACCTACACCAAGACGTTCTGGTAGGGAAAGGAAGGCACCGGTTAGGTATCAAGATTACATGATGAACTCTATGGTACCTCGACCATATGACCCAAAGATTAAAGCTATAAACGTCTTGATGAGATCTGGAGTTCTTGATGAAGTAGATACAGATGTGGCACACAGAATGTTAGAAGCCGTGATGAAGTAACAAGTTTGTTTAGAAATGTAATAGAATGTTTTTAACTTTGCTTTTATTATTTGAAAATAAACAGAATTTTATATTTTAATACGAGGTCGTATTTAAGCCAAGGGGAGCAGTGTTCAAATAATTAGAGTTGCAGAGAAGTGAGATTGAGAAGCAACTGAAAATTCTATATTTTCAGCATAAGTATAGGAGTTCATAAGCTATTTGTGTTATTATGTAAGTTTACATATCAACGTTCAGATCGATGGTTAGTTGTAATGTGTAGTTAGTAGGTGTAGAGACTTTAGTAGTAATTGACTTAAGACAGACGGGACAAATGACGGGACGTCATTTTTCGGAGCAGGGAAGCATGTAACGGGGTTGGTTTTCACAAATCCTAAGGTCTAAGGGAAATAACCTGTTTTGTTATAACCTGTGGTTCATGTTTTTAAGGGAGGCAACTCTTTTAGGCTTAGCCTGGCTTGTTTTAGGATTAATTAAATTACCTTTCATATGTTGTTTTTTATGCTTGGCCGGTTTTCAGTCATGTGACTTCTTAGTTTGAAAAAAGTGCACACTGGCAGTCAGACACTTTGCATTGAGTTGTAAGGATGAATATTTTTGGTTGAAGTTTGGTTGATTGTCCAGTGGTTGGTATTTGCTTATTTATCCGTATTTAGTACAAGGCATATTATCTTTACTATATTTGTAATTGATTCAGTTTTGATGTACTTACTGTAATTATTGCAATTTGAGTAATTATGTAAGTGAGTTTCAGAATGGCACTTGAATTCTTTCAGTCACTCTTTATCGATATGTTATTCACAATTAATACTTAATATTACAGTTACAGTAACAGTCACGAGTGAGAGTTTCAGTGTACCAGTGTGAGCCTCTGTCAAGGCATTCAACCCTTAGTTGGTAAGTCTTGTGTAATGTATTGTTGTTATGTGCTGTATATTGTTTTGTACTTTATGTGTTTGAGAACAAATAAGTTAGTCACGTTTTAATAGGCCACTAGACGCGTTTGTAAATATATTCTGTATTTGAGTATACGGTGCTTACGAGAATATGTGTGTTTTTGTAGTATGTATTGCTCATTCATGTATATTATATAACTGTATACTTAATATCTGTTATCCTTGTTTTCAGAGTGTGAGATAGTGAGATAGAGATATAGATAGAGATATAGAGATTGAGATACAGAACTTTATAGATATATAGATGGATACAGATTGGTACCATAAATAAATAGTGATCAAATTATATACAATCGCTTTCTTCTGTTGAGACAACCCACGTGTACAGGTGACAACAACCTTTACCCACGAACCCTTCGGGTTATCGGGGACTACAGATAAGTAAGGAACCGATACCACCCGGCCACAGTTTAAGTATGGATGCCGTAAGAATAGATCTTTAAACACTCCTTACTACGTTTGTAATGTTGTGTAAATCTTGGCTGGGGGTTACAAACTATGTTATCCAAGTGTTATTACTTTGTTCGCTTGTTTCTCAATCATGATCATTTGGTATTCATCAGCCGGAGGCAAAATATACATTGCTAACTAATTAAAGGCATTTGACATTGTAAATAAAATGTTAAGCAATGATACGTGAATTCATTTACTAGTACAATCATTACATAGTCATGATCATTAAGAAAATGCACGAATGTTAGACTCGCAAATACAGTATCTAAAAATAATGATTGCATGTTACCCCCACGTAGAAATCATTACATTTACCTTGTAGTTCAAAAGGAGAAAATTAGCTGAGTATCATGGAAAGGCACATTTTTTGATATGCCAATTTCGTTATCTACAACCCACTAACGAAAGTAATCAGACGCACTTTTTGAAGGGCAGTGTTGCAACCATTCTTCTAATAAAAAAACAAACTTGTAATGATTATGCATATATTTGCAATGCCCAACCAAACTTGTAATAACCATTCTTGTAATAAAGATTTCAAGTTGAAGTAAAATTATACTTTTGCGCGTATCTACCTACTGATGTGTTCCGCCGCATTAATTAGCACGTGCAGACCTAATTATGGTCATTAGCACTTGGAATGAACTACTTTTTTATGTACCATCCGTCCATACAATCAAACTTGTAATACGTATTACAAGTTTGTTTTTTTATTACAAGAATGGTACTTAAATGTATATTAAGAACACGTATTATCTATCATTCTTTAATAAATGTGTTATTCTTACATAGTATTCACCTTACTATCGTCTTCCACCGCAGACGGAATTTCAAAATTACCTTAAAAAAGACATTTCAGTTAAGTGCGACCAACTACCAAGTGCAAACAATGTAGTTGTTATACCGATATTTATTCTAATACTACTATTCACATGCTTAGAATTGCTGATCGCAGACCTTCAAGAAGCTCTAGTATGTCATCATAAATATTCTTCATGTCGACATAAATATCTTCGTTTGGTAAAATCCATTATTAACTTGTGCGTTTAAAGCAAAGAAACAGTGTTATTGGATATTTCTAGCCGTTTAGGTTCTTTTCTTTGACAACATATGAAAGAATATTGTCGTCAGAACAAGTTTCGCTGACAGTGGACCATCACTTTGTTTTATGGTAGATGTAGTGTGTTTTATACCCGGCTCCGCTACTCTGCCCTGATATTGCAAAAAATTGCATTATATCACTAACAGGTGATGGAAGGTCATCCAATAATTTGAGAAACTTTACTGATAACTTCGTTATGTATGCATTAGTTGTGGTTTTATATGGCACATACGCGGCGTAGTCAAAAAGCTGACAGTATGCAAAGTTACGTGCGAATTAACAGACGTCATTCAATATCATTATACGTAACGTTACGCACAATAATTCCCGGGAGGATTTACCGAATTCCCAATTCTCTCCGAATATAAGTCCCTAAGTCGTTGAGATTTACAAAAATTCAAATAACCGCTTTGGGGCTGGCGATTATACGACTTAGATGACTGGTAAATACACATGGACGATCAGGTGCGAGTCATCAATGAAAATATATTTGCCACATTGCTTTGAACAGGGCTTTCGACTCACGTTCGTTATATTGAAGGGACATACAGAGATAATTTATACATGTACATTAAAGTTATATCACAGTCTCGATACTTATTGGATAAACCTTACAAGTAGATATCTTTACAAATGATATTTTTTAGCAATAAATTGCAAATGACGAGGCGCATAGAAAGTGTACCCTTCAGACTGTAAATGGAAAGGAGAATGTAAGACGAACTACATGAACTGTTACAACACCATTTTTCCGAAAATGTGTATAAACGGTTGTGAATACTAATTCTGTTTGTATTTGGTTTGTCGATTTAACGAATTTCATAGCAAATATAACTTTAAGGGCTACTTTAATTAAACAAGCCGTGTTGCTTTGATTTCTGCAATAATAGCGATTGTTGTCCGTATTTCACGTGGGCGCTACTTTAATGAAACGAAGCGTATGGTGTTGCGCTATGCACCAATTCAAGGCTACTGTATCGTGTATCCTCGGAAATTGAGCTATTGTCGTTGGAATTGAGCAAATGGTACGTTGGCATCTTACTTTATATTTCATAAGCATGTCTTACGGGAACTAGTTTATGTTTGAAAGCAATTTGTTTTCATATCAATTTAAGAGAGACAGCATTGTGTACGGTTACATACATATGTAAAACGGACACATGGTGAATCAGTATACACGCAATTAGTTGAGTAAGAATGTTTGTATGTAAGTAAATGTTTGCGTACTTTACAGACTAATAGTAAATACGCAACGAGCCATTATCTGACTGATTTAGTACTGCCTTGTGTCAAATATCTTCTACGCCCAATCCTCTGTAGGAACTAAATAAGCATGGGTAGGTGTAACATGACGAATTCTCTGGAAATAGCATTTCTTCGTTTTAACAAACTCGGAATGCATTCAAGACGTGGTAAGATATAAATAATTTTCATCACACCCTGATAGTAACGACAACGCATAAATGCGCATTAGCAACAAAGAGAAGTAATAATACAACAGCGCGTATTTGGCATGAACGTCGGCATATAACTACGCACTGGAAACTCACATACGGACTGCATAGGAAATTGTTGTTTAGGCCATATATATATATATATTTAGCATGGATCTGACAGCAGTTTCTGATAGCACAAAACTAGTCAACTTTACAGTAACATGAGATTACTCAACCGAACACGTGCATACGTTTCTACTTAGATAAGGTCAGACAGTGTGCCGCGACGACGTAGCCGGTTCAGCGTCGGAAATTGAAAGCTTGTGAGAAAAACGTTTTTTCTGGCTCGATGCCGTCTACGGATACATTTTTTGTCGTTTTTTTTTTGGTTAAAGGCTACACATTCTTTCACAATCACTTGGCGTGTCTCTTTCAGTTAAAAATAACATAGACATAACGTATGTTGTACGTTTTGCATTGAGACTCAGTAACTATTTATTATTCGTGTCATATTTGTACTCCAAACTATCATCTCTGTTGCAGATTGCTGTAATATTATTCGCATTTCATTTGGGAGCCACATGAATGAAACAAGTCGTATGGCTTTAGTTGGATATGTGGCACTCTCATAATTTAAATGCTCTCGTATTGTGCTATTATTATGTGTTAGATTAATGTCGTTGGCACATGGTGCGTGGGCATCTAAATGTATGAGATGTGCGCTGTTTGTAAGTAGTTGTAACTGAACGATTTGTTTTGATGTAACTAATGTAGAGACAGAGTATGTACGGTTTCATACATATGTAGGACGGACACGTGGTGAATCAGTTCACATGCTCTTAGTTTAGTAAGTATATAATATGCTAGTATATGGGTATATGTATATTGGCATGCTTGAACTCCAGTATTGGCTGTAATAAATTGGTATTGCTAATAATAATTATTGTCTGTGTTTCTATAAAAAATAATAGTTTATTTTTAAAACATTTAATCTGTGTTTGTGGTGTGAACGAAAGCCATAGAGGACCATTGAAATTTCATTTATTCAGTTCAATGTTTTTATTTTATTTATTTTTATTAGCATTTCTTCTTAGTCTAATTGGTGTATATTTGATTTGTTATTTGAATGAAAGTTATTGTCCGTTTTTTACTTAATCGGTAAACGTTGACCATTTATCAATGTAATTGGTAAAATTTGCAGCAATGTTACATAATTATTGTCTCTGACCTTACCTCACATTCATGCACATAATATAATAATTGCATTTAATGATTGGTCCAAACCTTGTTTAAATGTCTTATTTGCCGTGTGGTAATTAAGTAAATTTTAGTCCAATTTTACTTATCATGCCAGGCTGATTACAACGGAACGTATTTCCTTGTTGTGTTTTATTGATATCCCATCAGACTCGTTCAAATGGCACAATGTCACATATGAATGTGTATTAGGTCTTCATTCCATATGTAATAATGGTTGTGTATTACCACTGTTTTAAGGGATCCTACTCTGTTATATTTCTTTACCTAACTAAACGTTAAGAATACCCGCATACTAGATATATGGGTATACATGGATATAATTATTAAACGTTTATATTCAAGATGAGGATGATTTATTAACACTTGCAGTAAAAATAGTTTCAACCATAAAAACTTAACAAAATAAGAATAAAAATATAAGCGTTACGAGTAATATAGACTTCGCAGCATTTAATATACATTTGTAGTCGCAACATTTAATAACAAGACATGCCGATAGACAATTTGCATTGCTTTTTGCGATACACCTTTGACCTATTCGTGTACGATATGAGTAGCAAGAATAATACTTTTTGACTTGTAGAACTGTTTTTTTTCTTTTATAATCAGACAATGAATGAATAATTAGTACACGAGTTCTATTACTTATCGCACTGTTCCAATCTGCGTTGAAAAACTTTAACCTTTACATGATCAGGCAATTCATTGAAAAGCCTTTCACATTCCTCTCTAGCTTGTCTTGGATCTTCAGACGCATTACCATCATACTGTGAAGTAAAATGTAGACCAGCAGTTGATTTATAGTTGCATTTTGATAGAATGCGTAATGAAGATTCCATAAAATCATCTCTTTTATGATGTATGGCTGTCGTGAGAATGGATAGACATTCCTTGCTACGTGTGTAATGATGTGTGGACGTTGGCCTGTTACTACTGCGAGATTCTAACTCTGACAACCATGCTTTTATCACATCCTCCGCCCGTTCCATGATCACGGCAATCTGGTATTCATCAGCGAGAGGCAAAATGCGTAAGGCATTTGAGACTGAAATAAAAAATAAACATTCAGCAATGCTATGCGGATACAATTATAAATGCATCCCTGCAACTTTAAATCGTAGGTAGACTTGATTGCTAGTAAGCAGAAAATGCATAGACAAAATGTATGTCAGTATATCTCCTCTTTAGTTTAAACGATATTTATTCACAACATATAGCATGTTACATCATGACCGACATAAATAATACACAATATACAGACAATGCGTATTGGAAAACACGTTAAGATTAAACTTATCTACTCTTTCCTCAGTCACGCATACAGTATTCAGAAATAATGACACGAATTATGAGTAATTAAAATAATAGCTGTAAATAATAGCTCTATGAGGTTTTATTGCATGCATACATAAATCTCGTATATAAAGTTGCTTGTTTCAATTCATCTGACTTACAATTTAACAGGCCAATCGCAATCATCACGGTTTCTTGTACACTAACTAGTAATTAAAGGTAAATACAGCTATTTACCTAGTATCACCCTCAATTGCTGAAGGATTTTCAACCAAATTACAACTTGACAGTAGGACAATCTAAGCAGTATGACCAATCATTTATATAAGTGTAAAAGGTAGTTGTAATACCAATGATGTACTGTAATATCATAATTACCATCCACAGGCTTTAGAATCGCTGGATGCAGACATTCAAGGAGTTCGTGCATGTCATCATAAATCTTCCCTTTCATGTCAATGTAATTATCTTTACTTTCTTTAAATCCGCCGCCAAACATTGCTTTGAAAACAGGAGAAGCATAACCCAAGAAGTTACGAGAGGCGTATAGTTCCTTTCCATCGTCAAACTTAAGAATAATTTCGTCAGTGCAATTTCCGCTGATGCCGAATCCACCTTCTTCAGACTCAGTTTTAGATGAAGTTTCACTTATCTGCTCTGCTTCTGACACTAATGCCATTCTTTCAAGGTTTATTTCCAGATACAGTTCATTAACGCGTTTAATTACTGTATTACGTTCCGCTTAATCCAGTGATATTTGTTTCTTTAGATAAAACGTAGACTCTAGTGTCTGGCTAACAACCATTAATAAATCGTTAACTATGAATTGATCGGTATGTTTGTCTGTATGTACCGATCAATACATATCTTCAATGAAATATTTACTTCCGAATAATATTATTTCACAACACATTAAACAGTACTCGACACTCTACGTTTTTATACATTCATGTGTGTAAATGTTAGAATGTCTAGCTGGTAAATTGTGTTTTCTGAAAACCGATTGACCTCTTTAACCGTTTTTTGAAAATACAGCGTGTTACGTGATCTGTTATTTTATGTCATTTTCCGAAAATAAGTCTTATTTTGTAAAAAAACTCATCGTTTATTTTACACATTCCTTTCTGTAATCAGTTTGCTGATCGAGTGACAGGTTTGAGTGCATACTTGAGTGTTCTTTATGACTACTTTAAAAAAGCTAATAGGAGCGGTATCGACTGTAATTTTATTACACAGAGAACATCCAAATATGCAATCTATCCGTGTAAGTGCTCCACTCTCTGAACATGCACAGTCGGTCGTTCTTCGAAATTAAGAAGTTAATTTAAGTTAAGCCGTTTTTATTATTATATTAAGATCAGTTGAAATGGTATGATCAGCTCCTTTAGTTGCTGTAATTGGATGAACTGAACTGAGCAAAGATAAATTGATGATGAACGTATCTTTGGTGGAGCGTTTGGTGTACGGACCTCGAATCGAAGATGCGGCACATGTTTACTGTGACAATTTGGTTGAGCTTATACATTATCTAGAGCATTTCACCTTCCACCGTAGAAGATACATTTGAAGAAGTCAGTGCTAGTGTGGGATGCATTAAAACTGATTAGGAATAGAATCAATGTTATATATAACTGTAAAGCGCGATTTCTATTTTATTTTTGTGTAGTGAAATTTGCTCCATTCGTAGTTTAAAGTTTCTGGCTACTGTTTGTTTAATGGCACTGACTTCTTTCGATTTCTCTGGTGAAAAAAAAGACAAAAATGAACATACTAATTTTTTCAGAACTTTAATCATGACGCATATTCAAAGAAATTAACAATTCAGAGCACAGCAGTACACAATACATAATGACAGAAAATACAAACAAGGTATCTCAACGCATGAAGCATGATTGTTCAATTTGCATAAACCTTATAAAAATGAACCCATTTCAAAATTGGTACTTTTCTTTCAATTGTATTAATGTACGTTCAAAGAAAACAACAATGAATAGTGACTTCGCAACATTTTCACATAATCCTTGTGTCAGTCGATGCAGTACACATTATTCTTCACCATTATTGTCAAGTTTAAGTTTCAACCTCAACCTATTAACACCAAAATATCCAAAACAATTAGCAAAATTGTCAATATCTTGCATCAGCAACATTTACTTTCGACATGGTTCCCGGCTTCGTAGTGTTTGGATGCATCACGCATTGAACACATTAGAACCAGTATGTTATTTTGCTTGTTGGTTCTCGTAATTTCAGTACTCGATGCAGTCATATACTATGGATTGAAAAAAAAATACAATTTTTTTATTTTTTTTAAAGCTCCTAATCCCAAGTGTCTGTGTCTAAAACTTGTACATTGTCGTACGTCATTTGGAGCATGTGCTGTAAAGTGTACTTTTCGGAAAATGCGTAATGTAATAAATGTATAAAGGGGATATACATGTTTTATATAACAAACAAAACTTTATTCTGTCTGTGATATAAATCTTAAACTCAATTGTATCAGAAACAAGTCATATTAAAATTACAGTTGTGTAAAATGGGGACAGATATTATGAAACACCCTGTGTATATTGTTTTAGCCAGCTACATTTTTTTTAGTTTTTACTATTGTTGTGAATAATTTTATCAGTCACTTATAATTCAGATTAGAATGGTCTCATAATAATGATTATGTTACATACAATGCGATTGTATTTGTAAATATGTGAATGAGACTGAACTAAAGAAATAAATATGATAATGTCCATGTTGTTATTTTAATTACTAAAGGTAACATTAGTTTTGTCACACATTGTCAGCCGCTGCATCAACAACTTCTTTTGCAATTCTTCTCCCAAACTTTCGAAAAGTTCTTTGCATTCCCTTGCAGCATCCTTGATATCTCTTTGATTAGAAACTTCCGGTACATGTTGAGTACCAGAACCAAAGAGTGAGCCACAAAACACTGGCTGATTCGCTTGAATCGTTTGATTAGTCGCGATCCTGCCAGTGAAATATTTATAATTGAAACGTGCAATGGTATTTATCGCCTCTGATAGCTGGTCTTGGTAATGCAGCGAGTCTGCTTTTATGAGAAGTTTCAAACATGATTGGGCACGGTCATACCTGTCCGTATCTGATCTTGATTCTACACCATATTGAATTTCGTTCTTCAAACATTTCAACATTACAAATTTGCAACGGTTGATAATCAGTGTGCATTGGTATTCCTCCGCAATGTGGGAAATGTTCAAAACATTTTCAGCTGAAATGCAGAATATAGTCAGGTAGAATCAATTTTAGGTTTAATGCTTCTATACGATTTGCCAAATTATTTAGCTGTGGTTTAAAACAATAATTGAAACTGATTATATTTAGACATATTTGTGTAATGCATTGTGTAAATGCAGACAACAGTATTTAACACCAACAGTATATTGGTGATTTTTGTCCATGTCAAAGTGTGGTCGAAATCAACATCTTCGTGTTTGTTTTGCGAATGTCTCTACTTGACGTCGTTATAGTATTAAACGGTCCTAAATGCCATTTACTTTTGTGGGAATTCAGTTTAAAGGTTTGGACTACTGTACTCGTTTCTTTTTTACTGGAATATCAAAAAGTTGACATTTATGCGTGGTGTCTTATTATGTTCCTACATGTACTGCAGAAACAGATTTTACATGATATAGATAGATATATAATTTTGTAGCACGTGGAGAGTGGACATTTCAGGTCTAAAGCAATTCTGATAGACGTCGCAGTTCAGCATAGTATTGCAATAGGGGATAGGATGGTTTAAAACTAATTAATGCGTTCAATACTCACAAAAAAAAACAAATACGGTTATTAAGTAAATGAATATTTAAACTCTCAAAAATGTTCAACACATTATCATTGCCAGAAAACACATTTTTTCAGTATTACATGTACTAGTGACTTTGCGATATAAGCGTAAATGTTCGCAAAATCTATTCCAAACGGAGTCAATTACCAGTGACATGGCATCAAAATAGCTATGCCTTTTTTGTAAATATGTGGTATCGAGTGAGTTATTTATTATAATTGGTTATATCTCGAAATTTGGATAATAATTACATAAATTATATGGAATATTTTACTAGACTTTCAAACAAAAACGAATTCCGAAATGTATTAACCAACAATAACAGAACACTAAACATAACTTAATCATATATAATTCTAATTTATAACTTTGGCGATATATATAAATTTCACATTCTGCGACATAATGCAAAAAATTCAAGTTCCTCTGCACATTCGATCTAAATTATAGTGCTTTATTCTCTATTAAGACATCTCAGTATCTTTATTTGTTTCATTTGGAATGTACACCTAATAAATCCTGTTACAGTTGAAAAATCAAGAAATACTACAATCTATATGAAGTCACCGTTGTTATATGTACAATATATATATGTATATAACGTGTGTGCAGTAACTGTTGACAACAGGAATTATCAAAACATTTCTTTTACAAACAAGACTGAGCAAAAGATATATTCATCATTTTGAAATCTACACCGTATCTGCGTCAAAATTTTCAAAGAATATGTAACTAACATTTAAAAAAGTAACAATGAATGAATAAAACTCAGTGAAAAAGTAACTACTACAAAACAGTTTTGTTTCCTTACAAAATCCTCTGGAACAAAAATATTATTTAATTAAAAATGTTTGGACCCTTTAACTGCGCTTACATTTATTTTCGAATATTTTGTTTAAATTAAAATTCAACAAAATGTTTCTTTTCAGTACTATATTGCTCCATCTCTAAGAGCACAGTAAACAAGTTTTTCATTTGAAAGCCATAACTATGCATAATAACATTAACTCAACATACAAATTTGAAGTATTCTCTTAATAATCCTTAATAATACGACAAAAATGGTACAGACAAAAGTACGTTTCGCAGCCAGTTGCTGAATGCTCAGGCTTAAGATATCAGTCATCAGACTCGAACACGAACACGCACGAATTGTTTAATGGCTTATTTTGTTTAACCTTATTACACTAACACGATGTTGTGTTGATTTTGTTGCTTGTGTTGTATACTTTCATTATCCACCATTGATATTCCATTCATTAATGAGGCATACTTGGCCTTGGGATGAGCAGTGGTGTAGTGGTCGGACTCCTAACCCGGAGGTTGCGGGTTCAAATCCCGTCATTAGCGGAATTTGACTGGAACTGAGTACTGGTCGGAATCCATGAAGCAGTCATCAAGAGTAATTGTAAGAACCTGCTTTACTATTGATGTAAACTAAATAAGTTGAAACTAAACTATACTTGGCATAACGCCATGTATGCTTAGTTTCGTTACACAATGCGTACGACAGCTATCGTTTCTAAAGTTTGTTCGTTTAGGTGACCACATATTTTATGCCTATACTGGTAATTATTGTTTCATGTTTTCATATTATTTCATTTATTGATTTGTAAACATTTTATTCAATGCTTTATTTGATAGCATTTCGTTGTTTAATGTGTATTTGTTTTATGTGTATTAGGTCTTGCTTATCAAACAGGGGTGTTCGTTTTTCTCGTAGCTGGTGGGCTCACGTTTTTATCTTATGTCTTTACATAACACATAAAACACCTTTTATTTCCTAGACCTTCTACATACATTATATAATTATTCTATAATACTAACAAATGATTGGCTTTAAAAACCAAAGGTATAATAGTACTTACAAGTAACTGGCAGCTGTAGATTCGGATGCAAACACTTTAAAAATTCGAGCATATCATCAAACGTTTTATCCACTAGTTTAACTTTCCCCGTCTTCTTTTCTTCAAAATCATTTTCAAACATCGCTTCAAAAACTGGTGAAGCCATTGACAAAAAGTTCTGTGACACGTACAGCTCTTTATTTCCATCAAAAGAGAATGTTACCTCATCCCAACAATCACCACTATTAAGAAATGGTTCCACTTCATTAATTTCTGCCTTAGCCTCTGAGTTTTGTTCATCCATTGTAAAATCTTTCCTAACAAAATTAACGCCGTACAATATGTGCAACACGTTTTATATTTCTGAATGACCTTAATATCAACATTAACAATTTTCAGAAAATGATAATCGTAGTTACTGTATTTCCCCGTAAAGTTATTTTTAACATTTTCTATTTTTATACATTACGATAACTATTTGCATTTAGACATCAATGGTATGCTCAAAATGATTTACAATGGCCGATTATTTAAACCAATGCAAGTGTATAGCACCAGGGCAATAAATAAATGATACCGAATATATAATTAAACTTATTAATTTGACAAAGTTATACATTCAGGCCTGGTTAAAATTAACGGATTTATATTTTGATCAATGGCATCGCAGTATTTTTCAAATTTGTCGACCGGTTAAATTTATTTAACCATATGGTTTATTGAATAACTCGTTTAACACTCGGATCTGTATTTAAACTGTGATGTGCATGCATTAAAGTCAAAACATAAATCAGAACATTAAATATGTTAATGTTTGTTATCGCTGGTTAACTGAGCGGTTAAGTTTGTTTAACCAGCGATAACAAACATTAACATATACGTTCCATCTTAAGTATATTGTATTTTAATACACACAACTCCTT
Organism: Lutraria lutraria; assembly: GCA_964023205.1. Classification (NCBI taxonomy): domain Eukaryota; kingdom Metazoa; phylum Mollusca; class Bivalvia; order Venerida; family Mactridae; genus Lutraria; species Lutraria lutraria. The sequence continues at coordinate 32,151,062 of OZ026833.1, forward strand.
AACGACACTTAACGTTTTCCCTCAACAGACAATTAGAATAACCCGTTATTATTATTACACATGTTTGGGGTCACGTAACTGAAAGTCACTGGTTAAGTAGTAATCATCGGTGTTGGTGGTAGTGAATGAATTTGTGTACCAAAGTGTTAATATCTGTGAAATTACTGAATTATATCGTATAGACACGAACTACCATTTCATGTTATGAATTTAATACTTTCGCAAAGCATTATATTAAACATTATGCTGATAAATAATTAATAGAGGTGTTTTTCCCTTAAATAGCTGCACGTCTTATTTCCGTTTTCTTTCGAGCATACGATTGTCAGCTCTGTTTAAATGATTTTTACCAAGGGAAATGTGCATGTATTACGGGTTCCACTGCCGAGCCATTTTAATGGAGTTGTGGTATTAGATTTATTGTGAATAACGTTAACACACTTTTTGATTGTCTGCTATTGGGTTTTAGACATACTATTTTTCTTACAATGACAATACATAGTTCAACATAACATGTAGACAACTGATATTTTGTATCCTGGTATAGGTAGTACAGAGATAGATAATATACATTAACGTAAAATATATATGATTTGAAATGTGCCACACGATAATACGTAACTGATACTTATATTTTAATATTATGAGTATTTCGCTTTTGAAGTCTACAATTAATGACAACAAAAGCAAGAAACACCAGTCCTATGTCGCCATCTTTTGAACTCATAATAGTTTTCCAACTTTTTGCTAGAACTACGCAGTCTGCAATTCATCGTATCATTCTTAAACTATATCGTATATATCACATTTCTCCAGCCTTTCTATTAAGAGTCTAAGTTTTAATTTATGTGGAAGACTTTCGTACAATTCCTTGCAGTCTTTTGCTATAACTTCTTTTGGTCTTGTAAATTCAGGTGGATTCGATTCTGTAAACGAGTATGTTAGTGCGGCTGACTTTTGAACTGGCGATTGTCCAAATGCGAATCCCTTATAAGCCGCATTATTAGTTGCTGCTTTCTTTGAGCGCACTTTCGTTCGTCCCCGGTTTCCCACGGAAACAGGACGAGGGGGCTGCATGGTGTTTGTAGACTTGATTATGATTCCCGTGAAAAAATTGAAATTCAAAAGTACAATAGTCTTAACGGCATCGGTTACGTGTTGGTCGTCATTTAACTCATAAGCTTTCAGTAGTAGTTTAAGGCATATCAGTGCACTCGAATACTTTTCAACATCGGATTTGATGCTGACAAGGCGCAGTGTTACATGCTGCAAATATTTGGATATTTCAGATTTGCATCGATTGATGATCAGGGAACATTCATATTCTGCAGCGATTCCAGACACGGATAAGACATTTTCGGCTGAAAGGTTTAATAAAATGCTGCGTTAGGCTATGTTCATCGTGCATACGTGCTTTAATCCTGATATGTGTTATACGTGAATGTATCTATAGAATTCTACTTAAGACAAGTAAACTCATTTTCTGTAAAACCTGACAACAAAGGCCACCCTGAGGCAAGACGATAATTTTTATGCGGTCTTCATTCATTTGGCATATTGTCTTTATTCGGGGTCATTTATAACTAGAAGTTCAATGATAATTTTTGAATAATGGTCACAGTGTGACTATAATTCGGAGGTGGCTGTTGAAACAGGTCTGACTGGATGTCGTAATTTCTCAATCGTATTCAGAAGAAAGTTATCAATTGTTTTGACAGTTCAGTCAATATTTTGATAACCTTTATGGTGATGGTAATATATTCACATAATAATTAACGCTGCACTGATATTTAATATAATTTAGTGTGGTTCCCTGCCTACTTTGGTCCCCGGCATAAAACCGGTTCAGGGGCATGTACCTCCAGACTTTAAACTGGCAGTGTTATACATTTACGTTTAGACACTGAGCGATTAATAAGGTATGATTTTATTTGTCAACGGTTCTGTACTTCCTCAAAAATAGATCGCACATAGAAATGACAGAATGTAGTTGTTTGTAATACAAATACGCACAATAGATTTAACACAAATCGTGTCATTGATAACGATATGCATGATAAAGTTGATACATATACTCGTATGCTTAATTGTTCAATAAATACACAAAGTGATTATATTTATTTACTTACATGTGACAGGCTTTTGAATGTTAGGATGCAAACACATTAAAAACTCGAGAAAGTCTTCTGACTCTTTATGCACACGTTTCGTCTTCTGCTCCTTAGAACATCCAAACATCTCTTTAAACACTGGTGAAGCCATTGACAGAAAGTTCTGTGACACGTACAACTTTTTACCACCATCAAACTCAAAAGTAGCCTCATCCCAACATTCACCACTATGAAGAAAAGTCGTGGTTACTAGGGTTACTTCTTTAGTCTCAGGCTCAGCGGATTTTAGCACTTCCATTGTTAAGGTTAGATCGCGAAAAGTCAAGACGATGTAATGGAAAACACATTATTTGTAAATTAACCTGCATATCTTTATTTAGATGTCCCACTTATAGCTCGTTTTCAGAAAACGGTGTTTAGTTTAATTTGTGATGATTCTATTAATATATACATACGGACATGTGTCTATTTTTAAGACGATACAGAGAATTGCAATCAATACGTGTTAGCAAGTTTCATATAATGTTTACATACACGAGGTCCAGTGTTATTTTTAGATCTGAGGTCGTTCGTTTAAAGAAAATTGTTTATCAAAATACACAATCGAAGAAGATAAAATTTATTATACTTGAAAATGAGTATCAAGTATTGCTTTAAAATATTTCAAAGTAATAATTCAATTTCCGATAACTGTTCAACATATTCAATACTTCGATTGATTTAACAATTGATTTAGCTATATGTATACGTTAAAAAAACAAAAACAACATTAGTATCTTGATCATTTTCATATCTCTCCATTCAGTAGGAATATAATACAAATATACATAAAAAAAAAAAATTATTACAATATACTGAATTGAGAGTTAAGGCATACATTAAATGCATACGGAATTAAAAATAAAGAAGTTCGACAATAACACATAAGTATGTGGGTTGTAGATACGATTAATTGCGCTTTCATTGTGGTCATCGGAGCTGAAATCAAACGCTTTGATCTGAAAGGGACTCACTCTACATCATACAAATTATCCAACCTAACCCCAATAACCACTATTAATAATACCCATAAAACCAAAACCATCCAACACGAAAAAACATACATACACCAGGACCTACAAACAGAAATAGAAGCCCTGTTGTTGAGATCTCCATACAAACATTGACATATTTTTAATGTGATATCATATGATGCTTACATTCCAATATATATCTATTTTTTCGCATTTCTATAATGATGGAAATTTTCTTTTTAATCCTGAAAAGTACCGGAAATCCCAATATTTATTGTTCAAAACAAACAAAACATAACATGTCGCTCTTATATAATCTATGTATCAGTATTAACGGTTAAGCCAAACAATCTCATGTACATGTATTCTATATCTTTTTAGCATACCATGGTAATTCTTCATAAATCACAATTTTATCACAAAGCTTGATACGTATGCATGTGAGATGAGTGTAATAATACTATATAGATCATATATCTGGGACCATAACTGCAGTATCCGCATAATGGTCCCAGATAATATATACTTGTATATGCAGTATAAATGCTTGCTTTTTTGTTATTGTATGTCTTATGTGCTATGTTTCAATGTATATAAGTGTATTTAGTGATTTATAAAGCAAACTTCTGAATGTTTCTAATGCAATGTATAAAGCTCTTTTCAGTAGTAAGATATCTTCCTAGATACAATAAGACCTACTTGTATTGTAACACTCATAAATGCAAACCGTTTGGAACTAGACATATAGTTTGACTTTCCTTATTGGTGATCATTTTTATTGAGGTATTCAAAAATGCTAACAAACTTATTGTACTGGGGTTTTACTTCTTTGTACTTCAGAAATCATTTATTTGACACAAAGGATAGAGTCAGAAATGAGAAGACGGAAAAGTCCTTCAAATTTAGCTGTGTGAATGATCCGACTC